>VZTJ01006257.1:308983-323418 GCA_013397795.1 Orthonyx spaldingii | reverse complement strand
GGCTGGCAGACGCTGGCTCCGGGAGAGGCAGGCAGGCAGCAGGAGCCAGGAAAACTCCACAGTGGTGACAGGCAATGGCGGCTTCCCTCTCTTCTGAATGCCGAGAGGCAAAGAGGGTGAGCTACTGCTCTCCTTCCCTTTTCCCAGCCCAGCTGTCCCGAGATCTCTGCCTCCTTCAAGAGGGAATGTCCAAATAAGGGAATAGCTACTTACAAGTTTTTTTACTCCACTGGTCTTTCTATTGTTTTTCCTAAGCACCCAGTCGTTATGGTGTCTTAGCAACATATGGGCAAAAATTCCCTAAGATAAGAGAAACAAAAAGAAGGATTCCATACCCCAACATGTCCCTAAATACAAACTGCTTAAAGGTGACTGATTATTTCAGATTTACATAAAACATGAAAAAGAAACAAATCATAATTTCTTGAGGGGAAGCTATATTTGCAAATAGAGCTAATCTTTAATAAAAATCTGAATATTATCTGCTAGTTTTTTCAGCTGTCAAGTTTTAGTTTTTTAACTCCCAAACAGCTCAGAATTATAGCACATCCTATTTTTTATATACAATGGATGTTACTTACGCAGATAACCACTGAAGAAGTAAAACAGTGACAAGAAAATCTTAAATAACTGTTTCAAATTCTGTGGGTGTTATAGTGATATAATTTATAGGAGTATTCATAAATATAAAATTATGCTTCCTCCTACTTCACTTGCAGGCAGGAGGAGTCATAAACTGGTAAAGCCATTTTCTGTAAGAGTGCAAAAATGACAAGAGCCCACTTTTGAAGAAAATAATGCTGGTTTTCTCTTTCCAAAATAAGAATTTTACAACCTCAGCTGGGTAGCCAATGTTGCATATATTATTTTTCATCTTCTGGAATCGTTATCAGAAAAGTATTGTTTGCAATATAGTGATTTTTAATGCAACCACAGCAAAAAAAAGTATATATTTTAAATGAAACTCAATAAAAGTTCACTTGAAGAAAAGAAGCGAGTTTGAGAAATGTAATTGCATTGGAAGTTTGGAAACTAGGAGCTTTTGAACAGGACAGGCTTCCCTAAGTATCCCTGTGCATCCTAAAATGCCATAATACCTCATAAATACAGCCTCAGTAGTAAGTCTCTTTCAGTGCAAAGAGGAAATTAAGATTTATAGGAGAAAATTTATTTGGAAATGGGTAAATCTGCTTCATCCAAATTAGTTATGCATATAGGTATCAACAACTAAAATTTAGAGCTGAACTATGCAGGATCTCATATTCATGCTGATAAAATTCCCCATGACATAAAGAACTGTTTCAGGGCTGCTCAAAATTACTCATCCTTTGACAGGTGTTCCTTGTTTTGATAGAGTACTTGGAACATGTCCATCCTGTTGGTGCATAGCAGTCCAGGCAAAACTCACTGCCTCCTTAGAATAAATACTGGGCTACAGAATTGGTGGAAAGTAAAACATTTTGAATAACTGTGTAATGATCTGAAGTATGCTGGCTTTTTATCTTATTTCAATTTATGTAATATTTATGTAAATACTTGAGCAAAGAGTGGAGTAAGAGTGCTATTCCTCTGGAACTTTGGTCACTGCTAAAAACAGTTACATTCTCTCTCTCCTCTCTTTTCAGGCTATAGGTACAGAGTATTCCCTGAAACACAGAGATCAATAGTAGAGTCCTTTATCAGACAGATATTAAAAACCAAAAAAAAGTCAGTGTGCTGACTTTTGTGTCACCCTATGAGATGCCACACCTCTTCAGTCTCTCCTACAAGAGATGATAAGTCTTCCTCCATAACTCCTTTTTCCATACCTCTGTGTGTTGTGACTCACTATAGTCTGCATTTAGAGTGCTGTGGTAAAACAACCACGGCATATGAGAGATTCAGAAAAAAGCAACAAAGACTTCTAACACATACCCCTCAGCACCTGCCTAGTGCCATAAACCTTTATGCCCTCCAACTGTTTTGTCTTTACAGGAAGCCCAACTCAGAGCCAGAGCTTTGAAAAGGCAGAGGACTGGCTTCTGCCTTGCTCCTTTTTATCTCCTCCTCACTCTTTAGTCTGAGTTTAGCACACATATCAGCGAGTTGCAAGCCAGTCAAAAGCATTATTGATTCTGGAATGTATGTACTGGGTTGGGTGCCTGTGATCAAGATAAATTGTTAACCTTTTTCAGCGAGGTACTCTAATCCAAAGAGCCACAAGAGTTTGCAGCAGCCTGCTCCAAGGCACAGCCATTGAAATAAAGAAGTATCTCTGAGAGTAATGATCCAGCAGGAATTGGAGACAGGTGCTAGGGTTATGTGGCTCCTGAGAGGTGACAAGGAGAACCTTTAAATCACAGCTGGGCCTAGAATCAGAAGAGGTTAATGGAGGAAGGAAAGGAAAGGGTCTTAGGATTAATGATTAATTTCTAGAATAAAGTCTCTGTCGGTAAGTGTAATTTAAACAATGATTCTTGTTCTAGTGGAAAATTTTACAGTTTGCTTTCTCCACACCTCTATAAGAGTAAAAAAATATTCTTAAAAAGAAATGAAAATATGAGAGAGTTCAGGACTGTAGTCTCTTAAACAGTATGAAAAAGACAAGTTTGAACTGGAATAAGTAAATTATTGCTGAGTACTTAAAAGATGGTAGAGTACAGATTTTAAAGTTACTTAGGGAATTAGGACAGAGCACTTAAGAGACTTTTATAGTGCAACAGAAGATATTGGATTGATACTCTACTTTTTTTCAGGCCTAATAGCAGCGTGGAGTACAGCATTACTCTACGCACTGAAATAGAAGTGAGTGGTCTAAATAGCCTGAACATAGCCAGACAGTTAGGGGAGGAAGGAACTAGATAAGCGTAGGGCTATAAACTTATATAAGTCAACCTGAGCTCCAGTGAGTCACATTAGTAGGGATCCCTGAATAAATGTTCCAGAAGGCACAAATTCCTGTCCCTCATCACCAGTACAATCCATTCAGACAAACTCTGAAATATTTAGATCCTATATCTATTTTTCTCCTAAATTGTTTTTTGAATCTAACTCCTATCATTCAGGGAATTGTTTTCTCTTGGCATTTTCTTCTAAAGATACCTTATCCCTTCAGGATACTTGTCCTTTATATATTTGTCACATTTTGGTAGCTATAGCAGGAACAATTCCTATCCTGTTGTACGATTGATTCTTTCAACTGAAGTCACCTCTAATTTGACTCCAAAAGGAACAAGATCTGGACCTATTTCTTGTTTATGGGAGCAGGGAAAATTCATTATCCTAGTAACACAGGTATTTATTTTGTCTCTTCCTCCTGAAACATCAGAAATCTTCTTCAGAGGCCCTGCCAGGCTGCTGAAATGTCATCAAAATGTATGCCAGATGGTCATATTTTCAAGAGGATTTCCCCTAACATGACTACCTCAGGGAGCCAGGACCCTTATGTCCTGCACTTCACAGTCAAAAAGAATTTAGTTATGGGGTTCTAAATATCAACATCTGTCCCTAACATGAGTTCTATCCTTGAAAGTACTAAGTAAGTGCTGAATACTAAATGTCTTATCCAGGCCCTATAGAGGTGAGTGAAAAAAATTAATCGCACAGAAATAACTGAAGAGGATAGAGGTTAAGTAATAATGTTTCTGGATAGAAAATATTAAACCCCAAATATAGACACAACTGAAAATTAACAAAAAAGAATGGATATATGTTTCTGGCCAAGAAATCTGTTGGGTTTTTTTTTAATATTTCATGAAATTTTTACAGAGTTACAGTGTTCTGAGAGTATGAATGCTGTAATTTGGGAATTAGAGAAACTGGTTATACTGAACTTAGTGTAATGTAAGATTCTAAATTAATAGAATTATTGAATAACTAGCAGAGGCACCTACATGAACAAAATGTCCAGATTATGTACCACAGTCTTCCCACAGAGTTATGTTGTTTCCCATGTCACACATGTAATGTATTATTCAGACTCTCATTTCAAGATTAGATTTCATAGTATCAGTGGCTAACTATGTGAGATCAGTATATCTGAAACTGTGTGGCAAAAAAGCAGCAGAATATTTAGTTAGCATAATCTGCATGTATGCTGGTTAATAATACCAAGTATAGCGTATCAATTCTTCAGTGAAAAGAAAACCACAATTTGTAATCATATCTTGCCCCCGAGGCAAACTGTGAATTGAATTATAACACATTTCTTCTCTTGAGATGTTTCTCTGTTGGCAGTTTTCTTGGTTTGGAGACACGTTTAGAAGAAAAAACACTCTGGAATGAGTGTTTCCTCTAAAAAAGGGTTCCAAAAATCCCTTGCTGCCAATGAGAGATTAACACTAATGGATGAAAGTGAAATAAACCAACTGTTTACTGACAAACAGGGTGCCAACACAGCATGGGAAAAAGTGGTGAATAAATGCTAGATATTGCACTGTCAGCCCTTGTGCCCCTGCCCCACAACACTGCCCCNGCAGCTTGGGCAAAACCAGATGTGAACCTGGTGAATCTCTGATGTTGGTCTCCTCTTCATGGCTGATGAGCTGGTGGATGTGGTGTTCTTTCTCGTGTGGGTTCAGCTTTTTCAGCGTGTGGGGCTGGGACAGAGCAGCCACTCGGCTTCCTGCTGGTCCACGGCCAATGCTTCTCCTGTCAATTGTCCTCTCTGATCTCGGATCAAAATCAAGCCGAACTGTTCAAGGAAAACAAAGGCCACTGATGGATTGCTGCCTTGGTCTCCAAGGCCAGGGAAAGGAAAAAAACCACTTGTTGCCTAAACTAACAAAAACTCAGCTAGCTAAGCAAACGAAGAGCCCAGTCTGCCCAGCACCACCCGGCCTGGGGAGTGAGGCTTTGAAAAAACTCATGCAAGAGCCCCAAGGCTCCCCCGGAATCCACCCTAAAACTACAGCAACCATTTCTGGGCATAGAGAAGATGATCAGGGAATAGAGCTTTGTCATAAAATCAGCCCAAGACAGCAGTTTTAGTCTTGATCTGATAATTTTGCTCCTTATCAAAGGCAAAACACTGCGAGCTGTTTTCCTATTGATGCACTGAAGAATAAAAAAATACAATGGCAGATATTTAATTCCCCTAGTCCCTATGGAAATAAGAGGAAGTAGGAGAAACCTGAACCAAGGTATTTCAAAAATTTTCTTTTCTTTTCCACTACTTTTTCATCTCTAAGAAGTGGATAGGTAACATCTTGCCTTGCTCTGCTCTGGCCAGGTGTAGTGGTTTGAGTTCGCACACCCGAGCCTCCAGCCAAATGCCAGCACACTCACCAGACTCCACCTAATTCTGCTGTGAGATGAGGACCAGGAGTAGGCAAAGCAGGCCCAAACCCCAAAGAATATAAAGAAAGTTCATCAACAGACCCAAAAGGAAGAAAAAAAAATCAAGAACCAGAATAAAACTCCCAGAACACCCCCGCTCCTCCCACCTCCCCACTCCTTCCCAATAACACAAAAAGGAATACCCCGAACTTCAGTCAGCCCACCACTTTTAAATCAGCCCCCTCCCAGTTCACCCAGGGAGAGAAGCTGCCTCCTGCCCCACCACACTGATTTCTCCACAATAAACAGAGTTTCCATGGTCCTCAGCCTCACAACCAGCAGTTGCCCAGGAGAAAAAAATCCGCCCGCCGTGGAAAATCCCTCCCACACCAGCAGCCTTCCCACAGCCACCATGGCAGGCCACGACAGCCCATAGGGCACTCACCCAGAGATGAGTGGCCCCATCACAGCAGTAAAGAAATCCTCCTCCTCCATGACTGGCAACATAAGTTCCCCTTAACCATTCCCTGGGGCAAGGGACCCGGACCACAGCTTCCGTTCCGTCCCCACTCAAACTTCTCACCAGGTTGCAATTACACCAGCATTTACTTATCTCTACACAGGTGCACTGGTTCACTGGCTGCACTGGCTGCAAGTAGAACATCACATCCCCCCTTTGGACCATTTCCTCATATATTACAGGGAATATTTTAGCTTAGTCCCAACTATGGTTTCACAGAAGAATTTTCAGCTTCCACATTGAAACACTCCTCAAGCTCCTCCCTCTAGGCATTGGCTGTGTTTCTCTCACTGACTTTCTGAGTTTCTATGCTGTGTTTCTGTAGGTGTCCTCACTCTTATTCACAGAAGGACTTAACAGACAGACTAACCAAACAAAAAAAAATTTTGCTTAGAATGGATGAGTGCCTGTCAATGTTCAAAGCTGGTGTAAGAAGCACAATAGTGTTTCAGCACTGCACTAAGCGGTGATGTAGGGCTCAGCATAAACTCCACAGGGACTCTGAAATCCAGTGCTAGGTTTCTTACTTTTATTTCTAATTCGTTTGGTTTGAGCATGCCTTCAGGAAACCCTCTGTATATGAGTATTGATGCACTTACCCTTTTCTTTCCCCTGAGATTTACAATCTACACGTACAAAGTTAACATAAATAGATGTGTACATATATATATATCTATACCATCCTGGGATTTTTTAAAAGCATATTCCAAAAACACATGGAAGAAGTGACTTAGAATCCTCTTATCTGTATTCACAAACCCAAAAATTAGCCCGTCCTGAGTACAAAACAGGTGATTGGACAAAATTTCCTCTCCATTCAGTTTAATAGACTTAGTTGTGTGCTTCATACTAACTTATTCCATAAATACTCAGATTGCCTATGTACAAATGAAGTAATTAATGAATGAAATATTGTGTATATTTTCAAGAAACACTACCTTCTCTAGGCTGTCTTGCCGACTTGACTTTCTTTATAATTTTTTGTTGGTTTTGCTATTTTTATTTTTAATACATGGGAGGTTGAAAGAATATTCTGCCAGCTTTGGATTGCTTACTTGAATGTGCCTGTTAAAACTGTTGTCTTTCATTTTTTTTTTTTTCCATTTAAATAATTAGATAAATTAATTAGATTAGTGGATTATAGTTAATCTTACCTGACATTTTTTCTTACCCTGTTTTGGTGGAATACCGTTCTATGTCTAGATGAAAACTGGAAATTAAGTGGTCTTGGTTGGTTTTTTGGAGGGGAGGCTGGTTTTGAGGTGTGGGATATTTTTGTGACAGTATAAGGAAGTAAGTATTTAACTTATTGATATCTATCATATAAACATGTTAAAATACAAAGATGCAGCACTAATAAAGATGACTTTTTTCAAACTTGTTTTAACCACTTTAGTCATGAACACTTTTTCTAAGGTGTGTTGTGATTGCCTTGTTTTACATCTATCTTGCACATTTTTAAACTGTGCTAATTTGGTAGCTACTATCTAAATAAATATTATCTAAATATAAATGGATGAAAATTAAACTTTTTTTTTTAATACAGACATGTAATTCCTCAATTCTAAATTCTAAATGAAGGTAAATTTTTAAAGTTAATTCCTCTTGGAAGTTCTGCTGGTACACTTAATCAGTTAATAGGCCTTCTAGTGAGTTTTTAACTACTTTATAAATTGGCTTGAGAATAGTGATGGGTGTTTAGAGAGTCTAGTAAGTAGCAACATTTCGAGTCCTCTTACTGTTTTTGTTTCAATACACAGTGAATCAGCAGTTGTTTTAGTACATTGCTCATATACAGTATCTTTTAAAGTGTTATTTTCATCTTTCCATATTATATTGAAAAGAAAACGTAAATTTCTCCAAGAGAAGAATCACCAATGAGTTCCAGTGGGATATATTCTAATCTTGCTGCAGAGATGCAAAATTTAAAATTTATAGTCAAGAAGAGGAAAACCCACAAAAAAATAGGTATATTCTAAATCATTTGCATGATGCTTCAATCTGCAATTGACTTTAGAATGTTACGCCTAATAGGAATTAAAGCTTATAAACTATCTGAAATTTTAAGACACTTTAAAAAAGATTTATTGTTGTATTTAGTGATCCTGCTATGGTTGGTTAGCAAGAAGCAGTTCAATGAGGTATCTCTACTAACCTGTTTTTAATTGGGAATCTTCTTCTTCTAATTTCTCATACTATTTAGTTTAGTGAGTGTTTCATCAGATTAATAGGATGCTTTGTGGATAAAAAATAAACTAGCATCACAACACATTTCAGACATTTGCGCTCCAGAAGTCTGAGTGCTCAATCAAAAGAAAAGAATATTTAGTTAACTGTTCCCTTTCTTGAATTCTGTTCCTAAACCAATTGATTCCAACACCTAAGGTAGCAACCTGTCTTCTTTCTTCTTAATATATTGTCTTCCTAAGGCAAGGCAATTTATCTATCAGAATTTTTTTTCCATGAAGTACGACCATAAGTTTTTATTTCTGAGGACTATAAGCAATGCTAAATTTGAGGCTCTAAGTAAAATTTTGGAATCTGACTAAAGCATCATTTCATGCAGCACTTGATATTCATCTATTAGCAGTTCTCATACTAAGCAAAGAGAGTAAGTAGCAGAAGGAAAAATATATGTGGGTTTATGCATGTGCTTTAAAAAAAAAAAATCATTGTATGCAAATTCTTTTTATCACAGCTTTTTCTGTTTTGCTCTTCTCTTTCCTCTCATCCTGCACAAGACCTCAATTTTCCCATATATTGAGCTTTTGCATAGCCTGTGTAAAAAAAGCAGTATTTAAAGGTGCAAGAGATTTTGGTTTGCTCCTTTTCAAAACTTTTTCTTTTGACCTTCTCTTTTTTGTTTTCTGGTTTCTGCCAGTACCAGAAAAAGAATATTGAACTATCAGAAAGGAAATCCATTAAGGTTGGCCAAACACTTTACATTTCCATTATGAATATTCATGTGAACAGAAAATAAAATCTACTTAGGATGTGACTGTGTATCTTTTGCCTTCAGTTTTTGTGACTGTTCCAGCAAATGAATTGCTGGGAAAAAATCAGGTACAGAAAGCATACATTGTAATGTTTCTGTCCAAATATTTTCTGTGAGCAAATTAGAGAGTTCAGGTTGGCAATATATAGTAACATTCAAAACATGACTTTAGAGTAACTTGTACTGAGAATAGTTCAACCCAGATAAGGTTTATCTTTTACCACCTTCATTTTCAAAAACAGAAATAGTTTGGGAAAAATTAAATCTGAAGCTTATAAACTGAACTGGTCCTTAAGTAAGATTGAAATAAATTATTTAATTTGTCCAGAACGAAATCTGTCCAATTACCTATCTATGCAACTGTTTCTTGCTTTGCTCTAAACGAAATGCTTCAGACACACACTATGATGACACTGTGTTCAGAAAGTTTGTGCTAAGCTTTGGGGTAAGACTTTTCATCACAAAAATGCAGGCCCCCAAAAAGCCTGAGATGTTTTGATGATGCCTTAAAAAACTATAAATTAAACAATCCACACTTCTAAGATATTATTAGTATAAGAGGTAATATAAAGGTTGATCTTTATTGAAGGCCTCCAGGGGTAGATATGGAAAATGTCCACAAAAGCCCACCTCCATGGGGTGAATACAGTTTTTATAAGTACAGCAAATTAACATAATTGATAAAAATCATCAATTAATAGCACAAGTGGTGATGCAATCCCCCCCAGTTCAAGCCCCTTCTAAATTCTGCCCCCTCAGATGGATTTTCATCACTTTGTTGATGAAAATGTGCCTTGAAGAGCTGTTTTTCGTCCTTGACTCCCAGGGAGTACCAAGATAGGATACGGCCTTTGGAATGTGTTTTGACTTTCTGCTTATAAGGGCAGGAAAAAGTACTGGGAAAATTAGCCATTAATGCAATAGTAGACTACAAAGCTACAAAGAATACAGAGAATATATGAAAGGAAAACAGGCCAAAAATCATCCAGCATCATTTAGGCATGTCATAAAGGCTAAGTAAGAGGAAGCAAAGGCCTGTCATTGTGGAATTATTCAGACTGAGCAAAAGCACCCTGTGCTGGTCACTAGGCTGTATCAGGAAATATTTAACATACCAAAAGATGTCCTTCTTGAACTACTGAAAGTGTAACCTCAGATGACAAAGCCATTGGATAAATGCTACAGCAGATTATGTATACAAACAGAATGCTGGTGTCAAATGCAAGCTCATTTCTGGGACATATGATGTCACATCACAATGTTCATCTTCTGGTAAATTTTGTTATTAGAAATGAAATAATATCAGAGTTATAAATTAACACCAGAAATTAAAAAAATTCTAATAATTTTGAAAACCTCTGGTGACGAAAATGCTTGGTATAAACCTTAGACCTATAGACAATCCTTTGCAACAAAGGTAGGTAATTTTTCACTATGAGCTGTCTTTTTAAGAATTGTGGACATTTGAACTAATATTGTGAATTGTTCCTGACATTTAAATTTATGAGAGGTTCATAAATTTAAGTGTGAGGTTTTTTTTCTTCAGACAGTTTTTGACCTGTTTAGTTGTTTTTCCCTTAGGGATAGCACATGCATTTTTTACTGTATAGCCTGACACTTTTTGCATCAAGTTGCCATTATTTAAAGAAGACAAAAAGCAGACTGTCTTCCTGAAAACAGAATGCAAACTAACTAGTAAAACAATAACACGGGTTTGAAAAATGAGTCAAAGTGGGCTTGTCATTCAACATGCTGCAATAGAGTTTTGAACTGTCACAAGGAGAAAAAAGCATTTTATTGCAAGGAACATGTATCTGCTAAACTAAAGTTAATTTGTCACATGAAAATTTCTGCCACTCAGAATTCAAATCTCTCTTTCTCTCGCTCTTTCTCTCAAGAAGAATTTTGTATTTCTAAGGAATTTTGTCATTTTAGTTATATACTTTGAAAACTAAATACTTTACTTTTTAATCATACTTTTACTATGCAATTGCTGAAATGAATGCTGTCTTTATATTAGATTAGTAAATCACCTTCTCCTATGTTTTCTTTACTCTCCCAATTCCATGTGATTTTACACTTAATTTAGTTGCCATTTTTTATTAAAAAATATTTTTTATTAATTTACTAATCCTGTTCTTTTTTAAAGAGTGAAAAGAGTAAAGGTGAAAAGTTGACTTCTGTTTCCCAAAATCAATGAAAAATTTGAAGACTTAGAATAAAGCATTCCTTAGGAAGTTAAAATATCAGGCCAAACATCTCTTTTTATGGGACTCTTACCAATATTTTTAGTTTAAAGTGATGTATTTAATATTTTTTACAGCTCCACATCCCAGAAATGACAGCAGACAGAAGTATGATGGCAGTTGGGAAAGGCAGGAGAAACATGAGATAAAAATTTTTTTGTTACTGGATCAGGCTTACTAGTAAGATGAAGATAACTAAATCCATTTGAGCTTAATATGAATTTAAGCCCAAACCTAAGTGAAATTCCATTAGATTTTCTATTATTTTCAATAATGAAAAACATACTTTATTGTTTATATTTTATCAATAAGTGGAGCTGAATAGTGGTAAGCGTTGTTCCACTCTGAGTGGAAGAAGAGCCTTGAATCTCAGGACTGGATCTCAAGTTTAATCATCAAGTTTACTATCAACCAAGACAGAAAATAGATTCCATATTCAACCTAATTGTAAAGACTTTATCACATAAGAGATTGCCTCTCAAGACCCAAACTACAACCAGTTTACTTATGTTAGCAGATAAGAAAGGTAAGAAATAAAAACTGATGTTTTCCCTCATTTACATTAACAAGACTTTAGGTTCCCTTTGTATTCAAAGGTGATTTTGAACAAAAAAATGCAGAAAATAAACTAGTGAGCATGAAATGAAGAATAATTCAGTCACTAATCCCTTCTAAATGGTGTTTTAACAAAAACTGATATTTTCATACATATCAATTGCAATTAATGTTCTGAGTATGTAAAATCTCAACTTGTACTGCAAACCCAAACCAAACAAAAAAAGAAAAAATTTTTAGAAGTGTAAGTCTGTATGACAGCAAATTGCTTGTCATTTCTAAAAACCCAATTAAGTAACTAATTATTCTGAATGAAAAACCTTGCTTGCTGATAGGTCCTAAATATGATATATATGTTTAAAAGATCATTACAGAAGAAACACTGTACCTGTAGGAGCATGGCTTTCTACTTTTCGAATAGGTGCTGAGGTGAAAGGGAAAAAAAGAAATTTGTGCAGGTGCAGAGAATGTTTTCCTTCTGTCACAAGCCCTTATATGTGAATGGGAACGTCTGTGCAAAGGAGGGCTTGAAAGACTGGCTGCTGTAATTGGCTTCACAAAGTATCAGAGTGCTTGAATGATCGAGCAGTCATCACGATCCCTGTAACTCATGTTGACATTAAAGAGATTTATGCCATATGTACAACATCCAGGTCCCTTATGGCTCTGGCCTGACCTCAGGTTTTAGAAGGCAGTGTTTTGTAAAGGGGCTTTACTGCAGCCTTTCAATAGCATTATTTTCACATCATTGTAGCAGCACCCTTGAAGAGGGTTCATCAGTTTTCAGATATTCCAGAATCCTGGTTTCATAGTACACACACTGAATTATTATCTTTTTGTGATACGTAAGTTTGCAGCTAGATTTCAGTATTTTCTTTGTAACTCAATTTTTTGAATAGAAATAGCAGTAAACATCCTTTTCCACATTCAGCCTTGTCTGTGCATTGTTGATGTGCTTGTTCACTGCAACAGAAGTGGTAGGTCAATATTGCCTCTCTGTGGACATGGTATTAATATGTACCTTGCAGGCCTTGTGGGAATGTGCTGAAATACTCACAAGTAGGCCCTATTAACCAACTTCTCTTTTTATTTAATTTACATTTATTTTACATAATAAAATAAATTTTAAAAATTCCATAAAAAATATGAGATTTTTTTTTTCTGCGTGATCATTTATTTTCTTTGAGCTTGAAGGTCAAATAGCAAGATAGTTGTTTCTCAGCTACCTAAATAAATTACTCTGCTGTGCATAGAAACTGTGTCAGCCCCATTCTATTCAAACCAGCTTCTATAGCAGGCCTTGGAATGAAATCACTTGACATTCAAGTGCAGGTTTCAATCCATGCAGGTCAAGTTTGATTGTTCCAGAGGGAATTAGCTGGAGTGTGAATGACATGGAACAAAGAACCAGAAGAGTAACAGAGTTATTATTAGACTAGAACTAGATTGACTTCCATTCAAGCTAGGCAATAACACAGAAGTAGCATGGTACTATTGGTGTACATGTGAACCTGTATAGTAGTTAACTGTGCTCCAAATTAGGGAGGACTTTGAAGAATACTCAAAAAAACATTTTCTTTAGACATTGGCTAAAATTTTCAAGATTTTGATTTTTTTTTAAAATTAAATTGATAATTGTTGGTAACACTTATCTCTGAAAACTAAAGCCCAACAGAAAGAAAATTAAACTAGGAAAAGTAGTGAAGTATACTGCAAAAAGACTAGGCAGTGGTTTGGGTTTATAACAGAAGGCCAGCTCAAGTACCTTTCCTTCATTAACTCCTTTCAAAGGTTCTAAGCTGGAAGTAATACTTAGGTAGATGAGTTTTGCAGCAAAAATACCACCTAGTCTGAATCCCCCTTTTTACTAGTGATACTATCTCTGATAATAAGCACTTTTGTATTAATATTTCTTAATGCTGTCCATGTTCTCTGATGTAGAAGGCCATAGGTACAAATTTGCCAGCAGATTTCTCAAATAAACATTTAATCTTTTATCATGACATATTCCATACTTTTACTATTAATCCACAAAGAATGTTTCAGCAAGACAAGGCTGACTAATAGGGTGGATTTTCTTCACTTGGTTGTTTGTTTCATTTTGCTGACATTTCTACATTAGAAAAAGCAAATTATTTCAGTTATGATAATGAGATTCTTTGCTAGATCAAAAACCAAAATGTGGACGGCGACAATTTAAAACAAGAGAAAATAATTAGTAAGATTTACCTAGCTTTATTTAACTTGCTTTAAAATTATTAATAACTGTTAGATAAATTGAAACTGAGTGGTTCAACTGCTTGTGAATTTATTTAAAGTGTTGTCTTAAAACAGTTTCAAAATAGTCAAAGATAAAAAGTACCTTCCTATGTGTACAGTTTGCTGCTCAAGCTGCTAGTTAAATAAGATTTACAGCCCATTCTGTACTGGTGATGCATGAGAGGATATAATATGACACTGTTTTCCTTTCCTTTCTCCTACTTGCCTTGCCTAACTGTACCAGAATATATGTAGACATTTGGGTCATGAAACATCTCTTCTAAAATATCACACTTGGAGAATTTTGGAGAATATCACCTGATGGTTAAATTCTGCAACTTCTCCTGTCAAATGCTTAGCCAAAAAAAAAATCTGTTTCTGAAAAAAATTCAGTACAAAAACAGGTTCTTGACTTCTTTTTCATTTTTATATTATATATGATGTCAGGCTCCATCTCATCCTACTTAGGTCTCTCCATTACAAGTCTGAGATTGTTCTCTTAATTAACAAGTGTAGTGTATTCCATTGCTGTTCTAATGAAAATAAGAGAAAAGCATTCTAGACTTAGGTTTAGTTTGCCTTTTCTTTCTTTCTTTTTTCTTTT
>VZTJ01006257.1:224525-308961 GCA_013397795.1 Orthonyx spaldingii | reverse complement strand
TTTTTTTTTTTTTTTTTTTTTTTTTTTTTTTTTGTTTTTAACTGTGTAATAAATTGCATACAATGGTGCAATGGTTGTGTGGTCTTGTGATATCAGTATTCATGCAAGTTACTTAGAAGGAAAAAATGTTTATTCCCTCAACCTAAATCGAAAATATGTATCAAAAAGCTACATATATTTTCATAAATATATTGGGTTGTATGTCTACTTTTAGAAATAAAACAAATGCAAGCACAAAAATTGAGAAAAAAGATGGTCAAATTAGAAATTAGAGCTGTGGGATGAGGTTTGCAAAGAAAAGCTGTGCCACCTTCCCTCTCTAAGGGAACTGCATCTCCAGAGGGTAACTGTAATGATTTCCTGTTGGCCAATAGAATGAGAATTCAGACAAACAAATACCCTGAGGTTCAACATTAGGATTTGTTCATACTTTATATGCAGCTGATACAGCACTATGCATATAAGATGCCAAATAAATTGATTTCACCATTCTCACTTGACAACAGATATAACGTAGTAAATAGTGTCTTCACTGAGTGTGTTTTATGACCCTTAAATGGAAAGAGATTATATGACTTTCTGAGGCCAGTACTTGTCATAAAAAACCATCTGGGAGACAATTCATATTATGGAGAATACAAAGACATGAGATAAACGTGTTCATTTTGAGACAGCCTTGCTTTATTCAAAGAATACTTGTGATCATAAGTGATCATATCTCAAAAGCCTTTTTCAACCATCTGAATTGCATTTTATGAAGGAGTTACTAACATTGCCAGAGCATACATATCGCAAATATATATACATTTACACACAAAGGAGGAAGAGTAGAACTTCACATTATCTGCAGCCCTCATTCCCCAATATTCTAAGTAAATCTTCATGAAGGCAAATTGTGGATATCTTCTAGAATATTTTCTCTGAAAATTTCAATTTTGTCATCTGGGATGTGGTTGAAGGTATATAAATTAAACCAGGTTTTGATTGTTTTACATGGCAAGTGATGTGTAGATCAAGCTGTTATGAAGGGCTTATTATCCAGTCTCTTTAGTTCCCAGATCAATAAACTGTAAAAAGACGCATGACAGAGAAGTTCTATAAAACTGGTTGTCTACGGAACAGGGCTTTTATATTTCTGACATTTTAATAGATCACCATCCAGAACACTCAGAATCAATTGCGCTCTACATATTACAGAGCTTTGAAAATAACTGCTACATTTCTAGACTACTGATTTGCAGTTAGCAGTCTCAGAACCAGGACTGAACCTACACTCACTCATTATTCTATTACCTTTAATTTCTACTGCTTTGCCTATTCATGTTAGACCAGATATTTTTTTTCTCCCAAACAAGTATCTTAGCAATTTCATTAACCACCTTATATTTACATTTATGCTACCATTTCTGCTTTGTTTATATTTTACATTGCTTTTCACTTTATCTGGGGATTTTCTATTATTTTCTCAGCTAGTAGTATTTAAGAAAAATAAGAAGTTTAATTTCAATAAATCTAATCTGTTCGAATTTCTTTATTTTGGGCACTTTTAACACTAAGAAAAAAAAAGGAAATTAAAAGACTAGAGGAAAAGGTTAAGAAGTTCAGCTTTCTTAAACATCAAATATATCTTTATTAACTCAGAATTTTTAAGAGTTGAAATTAATCCACTGAGTGAAAAATCTATTATTTATACTGTTTTATCTGTGACTCTAATTCTTCTTTCCTCCTTTGTAGTTTCTGAACATACAACCATAGATCCATTCCAAGACATATCACTATTAGCATGATTTAAGTGTTTTCATTTTTTGTATTATATTTGGGATTTCTTTATGAATGTTTTCCACCTGAGGAAAAAAAAAATTTTAGATATTTGGTAAATTGAGAAATGCATCAATAGCAAAAGAAATCATCAGCAGGAATATAATGTATTTGGAATATACTAAAGCATAGCATTTTTGAACTAAACTGCAGTATCCTGAGCTCTCTATAGGCATGAATACACAGCTCACTGTGTTGCTGGAGAAATGGTGAAATCAGTGTGTACATATATGTCATGAATGATAAGGGATATTTTCTTAAATCGTTGCAAACCTACTAAATAAGGACCTTTCTAGAACTGTACATCAGTGATAAGAAGCTGACCCTCAGTGATTTTTCCTGTAGTGGTCTAAAGTTCCCTGTATGAACACTGTAGGATATTGCAACAGCTGCTTTGAATGCTTCTGCCATCTGGAAAAGCTTTGAACTTTTATTAGTGTCTATGGCTAGAGGACTGGGATTAACATACATTAATTTATTCTGATATTTAGTTTCTCATTTTTCAGAGCTGTGCACCAGTCAGAAGAATCACAGTTAAAGCTTTCAAACAAAAATTACATTAATTCACTGGTCGGGGCTTATGAGAAGCCAGTTTAGTTTTGATTTGCCTCAACACTGGCTGTCAGAGGCATGTGGGGGAGGGGGTGAACACATGTGGTTTGCAGGAGGCAGCCAGGGGTGGGGAGAAAGCCTTATCTCTGGTGAGACTTGGCCTGGCAACCATTTCACACCTCACATGGGACAGGTAGTCAGCAGGAGACACTGTGCTCCTCAGAGAGGTTCTCCAATCAGATGGAAAAAGGTCTCCACCAAAGCACTGCTGTGAAAAGTTGGACTGGGCCAGTGGTCTCCTGTCAGCAGGCAGACTTTGGGAGGGACCAGGGGGTGTAAAACTAACTGAGTCATGAGCTTCGGTGCTCGCTGCTCCTTTCCTCTTTTACCCTGGCCCTGGCTCACTCATTCGCTGCTCCTTTGACCTGGTTCTAGCCTACTTTTTGTCTCTTTTGCCCTGGTCCCAGCCTATGTTTTGGCTGTCTTGCCCCACTGGTGCTTGCTCGTACTTCTCCTGCCTCCCTGTGTTCCTGCCCACCACCTTGCTGCTTTGTCCCCATGTCCCTGCCTGAGCCACTGGTGCCCAGCCTTGCCTGCCTTGGATCCAGCTTGCATCCATGGTCCCCATTACAACCCTGCCCAGGGTTTTGGACCTCCTACCCATGGCTGCGGGAGCTGTGCCTGTGGAGCCTCTCCGAGCACTGCTCAGGTTCAGCAGCAGGCAGAGCGTAGCACACCTTCCTGCTGCTTGGATGTCCATGGCACTCCCCATCCTGCTGGTGGTTAACACCTGCTTTTCCCTTCTGTCTCCCCTCTCTCTTTCTCTCCCACCCTATTCCTTTTCCATTTTCCCTCCCTTTCTGTCTTTTTAAGCCCTCTTTCATTTGGGCAACTCCTTTTTATTTTGTTTTGTCATTACTAATAAATGGTTCTCAGATACAAAATTTTCTCTTTTGACTTAATTTCATTCTTGACCATCTATTTTTAAAAGAACTCCTTGCGGTTCCCACAGTGGAACATGACAGGGCTTAACCTGTGCTTCCTTCACTTCAAAATCTTTTACTGAAAGTTACACAAAGAGATCCTTTCCTTGTTCATGAGACCCACATAGAGGGTTTGCTGAGAGTAGTAATCACTTACCCAGCTGTAGGTTTAATGGATTTAATGGCGGTATTAATCAATTGTAAAATATTCTGAGTTGGAAGGGACCCTAAAGGACCATTGAGTCCTACTCCTGTCCCTGCAAAGGACCACCTCCAAGTCACACCATGGACCTGAGAGCATTGTTTAAACGTGTCTTGATCTCTACCAGATTGGTGCTGTGAACACTTCTCTGGGGAACCTATTCCAGTGCCCAAACACCCTCTGGGTGAAGAACCTTTTCCTACTATCCAGCCTAAACCTCCTCAGACTCAGCTTCAGGTCAATCCCTCAGGTTCTGTCATTGGTCACCACAGAGTAGAGGTCAGTGTCTGCCCCTCGTCTTCTGTTCACAAGGAAGTTATAACTGTGATGAGGTCTCCCCTTAAGTTTCCTCTTCTCCAGGCTGGACAGACCAAGTGACCTCAGCAACTCCTCCTATGGCTTCCCCTCCAGATCCTTCCTCATCCTCATGGCCCTCCTTTGGCCATTCTCTAATAACTTTAGATCCTTCAATTATTTTGTGGCCCAAAACTTCCCCCAGCACTCAAGGTGAGGCTGCCCCAGTGCAGAGCAGAGCAGGACAATCCCTTCCCTGGCCTAGCTGGTGATTCTGTGCCTGATGCCCCCCAGGACTCGGTTGGCCCTCCAGAGTGCCAGGGCACTGCTGGCTTGTATTCAGTTTGCTCCCACTTCCCTTTTGGTAGCACTGCTTTGCAGCATCTCATTTCCCAGTCTTTCCGTACATTCAGGGTTGCTCTGTCCCAGGTGCGGAATCCGGCACTTGCCCTTGTTAAACTCCATGCAGCTGGTGATTGTCCAGCTCTCTAATCCAACAAGGTCTCTCTTATAAGGCCTCTCTACCCTTGAGGAGTTGACAATTCCTCCTAATTTAGTATCATCAGTAAACTTAATTAGCATATGTTCGAGTCCTGCATCCAGGTCATTAATGAAGGTGCTGAAGAGCACAGGGCCGAGGATGGAGCACTGTGGAACCCCACTGGTGACAGGTCACCAGTCTGATTTCACTCCATTCACTGCAACTGTTTGTGCCCTTCTCTTTTTCTCTCTTTCTCAACTCTTCAAATTAAAGCCCTTTCAAACCTGGGAGAAATTAAAAGTATTGGAAGTACTGTACCTTTACCGTGTACCCAATGAAACATGCTAATATATAGATTTGCAGAGGAAAAAAATCTGAAGGTCTGAGGAATATTTATGTTCATTGGTCTTACATTACTTTGATTTGAACAAAAATGTTTTGACAATGCCTTCCAGTATTATTCCTCTAAGATTATTTGATTATACTCTGGGAAGACTGGAGGCAAACCCTAAAGAATATCACGTGGGCTTTCTTATTTACTAAGTGGCTACTTGTTTATTCCCAATATGTTCCTCCAATCTCTTACTAATTATCCTCAAGCTTCCAAGTTGAAGTTGAGATGCAGAAGCACTGCATCATCTCATGTTCTTTTTTGCCTAAGGAGTATTGAAATTTTAGTACTGAATGCAGCGCCCCAAGGCTGCAGTCTAGCATTATTATGCGTATTCTACAATATTGCTAAAGCATATAATGAGCCACTTTATACAGTAACCAAATATTTAACTAAATGTAATGGGTAATGGTATTGCAGTCATATTTGCTTAGTTGGCAAATCTGTTGATTAAATAAACTCATCAATTAAATTAAACTATGTGATGGATACTCTCATTCCAATACGGTTTTCCATAGGAATTTCAGGGATGAGACCATTAAAAAAAAATAGTACCACTTTCAGGAACCTTTCCATAGAAATCAATATAAACATTTCTTAAGTAGAATTTTCAGCACCTTTTATATTAGCAAAATTATCAAGAGTTTATTTTTCTATTTATTATACTTCATTAAAAAAAAATCACAAAAAATATGATTCAAGAATAGTTGCTATACATGAAGAGAAGATGATTGTATGTGTTTATGTATATGTATATTCATTGAAAATATGTTCATGATTCACTGATATCTGTCTTAGTGTATAACTGTAGCACAGGAGGAAAAATTGCTACAACTTTCTGACAGCACGGTGGACAGACCAGAATGATATGATTCCCTCCCTCTCTTTTCCTCTACATCTTATTCTTCCATTTTATGCTGGAAGATTTCAAATACCATGAAACTTTCTCGTTTCTAAAAACTTTATTGCCGCAAGATGAGTTGGGACTTTATCCAGCACATGAGAAGCAGCTTCTAATCAATCACCATCTGCAAAAGTCTGCAAAAGTCACATGCTTTGAATTAATTTTCTACCAGAGGCCTAAGTTAATTTGAAGTTGATGCCCTTCAAATCTGCTATATTTGCTGTTTCATTCAAATAGCTTTCTTCTAAAATGTTTAAAATTTCACAATGTCCTTTATGTGTTCACTTCTGCAGCAACATTGTCCGAAATGCTGCCAGTGCCTCACATATAAAGAAAATACTTAAATGTGTATTCTAGGGTGTTGCCACATGATTGCCAGTGAGTTCAGTTGGAAAGATGTAAAGCATTAGGAACCTCTCAGGTAGAGATTATTGTTTCCTCATTTGAATTTTAATAACGGTTTTATTATTGAAATAGTGCAATGCAACAAGACCAAATGGTGAGTGGGGCAACACCATGTGCACACTATGGGGTTTTTTTAGCTGGATTTCTGAGAACTGGTTACCTGTTAGCAGTTGTAGATATTAAATATGTCGAGCTGGTTTTTTGCAGTTTAATATTTTTCATCTTAAATGAGCCTATTTCAAGACTCCAAAGCATTTTGTGACCTGAACCAGAGCATATTGGGAGGCCATAAGGACATTCCTACCTCCTCTATCTGATTCCCCCCTCCCCTCTCTACTCTTACCAGCTGCTGTAAGAAGCATAAAAATACTTCAGTTCTGGAAGCAGGTATCATTTCAGATCTATTAATCTGCTGTGTTTATCTCCATTGCATCCTCTCTGCTGTACACTGCCTAGCACGAAAACTAGCTCTGCTTCACTTTCACTTAATGTTCTTGCTGACAAAGTGCTGTGCCAGAAAGACAGACATGAATGCCAGTATCTGTAACTAGTATCTGATGACATAAATAGTTTTGTGACTTGTAAAGTCAGAGTGGCAGTAAAACCCAGGCAATGGCTCTACTTTTTTTATCAGCTAGACAAACATATATAGCTCTGAGTTGTAGTGACTCTGTCTCAAGCTGTTTCCAAAAGTGAATTATGTTAGCACTTGAAGACTCTGTGATTGAAATGCAGAATATTTTCTGTTGTCCAGTATGATGGGATGGACTGCAATTTTTATCCTTTCCTAGGTGATAACTACAAATGCAGAAATTCAAATAAGGGGCAGAACATCAATAACTTACTGTCTACTAACAGAGTTTTTACTATATATGGTAGCCCACCTGCCTTGCCACAAAAAAATTTACTTGGATATACACACTTTTAGAATTTTAGTAGTTATCAACATCAATGGAAATTATAAATTTTCAATGCCATTCACGCAGGATGTCTTTCATTTATTCCTTGGTGTTGTATAGTGTAATCAGACCTTTAAAGAAAACATTTTCTCCCACTGTGAAAGTATTTTTTTTTTATAGTGCAATAAGGTTTGTAGGGGTCTGTTTGGGAAAACATAGTTATCCTGGGAGATGATTCGCAATTTATTTCACCTTGCCTGGAGGCTTTCCTCTTAATAAGTTTTCAACCACCGGGTTTTAAAAGTTCATAAAAACAGAAGAAAACTTTCTCTTTCTTTTTTGAAAACCTGCAGTTTATGGCCACCTGGCAGTCTAGCACAGAATAAGGATGGTGGAGATATAAAAGACAGGGATTGACACAGTTCTGTTGAAAGTTCCAAAATTTACTGCTATCTGCCATTCTTACTGGTAGAAAAAGTTCAGAAATTTTTAATGTTTCTTATGCTGATAGCAGTCATAGCCTTCTAAAATTGCTAATAGTTTAGTTTAAACACTGATCATGGATGATATCTCCTTGAACTGCCATTTTGAGACCTATAGTTTACCATATAGAAAATTATATGAGAAATAAAATAAGGGTGAAGATTTTAGATTTTGGATAATTTGTCAATTAGTGCAAAGTTTATCAGAAAACTATAATTAACTCAAGAGTTGAATTCTTGAACTAGAATTCTTTAATCTCTGTAGCTTCTTGGATTTGCACTTATTTTCCTTAATTTTTCTTGGTGAACTCTGATTCCTAAGTGTTAACTACAAGCATTTTCAACAGGTAAAACCACATTAATCTGGGTTGTTTTTTTGTTGATGAAATCTGCCAGATTTTAATTTTTTAGAGATTCTTTCTCCAAACGTTTTGGTATAAGGTTATGCAGGTTGCCTCATGACTTCTAGCCTAAATGTATAGCCCTTACTGCAAGAACCAAGAATTCGTGTTCTCAGATGCAGGGTAGTTACCTTCCAGCCTGGGTGATGGCTAAGCCTTGTAAGAATTAGAGCTCTTTAGAAAAAATGGTGATGTGAACTTTGTGGACATTCCCTATTGCTGTAGGTCAAATGCAGAGATACTCTGTCACAGAGAAACTTCATCCTGACAGTGACAGTAGAGGTTAAACATACTGTCAGCTTCAAAGTAATCATATGGACTATGACTTTCCTTAAGAAAGATAAACTGAAATTCTGAGATTGTTCCCCAGAAAATACTGATCCAACATGAACTGTGTCAATCACAAAGATGAAATATGTGATGAAATTTCATGAAATATTATGCACACATTCTTTTGATTCGGGTCTGTGAAAAGTGGTGAGGGACAAAATAAGAAGGGGATATAAGACAAAATATAACAGAAAAACAAAGAAAAAAATTAGTGTCTACTCAGACTCCCATCCTGCAAATCTCAGAAAAACTGTTTTCTAGAATGTACAAACACTATGCATACACACAAAAATGGAAACAATATCTATAGTTTCCATTTTCTAATCTATCACTTCAATGTTCCCTTCTACTATTGGAAATATTGGTAAATTATAGAGTGTATATCTTACCCCTATTTCTAATCTCCTCCTGATGCACCTTCTCTGTTTTGATGAATACCGCAAACTCTGCCTGAAGCATATCCAGTGCTGAAGATATGATGCCCTGAAGGTATTTCTGGTATCTGAGAAAGCTTCAAGAAGAATATGTCTGAATGTTAGAGAATTCTAAGGAGAATTATTTCACGGATAAGCCATGTCTATCCAGACATGCTAGTGAAGCAACTATCTACTGGCTGGAGGCCTCATTCCTAGAAATCCATATGTCAACAGGAAAACATTCCTACCCGTGTGCTTAGAAACTACTTGGGACCTGAGCAAAAAATTACCCTTTCAGGCAAAACACATGAGGACACATTAAAGTAAAGCTGCTTATGATCTTTTAAACTGTCCAATAGATAATCTTGTAAATTGTACAGTAACATATTCCACTTTCTTGAGGTATGACTAAGCAAAAGTGAAAGTAAGCCAATTGCAAGGAGAGAAGAGAAGGAGAGTGTCACTTTGCAGCAGACTGTGCAGCATATTGGTGTCCTCTAACAAATAACTATTCTTTTATGACCTCTCTTTCACTAATGATCTAGTATCAAATATTACCTTTCCAATGTCAGATCTGAGAAAATGGAGACCAGGTCCGTGAAGACACACTTTACTTCTCAGAATAGTAGGAGACAACTGTTCAGACAGTAAGAAGAAGGTGAGGTGGGTGGTTGAATACTGCCATAAATATAATATTTTGGGTATTAAAGGTACAAAGAATCTGGAGTACTGCATCCAGCTCTGGATTCCTTGGTACAAGAATGACATAGACATGTTGGAGACAATCCAGAGGTGGGTCACAAAATGATCAGCAGGATGGAACACCTGTCCTACGAGCATAGATGGAGAGAGTTCGGGATGTTTAGCATGGAGAAGAAAGGATTCTGTGAAGATCACAGTGCAGCCTTTCGGTACTTAAGGGGGTCTTACAAGAAGGACAACAAAAGTTTTTAATAGCTCTTCTAATAATAACAGCAGTTAAATATTTTAAACTAAAAGGGGGTAGATTCAGGCTAGATATAAGGAAGAAAAATTTTTATGACATTGATGAAACATTGGAAAATGTTTCCCAGAGTAAGCAGTTGTGTGGGGCATAGTTGCCAGCTGGGGTTAAACCATGACATTATGTTAGGTTTGAAGTTGGACTCAATGATCTTAAAGTTCTTTTCCAGCTTAGATGATTCTACAGTTATATGTTCCTGTAAAAATGAGGACTCAGACTTCCCAGATGTTAATTTGACTCTTTTCATGTGTCAGGAGAAAGGACAGCTCTTCTTTCAGCATGTTCTTGCATAAAGATTCAGGAAATACGAAGATTGTAATTTTCAACACTGAGTTTTGGTCTTTGCTTAGAATGACAAGCATGTTGCATTGTGATTTATGCCCCCTCCATATATATTCATGACAAGCTCATTGCATTTTAAGCCTTCTTCTTTTGTTATTTGGAATGATAGAAGTGTGAACATGAGTGAATAGGGGGAAGGAAAAGATACAGGAGAGGATATATCAGTTCCACATACAGGCAAGTGGAGGATTGGCTGCTACGTGACAGTTTGAGAGCTGTAAATGTTAGCTGGGGACATAAAGGTAAATGGGCATCTGTCATTAGCTGACTGGAACAGGAATGCTCTTTGGACTTACAGTTTGAAATTGGCTGTGAGAATATCAGAATACAGGTCATCGGGTATTGCATCCTGTTTGCTACAAGAACATATGCTTGCCTGGGGTAAAATCACACTCCATCAAGAAGTTCAGCCATTGAGCGGTTGTGCATCTGATTTAACTTAAGAACAGTTAAAAGCTGATTGAGTACATTAACGTGACTACAGCATTTATCTGTTTTAGAACGAATTCCAAGAGTCTTCGTGAGCACTGGAAAATCACAAACAGAAATTTCATAAACTTACTATGCCAAAACCAGAAAACTAGAGAATGCAAGATGCCGTACAGTTATGTGAGATACTGTAATTTCACTTCTAACTTTATTAGTATGCATGCTCATTTTTACTGACTCACACATTTTTGTTACTGAAGATGAGATTCCCATTTTGAAATCAACATGTAATATGATAGCTAATAAGTTTTCATTTACGAGGTTGTTTGGCTTTTTTAATAATCTGTATTTTCTTTAATGCATGCAACATAATAAAGTTCTGCTTCTCTTTTTTTAAATTTTTTAAATTTTTTTTTTATTCTGGAATACTGAAGTTTACATTAATCAGCTATGGGATTTTTTTTTTTCCTTCATAGCTATACTGTATCTGTTTATTTTCCAAAAATGTTCATTCAAACAATTTGAAACATTACTACATAGATATTTATGACAAACTGATGATATTTTACAGCCTCTCTCAGAGAGAGATAAATTATATCCACCATACCTTTGGTGAATTAGTTATGTTATTTTATGGTTACAGAGTCAGTATATTAGTTTTGGCCTGATTTGTGCTGAAACTGATGTTTTATCAAGCCGGATTAATTAGACTTTTTTTCATGTCTAGGTTACTGCGTGTAAAATTCTGGAAGAAGGAGAAATAGAAAGATGTAGCAATTACCTTGCATTGTGAAATTAATTCTAAATAATATTCTTTTTGTGCTCACATTTATCATAGCTGCCCTGAAGCTATGGGGTCTTCAAAGGAAAGAACCTAAATCCAGAAAACCTAAAATACCTGGGGGCTTCAGACACTGCTCTGATACAGAGTGATTTAACTCTGTATGGTCTGCAAAATGAATCTGGAACTTCATAAACATCCAAAGCCAGTGCATTCTGAGCAAGTGAAGCTAGTGTCAGACACTGCCCTGTAAGTCTAGGACTTGGATTTTACTTTCTTGATCCTTGAGGCAACACTCACCAGTTGTATAATTTCACTAAATAAGAGTAATAATTTAATGTGCACAAAACCCAAGTGTATCAGATAGAACTTAGTGGATATGGAAAATCTAATTTCTGAAGGAATGAAAATAGAGGGCACTGTATCTTGTTCAATTTGAAATTTAACCCTATAGAATTATTCCATAATCCCATGTTAAACCTTTTTACACATTTTCTGCACATGTTTCAAGGTATTTTTCTTTCATACAGAAGCTCAGATCTGGCCATGAGTCTCATGCAGTGTCATGTACAACTCTTCATACTCTTGAAGAATTATGAATCTTCAAAATACTTGTGTAAAAGTCATGGAAAGAAGATAATCAGATTCCCACAAAAGAGAAATTGCATTGCAGGTGAAACATACTGTATAGACTACTGTGACTCATTGTCTTGTTTGTGAAAAGAAAACATCAGAGTACAGAGAGTGAGGGAGGCCTCAGTAACTAAGTAGAAAACAATTCATGCTCATAAAATATGATCTATTTCTACAGAGAAGCAATAGCTGACTTTTAGCCTTCATTATTGTGTTTCATACTTCCACATCGATTAACCAACTATGGTTTAATCATATTTTTTCAAATGTAAAGTATCTGAAATTACACTGCAAATACACTGATATAGAGATATTGTTTTGGCTATTTAGGAATATTTACTAAACACATTTTATAGTGAATATTGGCTAAGATTTTGCTGTGAAAAAGGGCTAGGGTTTGTGCTATCTAGAATCCATAGCACCACAATAACGAAAAAATTCAGATAATTTGATGCTTTGACCTGAATGAATTGGACTTTAGCTGAAATGTAACACCATAATGTATAGCAAATTCAAGTCAAAGAACATAAGGATTTGAAAATAGAGCATTAATGAACTTTAAAATCATGGGAAGGTAAGCATTTTTTTTAAATACACGAGGGTTTTTAGAATTTTTTTTCTATTTTTTTCAGTCTGGTAAAGCTGAGTTGAAAGAACGTGAAATGCCTTGGGTGATTTTGATAGAAATTCTGTAATGCATGGCAAATGTATGGAGGAGAAGTGGTGAATATTTAAGAAATACTTGAAGAGACTGCAATTGAAATTCATTCCTGTTTAAATTTAAACAGCATAAAGGTTGCAAAAGGCCAACATGCTTAAGTAAGGTGATACAAAGAGCAGTTCAAGCAAGAAGCGAAGGATGTTAAAATATATATACACATGACATAATAAAGAACAGGATCTAAAAAAAATATGCAGAAGAAAGTTAAACGGGTAACTGCAGGAAAAAAATGGAATACTGAAAGCTGAATTGCACATAATGCTGAAATAAACAAAGGCCCCTTCAAATACAGTGGCAATAGAGAATTGAGAACAGATAAAATTGCCTTTCTAAGAAAATTACAGGATAATTTTGAGATTGAAAATGTGAGATTAATCAGTTATCTTATTTTTAGCTTGATTTTCTGAGAAATGTGTTTCACATGACCATTTTGTCTGTCAGTACTTTTCAGTAACTTTTGAAGAATTAACTGTTTCAGCCATATTTGACAGTGAAGAGGAGGACTTTTAAAACACCTGCATTTTTTGTGTTAGTTGGCAACAGTTGCTGCTGAAAAGGAAAGGTTATGATATGCACTGACAGCTGCTGTTTTAACCAGATGCTTGTTGAGACTCCATGTACTAACTGGTTACTCTACAGTCAAAGCCGGACTTCCATGAGCCATTTCTTGCCAGCCGGGGGACAGAGGATAGAGCTGACAACGTTTTGGAAACAGCTGGGGTAGAGGCAGGGGTTGGGAGTGCTGCAGCAGAAGAGGAAGCAGGTCACAGCGAGGGAGTGTATACAACATATGTATGGATGCAGGAGCAGATGGTGGGAGGTGGTTGCATCAGAGAGTTCTGCCTGGTTCCTTGTCAGAGGCTGGTGTTATGAACCAGAGAGATTATTCTATGCTGAGGGGAGGGAAGAATTAACTCCCTTTCCTCTCTGTTCAGAAAATAGAGTATACAGTCTGAGATGCTGGGTCATATTGTGTTTGATTGTTGTGAATGGGTGAGAGCAAAATTTTGCTCTGTGCTGTCTACTCAGAAAGTGAAGTTAATCATATATTCATTAAGAGGTTTCTGGACTGTAAAGTCAGACTTTTTAAATTTTCTTTGGTGTCACACATTCTTCAGAAGAAATGCAAAGCAAATAATGATCATCACAAGGTGTGATTGTAACTCCCAATTACCCGTTTCAGATTCTGACAGAACATCACTCAGCTAAGTATTTCTATCTAAACTGCAGGGAGTTCTACCCACATGTTCTGTTGTGCTTCTTCACACTGTTTAAATCTGTTTAATTCCTGACACTTTTATTTTTAGCTGAATAATTCATAAGAAGAAAACTGATAAAAGGACTTGAAAGGATAAAATAGAGGGGAAAAAAAGTACAACAAAACTGTTCTAGAACTGCTTTAGTGCAGTGTTTGTGTTTCTTCTCTGATACAAAAGCTTGACTAATTGGACTTTTACATTTTGTTTTCATGCTTCACATAGGGTAACAGAGGAGAAAATCTTGCAAGAGTTTACAATCATTTCATCAATGGGATATAGATGAGAACAGGATTAAATCTCCATCTAGAATTTCTAGAAATTTCTCTGCTACCATTTAGTCATACTAATTTCTTTCTCTTCAATGGAATTTGGCTATTCCAGGTCATCAAATCTAGCTTCTCTTATTTGAGGTAACAACATCCTATAATCACTTCCACAAACTGATGAAGGTAACATCTTTCTGGGTAGGTGTTAGCTCATTGGACTTATTATGTTTATCAGAAGTGTGTTTCAGGAACCGTGTTTCTTATGAGTGGACACCTTCTAACACCCATCATAAACTGATGGAGGCTCTAGTGATGTTATTTTACGTCATATTATGATGGCATGCATATTTCTTTATAAGGAACTTGATTTAAAAAATGGCTGCTTTTCTGGATTTAAGTTTCAATAGTACAACACAATGTATACTTAGTGAAAATCCAAAATTGTCAAAAATTACTATTTAGAAGATTAATTGCTGTAAACTGTGATACATGAATTCAACAGACTGTATGTTATTATTTCCAAAGTATTGAAACTACAAGTACAACTTAAGTTTACTCACAAAATAACAACCTTAAAAAAATTGATTGTTATTAATTGATATGATAATTTTTCTTACATTTCAGAATTTGTGATGCAACAGCAGACTGTGCACGAATGGGTTGAGTTCATAGCAGCTTTATTTATTTTATTGACTTCTATTCCATCCAATATTTAGGGAAAAACTCATATCAAACAATCTACCATACAGAGCATGATTTTGTATATCTGCTTTGTATAATTTTCCAACAAAATATATAAATGCCCCAAGACTTATATTTTCTTGAGTAGTTAAAAGAGAAATCCAACAAATCCTGCTTCTTATATAAGAAATTGGCAGTTTATTTGTTTGTTTAAAAAGAATGCCTCTTTTTCTTTTTGGTATATATTTTGGTTGTATCCTTTTTTTAAGGAATGTATAGAACTTTGATTGCATAGTTCCAATCTCTTAAGTTTAAATTTCTTCTTAAAAGTTCTCCATGTTGGAAATGTTTATGGTAAAGCTTTTTAGCACCATTTGGGCTTTTTTGGCCAAACTCTCCTGTTACCCAAGCTGAACACTATTACTATTGCCTGAAACAACAGCTTTGAAAATCTACATTCAGTTCAGTCCCAGTCTTCAATTTCCTCTAAGCAGACCAATTAGACTTCCATTTCTTTTTTTTTTTCCCCTGAAATTATTTTTTGAGGTATACCATTTAGAACATCATAAAAGAAGGGCAAATTTAGACAGCACACAGTCAGAAGATAACTTGGAATTGTACTTATATCCTTGACATTTCACTCAATCTCCCACCTAGATCAAAATCCTGTGCTAGTAAGAGTCATACACCTGTGTGTCCATGAATGATAATTATGCGGTTTATACCACAGAAAAAGCATCTGAATGCCCAATTGTCTTTGATTTTACACTGATCAGATGTGTTATATTTTTGTTTCTGCACGTAGCCTGGGCCATTACTCTTCATTGGCCAGGCGTAACTCTTACAGCACATTCTGTAAGGCTCTGTATATTGTAGATTATACATTGAAAATGGAGTTTACTGTATTTTTAGCACAGCATATTAAAATACATTGTATGAAAGTGACTTTGTTCATCCAGGTAGCATACTGTTTTTAACATTCTCTCTTAAACATGATGCTAATTTTCAATTTTTATAATTAAGTCCCTCTAATAGTCTAATGAAATCGTTTAGTGAAATGACCATGTTCTGGACTGCAAGAACAACAACAAAACAAACAAAATAAAACAGCTGCTAAGGAAAACAATCCAGAATAGTAAAAATCAACTGCTTCTTTTACACTTCCTGATTCTTTCCTCCTTTTTGAATTTGTGAATCAATTTTGCTTTTTCTTCAACACAAGGTGTAATTATATTAATTTTCTCATTATATCAATTTTCTCAAATTTTCATAATTTTCTAGTTCTGCTCAGATGTAATCTTTTCAGCCTGATGTATTTTTAATTCAATTGTATTTGGCTCAAAGAAGCATATGAATGGCCCAAATAAGTCACGCCAAAGGTTACCTTACCTTTATGAACTTTGGAGATATAAATCTATGTCTCATTTCAAGCAAGCAGTTAAAGAATCAATGTCCAAGGCAGTGCAAGAAAAGACAGTGGGATATTTCACTCAAGCAATCTCCTAATCTTACGTAAATCAAGTATGTTTTAATGTGACCATTTAAATTCCAGTAATATTACATTTGATTTACCTGTATATGAATAAGAGCTTCAAGAAAACTGATTATTGCAATTTTTCTATTGTAAAATATTTTGAGCCATAATCATCTAAATTTCTGTCATGAATAATTCCTGGCTTTCTGTTATTTCATCTCTGAACTTCTCAGTAACAGCTCTAATAATCTGAAAACATCCTTGGAAGTATAATATTGAAACCTTTCTTGGAAAATAGCAACAATTTTTCTATGAAGTTGATAAAATAGAAAATTTCTTTTGAAAAAATTAAAAAGCAGTGTGAATTAAGAACACTTAACTTTGTCCTACCTTAAATGATGATGCTAACTAACCAATTTTCCTATTTTATGTTTGATATACCTTATTTTATACCCTCAGATTCATTTGTTCCAAAGGTCTGGAAAGTCCTTACACAGGTTGTAGGTGGCATAACCATCTCAAAAGAGGAATACCATGCTTCTGTTATTACACATTGGATTTAGAGTTCTTGCATTATATTTTACTATATTAAAATGCATTTTAGTCTCAAGATCCATTACTTTCAATATTTGCAATCATGAAACTATCTGGAGATGCTGGTTAAATGCAGGACCCCATCAGGTGAGATGGCAACAGTCATAATAGATTAAGTCTTGAAGAATAGTGTTTCTGATAATTCATGTCACATTACTCAATCTGTCAGTGAGATTTTGAGAAATTCTAAGTGTTACATCTGAGAGCATTAAGTTTTATTTATGTAAAATCTGGTGTTTAATGCCAGAGGTAACTTAAGGTCGGTAAAAAGGGCATTGCTTCTGTATCTGTAGTGATTTTTGACTATTCATTAGCCATTTACCCTCAAATAGAATATTGATTTGTTCTTATGTCTCATAACCATCTTTCAGGTAAAGGCATTATACTGCTTTTATGTGGTACTGTATACACTAGGAAGTTTTGGTAACACAGGATTACCTGGGAAGTTAACTGAGAGCATCTATGCAGCAGATGAAGTTCAAGCAGCTTCATGGTAACTAACAGCAGCTGGGGTTATTCACCTCATTCATTAAATATTAGGGATAATAAAAACCAACAGCAACAGAGAAAAGGCACAATGTATTTATTTATTACTAGGACTATGAGTCCTAGCACTACTAAAAATTATATAGAAAATAAACTAAAATACTACTAAATCCATATAAATTACATTAAGTAAATGCAAAATAGTCATGTATACATCTAAATAGGTGCATGCAATTAACATTCAGCCTGGCGTCTCATAAGAAAAAAAATTGTGTATCCATCCAACATGGGAGAAAACTTTGGTGAGATATATATCCCATGAAGGATATTTCTGTCAGATTTTTTACTGCATTTAAGTAAATTTTAACTAATTTGATTTGTTTAAGATTTGCTATTTCTATACTTTTCAGCAGATATTGGTTTTGTAAATTGTATGTCAGCATGGAATTTTATCACTGTAAACCAAAGTAATTCTATTTCAAATTCCAACACTTCAACTGAAAGCTGTAGCTACCTGAAATCAATACAGCCCACAGCAACATTTCTGTGTTCAGCAGTCCTGATAAAGTCCTTTACAAAATTACATTATCCACAATAAATGAAGATTTCCTTAATGCATAACTTCAAAAGAGAAACTCAGTGTATTTGCATATATCTGAATAACACACACAGTATCTATAGGAGTAATATATGATGATAGGCTTTAACAGTAACACACAAAATGTTCTGGGTGAAGATCAGATTATTTTAGACATTATTTTAGAGGGCGTGCAACAGTCTAAGAACTACCCAAAGAAAATATGCTCTCCAGCAGTATTTTTTGATAAAGGATAAATTTAAAGCAAGTTAAGTAGAAATATTTTTTTTTACATCCTAAATAATTAATCAAAGGAGATTCTGGAGTACTGTTTCTTCTCATGTTTCTTTCAATAAAGAAAACACATACAGTACTTACTATGGAAAAAATTGTACAACAACTGAAGTAATTCAATATTTATTCACCTCCTAGTAAAAAAATAATGAGTAGTAATTCACCTCCCTCAGTTTATTTTTACACATAACACATTGACATTGCTGATTTATTTATTCATTTATTTATTTATTTTTGCTGAGATGAATTAGAAGTTACTTCCATTTTTTTTCTGGAATTTTTATTACCATAGAGGTCAACCAGATAAAATACTCATTCCAAAAAGAATCACCAACCAAAAAACTCTCAGAAAACAACACAGTAGTGTGAATATCTTGTACACTCCTAGACTAATATAAATTACTCCTTTTGTAGTATGGATTATATCACATGGCCTCTTTTTTGGCAGAAAGTACTCTACACCATTCCTTTCTGCTGATCTACTTAGCAAAGTGAGTTTCAAAGGCAATATTAATCATACTGCTGTAAAAACTTTATTATTATCCTACATATATTTCTATTTCAGATGAAGTCCTTAGTTCTAATAATTCTATATTCAAGTAACACCTTACAATGCATACCAGCAAGGCCTGCTATAGGTGCCCCACCTCATGGTGTGACCACCAGGATGTAGTTTAATCTCTCTCTCCCCCTCTCTCTATGCTCCTGGTCTGTGACTGTTAAAATATTTTCTATAAAGCGGTTTATTTCAACATAAGGAATGTGAGAGGAATTCTACTTCTGAACAGTCAATGGCCTTATACATCTTAAGGTACTCCCAAGAGGTAAGAGATGATATTTCTAATTTCTGCTTATAATTCCTACAGGCATGTGATTTAAAGTTGTCTCCACTACCTCTTCTGTGAATGCTTTAAGAACAAAGCTGCACTGTATGTTGAGCTGAAGTTCTGTAGAATACTTCTGTCGAGGGAGATTAGACCTTTTCTATGATATAATATATCAAATAATAAAGAATGATGACAATTATGAATATTTAAAAGATTCAGTGTTCCAGTCCTCACTCTATTTAATACATATTTCTGTATTTGTGTAAGGAGATGGAATGCTGACAGTCATACTCTACAAGATCCCATAGGATAGGAATTGTATATTCGTCATCGCAGATGGGATACAGAGACATTTCTTGCTCCTTGTTAAAATACAGCTTATGCCTCACAGACTTTATAAAATCCAATTTAAATACACACATAAATTTGTAATTAACACATCTATCAATAATGACAGTGTTTTTCCTTTTTTCTCTTTTCCTTTATCTTTTTATTTCTTTTCTCTTTCCCATTCCTTTTTCCTTGTGAGTAAAATAATTAGTTTTGTTAATCATTCTAATGATTACCTCATCTTTTCTTTAGTTGTGGAAATTTGTTGGGTGCCTCTCTGTTTCCCAGTACTTTTGTCAAATAGTATATATTCAAGTAGGAGGAGATTATTAGTGGTTTTTGGAGGAGAAAGAAGGGTCAGTGAACTGAAAAGAACTGAAAGAGCAGAATTACAGAGATAAGCAATGTGTGAGTGTTAGCAAGTGTGCAAGTGAATATCTTTACTTTCCAATTACCTTTAGAATTTACTAGAAGTCTGATTTTAAGATTTATGGAAAAAATGCATACAGAATTGTGACTTTAATTTAAAAAAAAAAAAAAAAAGCCAAACCCAAGCACTATAGCATTAAAAAGTCAAAGTTAATGCTGGAATTTGTCACACTTAGCTCTGGCAATCATTGTGAGGATAAGCACTTTTCCTAAACTACATCATGATTTATTTAGTCATTACATAATTGTCTCAGGCTAAATGCAGATGATTGTTCCTCTGTGTGTCTACCCTAATTATCAACCATCAGCAAGACAAGTCATACAGAATCTTCTGAGATCACCTGGCAAGTTCAGTTCTCTTTCTATGAGATAATCATCTTATTCATCCCCCTCACTTTTGCCTTGCACATAGACTTACCCATTTATCTTGAACTTCTTCAAAGCATTTTAAAGCATCCACTGCAATCATGTCAGAAGATAAACACATATCACAAAGTTCAAAAATAAAGCACGTATTCAGCCGAGAAAATAGAGCATACAAAAGACATAATTCTGTAAATTTTCCCCAGGGGTTCAGAAAAATTCCTCTCTCACCTGCTCTCATCAAGGCCATCAAGGAAAATATAAGTAGTTAGGTACGTAAATAGTTAGACATTGAGAGACAGGCAAAATGGTTCTTTCAGCAAATCAGAAAAAAGAGAGGAGAAAAAGGGGGAGGACATGAATGGTCTCTCTAAAGAACAGCTGCAACAACTTTTAAAAGACACAAACAAGTCTAAACACTGAGCACAGTTTGATAATAATGAATTAAAAATGAGTTACTGTAACTTTTCCTATTATAGGTACAGAATAAATTTTCATTCGATAATTGCTTTTCTTTTGCTAGCAGTATTTCTTGTTCATTTGTTTCTTTTCCTGGATCTTTTTCTTTCCATCTGTTTCTTTGGTTTATAGAAGCTGAGCCCATATTATTCTGTAGTATATAACTCAGGTAGGAAGAGATCTAAATCGTGGCAGAGATGTCTCCACACAGATTTCTTCGACACAGGATATGTTTAATAACTAACTTAAGGAAAGATACCGGATATTTCAGTTACACAGAAATGTCAGAGCAAACATAGAAAAGATGGGATTGGTGCACATACAGCCCAAACAGTTTCACCCCTATTTATATCCACACACGTTATGGTATAAAATCAGTATCACAGAACAGATGATATTGGCAGACACCTCTGAAGAAAAATTAGTCTAAACCACTGCTCAAAGCAGGGAGATGCCTAGAGCAGACTTCCCAGGATTATGTCCATTCACACTTTTAACATCTCCAAGGAGGAAGATTTCACAGCTTCTCTGGGCAACTTGTGCCAGTGCTCAGTCACCCACACAGTAAAATAATACTTCCTGATCCTCAGAGGGAACCACAAGGGTATGTTGCTGGCTCATGGTCAGCTTATTGCCCATCAGGACCCTCAGGTCATTTTTCTGACAGGCTGTTTTCCATCTGGCTAACCTCCCAGGCTCTGATGGTATCAGCGTGTTCCTTCCCAGGTGCAGGACTTTTCACCTCTCCCCACTGAGCTGCACAAGGCTCCTGTCAGGCCATTTCTCCAAGGTCTTGATGGTAATATGACCTTCAGGTGCATAAGCTACTCCCAATTTTGTATCATCTGCAAAATCCTTGAAGGTGCACTCTATGCTATCATCCAGATTATTAATGAAAATATTAACAGTATTGCCCCCAGGTATTGATCTCTAGGGTACATGCCTAGCGAGCTGCCTCCAGGTGGATTTTGTGCTGCTGACCACAACTACCTGAGACAGGTAGTTCAGCCAGTTTTTAGCTCACTGTCATTGGTCTACGCTGCACTTCACCACTTTGCTACTGAAAATATATGATGTGAAATACTGTAAAAAATGTAGCATAGGTTACTTATTCTGTAAGTTTCTTTTACAGCTCTGTCTTCCTATCTCCACCATGTTTGCAAGGCTGTTTAGGTGAGGCTGCAAGTTTTCCACAGATTATGATATATGAAGAAGAAAGTAAATCAAATAAATAAAAAGTTATGTATTTTCAAGGGAATCACAGAAATAAGATTCTTACTTCATATTTAATTGTTCCTGCTAGAATAAGTATATTCTGCCAAATAATCTCATTGTTGTTCAGTAAAATTTTTGAGGATAAAATATGGCTTTGGACCCTATTATCCAGGAGTTTAAAAATATATCAACACCCCTACCCCCCAAAAAAACTCCAAACACAACAAAAAACATAGTATTTTTTAACGCTGCTTCAACATGCAACATGTTTGCTTGGACTCAGCTGAGTGCTTCATCTGTTGTTCTATCTATGACGAAATACACAAGAGGCAAAAATAGCAAACATAGAAATAAACAAAACATCATCAACAACAAAACACTACACCGAAATCTATTAACTCTGAAACCTGAGAGTTGTCCATTTGAGGAGAAACAAACAAGCAAAACCCACTAATTAAGTGTTGTGTATGTGTGTATGGAAGATAAACAACATATCATTTTCATCAATATAGTGTTTATGAAAAGTGCCCTTAGGACCTCTGGAGAGCAGAATTCCCTTCCATCGACATAAGCAGCTGAAGCATGTTTCCTCATGATGTCTGCCCACAGGTCTCAACTCTGACATATCATATCTGCAGGTATGGCTAATTTAATGACTAAGAAAAGAAACTTAACAAAAAATTGTTTGTGTGGATCACTTTTCTGATGTAGAAGTCAACAACATATCATATAGTCATCCTAATTACTTTTAGCTAGTATTATTATTTAGCTGAGTTTGAACTAGTGACCCACAGGTGAAAGGTTTATGTTATTCCTCTCATCCCAACTCGTGCTTCAACTACTGCTGATGTTCCTTTGACCATGTAGAAAATATTTTTTATGAGTTTGAAAAGCTGCTGGATGTCTGACTAAAAGACTGAACTCTTGCAAGTCATGTGTTTTAGGCAGTGATCCTGCTCTTACAGCAAGAAATGTTAACATTTAGAAATCTTTCTATCACATCGAATAGAAAATAACATTCATAAATTCATAGAATTATGGAATCATTAAGGCTAGAAAAGACCTTTAAGATCATCAAACCCAACCATCAACCGGCACTACAACCATGTTCACCAGGTGGTCAAGTGCCATACCCAAATATTTTTTGAGCACCTCCAGGGATGGTGTCTCCACCACTTCCCTGGACAATCTGTTCCAAAGCTTTACAGTCCTTTCCATTATTCTTTTTTTTTTTCCTAATACCTAATTTAAACCTTCCCTGGTGCAACTTGAGGCCATTTCCTCTCATCCTGTCACTTGTTTCTTGAGAAAAGGGGCTGACCCTATGTTGCTGCAACATCCTTACAATTCACTGTGGAGAACAGTAAGGCCTCCCTGATACTCCTTTTCTCTCAGCTGAAGACATCCAAGTCCCTCAGTTGTTTCTCACAGAACTTGTGCTCCAGCCTCTTCCCCAACTCCATTTCCTTCTCTGGAAATACTCCAGCACCTCAATGTCTATTGATTTCCACTTAGAGGTCACACCTCCAAGTCAGTAGCCCTAATTGGGGTGGCAAATTTCTTCTGAAATGACTAGATAGTTAACCTTAATTGTTTGGGTTTTTTTTCCCCATTCTAAAATGAAAACTGCATTCCTCTTCAACATATTTCTCTTTAAGGAATATTCTACACTTTTCACATTTCCTGTTAGCTCAGCAATATGCCATTCTTCCATTCTTTCATGCAAGCACTAATTCATTGTGTCCTTGGGAATATCATGGTTGTATACTTGCTGTGATGTCACAGACTGAATATTTGTTAAAACCGTGAATGCCTGCAGTTAAGCATAAGTGAAAGTTCTGTATATGACTTAAAATCAGCATCTGAGCTGTCATGGATTCCTCTGGAGCTTTAACAGCCATAGAGGTTTCAGGTATTTCTGACTTCTGAGTACTATCTTATAATTTATAGCAGCTAGACATAACTGAAACTTTTGCGGTCCAACATTCTATTAATAATTTTGCATGTTAGACATCCGCCCACACAGACATCAGGAACTATAGACTATGTATTCACACTTACTGAAAGACTTGATTGCAACCAGATGGCCCTTTAAAAGTTTGGGGGAATCTCTTAAATAAGTGAGAATGCTGGTGGAGGGTGGTTTTCCTGCTGCTGATCACAGAGATAGCACATTAAGGCTCTCAAACACCTGCCGTTTGTGTCACAGTTTTCAAAATAGCTCAGAAAATGAGCAAAATTCTTATTTTATGGTTTCATTATGAGTAGTTCTTTACAAAATGCAATTTGACATGATTTTAATTTTCCAGCATACAAAGTGAAGTTTCATAGCAAGTTTCAATTGCTGCAGCAATCACCAGCATAGGCAGTAATTTTCTTACATATATATATATATATATGTATATGTATATCTTTTTTTCTGTTTTTTTAGTTTAGGACTGAAAGATTCTGTTTTGTCAGCATTGCCAAGTACATTTACCCCTGAACTTGTCTTTCCATTTGTTTATGATCAACTTAGTGATTCACAAGGAATTCAGGAGGGTGTAACTCACTTTTTTATCCTTCACTTAGGTACAGTTACAAATTCAACTGTTTCTTTTGTCTGGGATCTTTTCCCACAGTATAATACTAACCCGTCAGGCAGTCAAAAGTCTTAATGACTAACTAATGTACATCATGTGATCGCAAGGCTTCACAAATCCTTGTAAGGCTCGTATTTACCATGCTACAGGCAGCTACTGAGAAGTGAAAAACAGCACTCCAAAACCACTCTCTCAAAATAACCATTTAGGCCACATTTCAGTCAGGTCGTATTGGAAACCAAAAGTGGTTGGCTAGGGATACAGTGGGTGGAAAGTGGAGCTGCAGAAAAGGGTGTGGGGGTGCTGCTCAACAGCAGCTGAACATGAACCAGCTGTGCCCAGGTGGCCAAGAAGGCCAAGGGCACCTGGGCTTTATCCTCAACAGTGTGGCAGCAGGACCAGTGTGGCAGTGACCTTCCTGCTGTATTGGACACTTCTGAGGTCTCACTTTGAATCCTGTGTTCAGTTCTGGGCTCCTTATGACAACAGACACTGAGTGGCTGGAGTGAGTCCAGAGAAGGGCGACAGAGTTGGTGAAGGGTCTGGAGCACAAGTCTGCTGAGGAGCAGCTGAGGGAGCTGGGGGATGGTTCTGGTGGACTAAAGGAGGCCCAGCAGGGACTGTATGCTCTCTACAACTGCCTAGAAGGAGGTTGTAGCCAGGTGGGGGTTGGTCTTTTCTCACAGGGAGCAAACAACAGGATGAGGGGACATAGTCTTAAGCTGCTCAAGAGAAGGTTTAGGAAGGACATCTTCACAGAAAAGGAGACTAGACATTGGAATGGGCTGCCCAGGGAAGTGATGAAGTCACCGTTCCTGGAGATGTTTAAGGAAAGACTGTGGCATTTAGATGTGGCATTTAGAGCCATAGTTCAGCTGATATGGTGGTGTTCAGTCATAGGTTGAAACCCATGATCTCTGATGTCTTTTCTAATTGAATTGATTCTGTGATTCTGTGTTTGGTTAAATTTGTCCGTTTTGGGGTTAGTTTTTTTAGAAACCTTTGCATTATGATTTCATAAGAACTTATAACTGACAGATAGTTCTGCTTATTCTAAAGCTACACCATGCTTCTTGTCAACATATTGTGCCAACAACCATACCATTTCTCATTTCAGTTTTCATTTCAGATTTTATGTCTCTTCCGCTCTATGCATACCATTCTTTTGGGAAGAATATGTTAACTTGAAACTAAGTCTTCAGTATAGTGCTAATCTGACCTGTTTATTTTAAATTTTTAAAGTGTCTCTGAACACATGAAAGCAGAAATGTTGCAAGTTAAAAGTGAAAATCAACTGAATGACTGTTGTGCTAGCAGTGCCTATGTTTTATCTTGTTCTGAGATATCACAGTAATGTGTTTTTAAAAAGTCATTTGGACAACATAGGTATTTCTCTTTTCCCATATTTTGATAATTCAATGAACATTCTAACATTTCTATTTACAAAGTTACATTTTTCTTCATTTAAATATTAGGGGGGAGGAAAGTAATTTTATAAGGCAAAATGAAAGAGTTCTCTTTTCAAAAAGACAAGAGGGATTCCAGGCAGTATTTTAATGAAGTGTAGAAGACTAAAATGCAAAGGATGAGAGAATAGCAGATGAAGAATATTGATTTACTCCATCACATGCAAAACAATCTGGGTGCTAATGACTACCTTGACATGTGACACATGTGTATATCCGTTTGAGGACAGCCATAAGAAGGTGTTTTTAGGCTAAAAATTTTGATTTAGTTCTGGTCTGGCTTGCTTATTTCATTCAATTTAATAGTTCAATATGATAGCTAGAGAAAAAAAAAAAAACAAACACAAAAATCATTCCATGTGGGGAATCTGATGTGCAGCAGATTTTTGTCAATATGATGACGTTGGTACCATAGAAAAGAAACTTAAAGTATCATTCATTTAGCTACACAGGGCACAAATGTTATTTATTTATTTATCTATTAAATAAACATATTTAAATTTAATCTTTGCAGATTTGTTGACCTTCCTTGAAGCCATTTTTGTAAGACAATGAATTGTTGTTCAAAAATATAATTAAACAAAGATCATATGAGCTGAAAGATCCAAATATAAGTTTTTGATGCACAACTTTCATACATATTTGGGCCATATAACAGCAGATGTATTTTTCTTCAGAATAAAGAAAGGCCTTACCTCACATAAACCATCCAAGATTAACTCTAGATGATGCTTTGAATTATAAAAAGATGATGCTCTGAACTAAGCAAAAATTTATGTCAGCTTGAAAAAACAACAACCAAAAACCCACATCTTTATATAATAGGAAACAATATTTAAAACCACATGTTCACCAGAAAAGAACAAGAACAGGAAAGAGGCACTTAGGGACAATGAAGTGGAAAAAAGGCAGATAAGTGTTAGAGGTATTTCAGGGTTTTAATTTATAAGATATATTTCTAAATTTCAACACAAATTCTTATCTAGTAGTAGAATTTGTTTATCATTTGTCATACATAACTGAGGAAAGCCCGAAATTTTAGTAGCTAGGGAAATGGTTGAATTAAAAACGTTAAAGGTGTTTCACATCTGAGCTCTGACATAGGAAGTCAAACCTGATACAATGATTGGTGAAATGCACTTCTAGGCTGGGGTTAAAAGTTATTTTTTAATTCACAGGAGTGATTACTTCTCCACAAAGAAGAGCTAATAATCCTTAACCTTAAAGTCCCTTCCTGTGTCTCTCTTCTTCCGTCACTGAGAAGATAGATGACAATGACAAGTCCTCTGCATTCTTGTGTGCTATATTGTGCTCAGATGTATGATTAGTTTTGCTTTTGACCTAACGTTCACTAAAAATGAAGATAAAATTGAGTTCAGACTTGTGTTTCAAAGGTCAAATATGAGAACTTTCCCTACTAACTACTCAGTGCATTGTTTTGCTATCACAGGAGTAACACTGCCTGCAGTACTTGGTTACAGAATTTTTAGGCAACCTCTGTAGAAAGCACAACCCTATAAAAAGGTTATGGGTTCTCAGTCTTCAGAATAACACTGTGTTTTTGAGGACCATTGCTAAGGCCTAGCATAGACTGAAATTTCTAGTTGTATGGTATCTAAGAAATATTAGGACAGCACCAAGTATTGGAATGAGGAAAAGTACAAAATTGGCACCATTTTCTAAAAAAAATCCAAAAAAACCCAAAGCAAAAAGGTTTTTCAGATAACACTTTTATGTATCAATGCAAGCGTAATGTGACCAAACCTGTGAAGAGAGTGCATTCCAGAAAATAAGGACGCACAACAAACCTCATGAGATATGTTTTTCACATTTCCTTTAATAAAGTACCTGCTTGTATTTTCCGCAGCTTACATTTAGGCAACGCAATTTTCCAAGACAGATGCTTAAATACCACATAAAATCTTAACTTTGAAAAAACAAAGATTAGAAGAAAAGTTTCAGTGCTAGGATTCTGAGGCTGGAAATTACTAGGAAGAATGAAGTGCAAGGATGTTATAAAATGATTTCAGTGCTTAGTCTAGGGTTTCTGAGATATTTCTAATTTGAATAAATTTCTTCTGCAATGCTGAAGTGTTTTACCTCAGCTCACTTTTAGACAAATAACTTTACACATTAGAAACAGAAGGACTCAGAAAGTGAGACATATTTTGTCTTGTAGAAAGTTGAAACCTTTTTTTCTTCATAGGGAGAAAGGAAGACTATGTCTTCCTTAGTGAATCTTCTTTACAAAGTCTTTACAAATAATTTTATAAAAATTCAATTTTTTTAATGATAGTGTAAATCTGAAGTACTAAAAAGTACAGTTAAAGAATTATCTGCTACAAATCATTGAAATCTTTGGTACTGAAATTGTTGTATATTCACTTTTGATTCCCAAAAAATTTGTCTTTTTTATTTATTTAAGGATAACACCTTTACTAATAGTAGGATTTTGTATTCTAAAATATTTTGACTTTCCTAAGGGTCTTGATTTTAACTGACAGATTAAAAAAACCAAAAAAAACCCAAAACATCAACTAACCAACAACAAAAAAATCCACTAAAAAACCCCAAACAAACAAACAAAAACAATAGCAACAACAACAAAAACCGACAAAACAAAAAAAACCCCAAAAACACCTCTTTGGTGTAAATTAAAATCTGCCTGTGTAGGGAAAACTTGGCTCTATAATTATATGCTTTCTAGAACTAATAGGATAGTTAAGGATGGATAACTCTTCATCAAAATTTAGATGTAATTTTTATACCTATGTAAAACTTAATTTTATATATGTATGGTTTTCAATTAAGGTTCACAAAGGAAAGTTCAAATACATCCTCCAGCAGGTTTTGGTTTTCATTCATTTAGGTAGATTCCAAATTACCAAAGTAGATCTAATGTCACTGGATGTTGAAATTAAAAAAAGAATTAAAATTTTTCATTACAGTACCACAAAGTCTAATTCATTACAACTTGTAAGAAAGATCACTTCAAAAAAACATAAACAAAAACAAAAAAATCCATGCAGTGGATCAGTGAAGAAAATTCAGGTGAATATTTTGCATTATTTAAAATAGTGACATTTTTCTACATTGCTTTATAAAATAATCTTATATAATTTGCTAGCTTGTTGATGAAAATTGTTACTGAATCCAAATTCATGAGATGGCATGCATTTAGCTACTTTCCGCTTTTTAACTAAAAACAATCACACACCGCTGGAATGTTCACACCAGTAGTTCCCTGAGCACAGTTAAAAATTATTTTTCTCGGCTAAACAAATGAAGCAAATCTATTCAAGATTAGTAAATTACAAAACCTATAGCTGAGAGGCTTGTAATGCGTCTTAACAGAAATAAACCACAGTTTTTCTCAGAAATATTTTCATGCAAAGTTGGCAACATCACATATGCTTTTGTTATAATTTGACTTGTTCAATTGACATAAGCAAAAGTATTCCCAAGACAAAGAACTTTTCTGAAGGAGACACTACTGAGAAAGAAATCTGGGAAGAGAGATGACACACAGTGTGATTGGCATTTTACTATAACTCATTTTACTATAACTCAGCACAGAAAGATGGATCAGACTATAACTGGGGTTTGCTTCCTGCAGACCTGTTGAGGGAATGAAAGAAAAATACATGCATATTTATCCCGTCCTGCCACTCCAGGTGTAAATCATGATGTGGGTGAGAGAAAGGGGGGAAATCCTTCCCTGTGACCTGTGGATTTTGTATTCTTCTTAATACTCTCGCAGTACATCACAGATCTTGCATGATAGAAGCTCAGTTTTTCCTTCACTTGTCTGTGATATTTGCTGTACTGGTTTCTGGGACAGAATGGCTCTAACCAATAGCCGAAGTGGAAATCAGAGGGATTATTAATATTCTTTTCTTATAGTACTCACCAGGTAGGGCTGGAAAAGTCATTCTCAGTTTCACAGAGCTTTATGCAGGCACAGCTGAGCTAAAATGAGTAAGAATAGACTTGGGAGGTAATGAAGAAGCTGTGGCTGTTATCTGGTGAAGAATACATGATTCAGTTTGGGAAGTAAGAATTTTTGGAGAATTTTTGGAACTGGACAAAAACGGGTCTAAAGTCATCCAATTTATGAACCTTCTTTGCAAGTTTTGCCTGTCCTTTCAGAAAGACCCAAAAAGTTTAAATGATGGCAGCCATGGAAGTAGGCTGTGCAGTATCTCTATGAGGAATGATAACTCACCAATACTACTGCCTAGTGAACATTAAATGGGGAGTTTTTAATCAACCACTTGCCTCCTCCATCAAGTTTCATTCACGGTCTAGTTCTGATACTCTCGTGGTTTGACACTGGCCAAATGCCAGGAACCCATGAACATCGCTTGCTTATCCTCCTCTGCCACACCTGGGCAGAGAAGAGAAGAGAAAAAAAAGGAAAAATTAACAAGGCTCAATAAGTTAAGGACCAAGAGAAAACACTCCAAGGGCAAAACAGGCACAACTTAAAGATACAAGGTGAATTTCTTACTAAGGAGAATTAGAGGAGGAAAATGAGAAGTAAAATAAGCCTTTAAAACACCCTCTTCCCCCCAACCCCTCCCTCCTTCCCACCAAACAACACAAGGGAATAGGGCATGGGGGTTGGTCAGTTCATTGCCCTCGTTCTTCTTCTATTGCCCAGGGAGAGAAGTCTTTCTCCGTGGGGTCAGAGGCCGTGGGATGCCTCCCATGGGAGACAGTTCTGTGCAAACTTCTCCATCGTGGCTCCAAAATCTCATGAGCAGCAGCACTGCCAAAACCACTGCAGTGTGAGTCCGTCCCACAGGCACACAGTCCTCCCAAAACTGCTGTGGCATGGGTCACTCATCCACGGGGTGCAGTCCTTCAAGGCCAGGCTGCTCCAGCCTGGGAGCAGGGCCCATCTCTCCACTGGGTCTCCCACTGGATCACAGCCTCCTCCAGGCATCCACCCGCTCCGGCGTGGGCACCTCCCCCAGGGGCCTCGGGTGGATCTCTGCATCCCCTGTGGGTCCCCATGGGCTGCAGGGGCACAGCTGCTTCACCATGGTCCTCACCATGGCCTGCAGAGGAATCTCGGCTCCAGAGCCTGGAGCACCTCCTGCCCCTCCTTCTGCGCTGACCTTGGTGTCTCCCTGTTGTTTCCCTCACATGTTCTCACCTCCTCCTCCTCTTCTCTAGCTGGAATTAACACTGTGCCCCACTTTGTTTTAATTTTCTTCTTACATAAGTTATCACAGAGGTGTTACCAACCTCTCTAGCTGGCCCAGGCTTGGCCAGCAGCATGTCCATCTTCAGAACCATCAGGGACCGGCTCTGCCAGACATGGTGGACACTTCCAGCAGCTTCTCACAGAAGCCACCATTGTGCCCCCCCCACTACCAAAAACCAGGCCACGCCGAACCAACACACACAATACACTCAGTCCTCTAATGTTGCTAAGTTTTAAGGACAAGCTGTGAGAAATTTTGAAGACCTATGCAAGGTAATGACAGCAGAACTGCGGAGGTAGGATTGCTGGAACAGAGGTAATCAGCAAGTCAAGGATTCAGGAGGAAGACCATTGACATGATGATTTGGAAAACCTCAGGATCAAAAACATGAGATGTCAACAGATCAACCAGCAACATCAGCCATGTTCAGGAGCAGTGGGATCTGTCCCCTTCCCATTCCAGTTTAAAAGTTGAAACCTACTTTGTCAGCAGATGCTCAGTGGGAGTGGTGGGCATGCTGACACTTAGCCCAGTAGCTTGTTCCTCTTTACCATTTCTTGCACACAAGTTGTAAATTGGTTTATAACTCTGAGACTGTAAACTCTACCTACTCATGGCAAAAGCTGCATTACCAAAGTAACCTGGAGAGGGGTGGATGACATTTCTGCTGTTTCCTCATTTTAAGAAGTGAAGTCAGGTCTGTAAGTTCAAATCCTCTGCCTGTAGTTCAAATACACACATGTTTTAACTACTTCTGGAATCAAGCTGTAGATTGGTCTCCAAGTCCCAAAATCCTTCAACATTTTTTATCCTGTATGACAGTAATCTTAAAAATACAGTTAATATTTTCACTGGCTAGTAAAATGTCTTCAATGTGTAAAAGGGATAGATGCTGTGTCCTCCACATTTCCAGAGTTTTGCATTCCAATTTCCAAATACCTTCAGTTAGATAAAATAAGTGTGACAATAATTCAGCAATAAGCTGACAAAAGCTTTGAATTATTTTACTAATTTTCTGTGCTTCTATGAACCTGATAATAAGGTTAGTTAAAATTGTAAAACAACAGTTAGAGTTTCTGCTTAATTATAATGGATCATTTTCATATATTTTTCTTAAAAATATTTGTATGGGACCACATTAATGAGAAAAAATTGGTATATGTCCTGGTTTTTTTGTTTGTTTGGTGGTCTTTTAACATATTTAAATGGCTCATGTTATATACTAGATGCAACCAGATATGAGATTTTAGTGCTTTTTTTTTTTTTTCAAAAATTCACAGTAGGGTAAGAGTATAGTGAAACACTTTACTCAAATGAATTTGGTTGTCTACAGTTACTGAGTATAATAAATTAATTTAATGATTTCAATATGAGCAGGAACAGATAGCTTAAAATAGAACATAGATCCTAGTTATTTTTTATCCATGTACTGGTTTTGGCAGGTATAGAACTAATTTTATTCAGAGTGGCTATACAAGGGCTGTATTCTGGATTTGTGATGGAAAGAGTGTTTATAACACAGGAATGTTTGCTGAGCAGAGTTTGCATAGAACCAAGTCCTTTTCTGCTCTTTACCCCAGCAGTGAGCAGGCTGGGAGGTGACACAGCAAGGACAACAGACCCCAACTGACCACAGGGATATTCCAGACCATATGGCTTCATGCTCTGCATATAAAGTCGTGGTGAAAAGAAGGAAGTGGGGGAATGTTTGGAGTGGTGGGATTTGTCTTCCCAAATCATCATTCAGGGTGGTGGGGCCCTGTTCTGCTGGGGATGGCTGAACACCTGCCCAGCCATGAAAAGCAGTGAATTTATTCCTTGTTTTGCTTTGCTTGAGTGGTTTTTACTTTATCTATTCATCTGTTTTTTTCAACACACATTTTCTCAATTTTACCCTTCTGATTCTCTCACCACCCTACCAGGCAGGGGATATGAGTGGGTGTCTGTGAGGGGCTTAGTTGCAGGCTAGGTTTAAATCATGACAAATATATTTTTCAAGAAATAGAAATATATTTCCAAGCAAAAATAATTTACAAAATTAAACTATGAAATAATTATTTCTTCTCAAGAATACATTTAATTACATACTTCACTTGAAAGTGAACACAACTCTGGCAATGGCATTAAATGTCTGTCTAGTTTTAGTGTGTAGTTAGAAGTCATGTCTCCTTTTTTAGCCAAAGAACAAACGATTCTTTCAGAGAAGGAATCAAAATTCTGAGTTTCTGATTTTTTCACTGGAGCAGCTTATGCCTCATCACTGAATGCTGGTTTAGCTTAGGGAATGTAAGCTAATAGAGGGTTATTGAATATATCACTCAAGAACCTTACTTTATACACTTTGAATACCTCTCACTGCTTTATTTGTGTTTAGATAAGGTATAATTGTCATTACTAGACGAGTAACTCCATGCAGACAATCGAGGGATAAATAAATGTATCTTGACAGGACTAACTTGTAAATATTAGCAAAAGAATCTGAAATGTAACAGGTAGATTTTTGGGCAACCAAAGTCTTCCTACCGTGACTTTTTAAAGAATATAATTCATATTTCTAACATCTATTTGCCATTCAGAAGTCTTCATTGATTACTCTACAGAAATATTCTGGAGGACCTTCTTGGTCAGAAAAGTTTGTCACCTTTGCTCTAGGGTATTCAAGTATGAGGATGTTCAGTCGAGCAATTCTGATGAGGATTATAAAGAACAAGTGATGTTTTTTGTTATCACTTTTGCATTCATCTGTAATTGTACATCCTGTGATGTATCTCACAGAATAGATTAAAAAGTTAAACAAATCCAATATAAATTAAAACTGAATTAAGGTGCTAAACAGACCACATGCCAAAGTCAGTAGTACAGATTTTATTTAACAGTAAAAATGAGGGAGAGAGATAGAAAGAAATGGGAGGGTGAGGGTGAAGGGAGGAAGAAAAAGAGAGTAGAAAGACACCATCACCTTGTGGGTTCTGTGGCATCTTGATGTTCCCTCTTCACCCTGGTGTTCCCAGTGGTGGGGAGGTCCCCAAGTCATTCTTCTGGGGTATCACCTTTATACTGTCCAAATTCCAGATATCCACAGGCACATAGATGCTGTTCCCATAACTTGGGATGCTATGTGTGTAAGCAGATTTTTCCTTTCTCATGGTTTACTATGGTGGGAATTTTTTGTCTGGGTGCTAACTGAACTTTCACCTCCATTAGCCCCTCCATCTGTGCCATCTGTGCTTATCTGAAGTTCAATTGTGGTGGCTTATCTTACAGCAAGTTCCTTCTGTGGCCTTGACAGTGTGCTGAGACAGACCACTACATTCGTTAAGTCCTAACATTTACAGGCAAGCAACAGAAAGGACCACACTGAAGAATTTCAAAGAAAAAGCCTGGCCACGGAACTCATTGTGTAAATTAAAGAAATCGCCTGAAACTCCTCTGTTGCTAGCATAATGCTGCAGTATTGTAAGGCACAAGGCAGAGTCTTACAACCAGACCCTAAAATACAGAGAATTTCAGCCCTCAAGAGCTCAGTTCTATGTGGTCTTGATGGTGTAAATAGCTAGGATGTAGACTCCTGTATAACACTTTGGTGTCTGAAGCAGATAGCATTCAATGGTTGCTTCAGCTCTCAGAGCTCAGGCCCTTAGCTTTCCATTCTTGATACCACCTGCATGAGAACCCTGTGGCAATAAGCTCAGGATTTTTCAAAGGTGACTGTGACTTTGCCAATGATACAAGAAATAAACTTTTTTATTTAGAGCTTTCACAATGAACTACCTGTTACTTTGGTTGTTGGTAACCCACAACAATAAGTGATAGATGCCTCAATGATTCAGCAGATAAAAATCCTAGATAATACTGGACACTTTATCCAGATGCCGCTAAGAGTCTTATCTTTCATTTTTCTTCATCCTGATTGCCTGATTCAGGAGGCGTCTGATTTTTACCAAAAATTTTGCTTTTTCCATTCATTCCAACAATTCTGAGAGGAAGCAAGCTATGACAGGTGGGATCAAGGTATAATATTAAATAATAGAAGCAAGAAACAATATTAGGTTAGATAATAGGTCACTTGACAGTGTGAACTGAAACAACTGAATTTACCAAAACAAAGATTTGGGAAACCAACCACTACAAGCAACGTCCTTGCCAAAGAGGGAGTAGAAAAATTGGCTTTTACCCCAGCCATAGTTATTGAATCATAATTTTAGAATGGCTTTCTTGGCTTATACATCAGAATTTCTCTTCAAGTCATCTTTTTCAGGTAGTGTTTTATCACCATGTGAGAAAGAATTAACTGCGTTTTTGTCACTGTTGAGCCGATGTCGAAACAGGGGCACACGAGAGAGATTGCTGAGAAAAAAGGCATTATTTATTTAAATGCAGCTTTTATATACAAAATGAACGCTGACTGGGATTGGCCACAGCCCTCCACCCCCTGGGGCTGATTGGCCACAGGCATCCCCACCTGTTCCCAAAGGAGCTCTGAACACCTTAGCTTCTGTTTACCATAAACAGAAAGATTTTCTCATGAGAAAGAAGTTCTGTGCTGTCACAGGTTCTGAAAAGACAAAAATTTTAAGAAGAAAATTATGTCACAAGTAGTCTGGATATCATGGTTCATCTTAGTTTCACTTTTTTAGTAGTGTTGTATTTGAATATTCTGCAACTCTGACATGCAAAGTCTCCAAAAAACCTTAATTAGAAATATATAAACTAGATGACTAGTCTTGGAAGAGACTAAATGGCAGACAAAACAAGGATAGAGCCATTAAGCCCCCAAAGGTTACAAACACATTATTTTACTTTTGTTATCTGCAATTTGGATTGCATCATTACAGTATCCTATAACATCTGAAAATGAATGATTTGCTGTGACACGGAAATCAAGGTGAAGTAAATCTGAAGAATCATTTAATCAGCAGAGTGCTTGGCCTTCCTTTTTTTGTACTGAAAGAAGATTTGTTGGTTATTGGTCATTTTAAAGACTTCTTGCTGTGATATATCCTCAGAAGGGGAAAAAAAAAAGAGAGAAGTATTTGAAAGATGAAAGGTAGACCAATAATGTTGCAGGTTCTTGACAGAGATGTGATTATATGCAGAAACATATACACAGGTTATGAATATAAAACATATAAACACTAGGTAAAGGAATTGGAAGATTTTTTAAATTATCCATCTTGCATGTTCTGCTGGGTGATGAGAATTATTGTAGAAAAAATAACATACAATGATGTGAGGATTTTGAATTTTCTTTCCTTATTGCATTAAGAATTCAAAACAAAGATTTTTTTTAGTTGGAGCTTGAATTGTAGCACTAAGGAAAAAGCAGAAAATCAATGAAACATAATAAGATGATCCCCTACAAAAAGGTAGTCTTTAAGGAAAACTTAGAACTCTAAAAATAGAATTACTTTAATAATAAGAACCATCAAGTAAATGTGAAAGGAACAATTATTTCTGATAGGAAATCTGATTTAAAATGAGATCAGCAATTGGATTATTTATAAAACATAGCACAATGCACCACTCTATCCAAGATTAAAGAAATTAAGTAATTTCTCATGTAAATGGCAACATGGGAATTTCTTGTTCTTAAAAGGTTTGTTCCACATTTCAGTCCTAGTCAATGAAATATAATGCATAGAAATGGGAAACACTGAAATCTTAAAACCCGTTCACTTAATTTGCTAATTTAGTAGCAGAATAGAGATTTTATTTGTGCAATGTGTTAAAATATGAAACATAAAAATCTTATTTAAGGCAGAAATTATGCAAAATGTATGTAATGTAGTCTATAATTATCTGTTTGTTTCTCCTGCATGTGGACGTCTGTGTATGCAATAATGTATGCACTGTGCATATGGAACACCAGCATTTATCCTGTTAGGGAAGCTTATCCATTTGCTTATCCATTGTCATGATATGGAAATAACTTGACCTTTCCTCCTTTTCTTTTTCAATAACAAGGCAAAGTTTCTTGCCCGTCAACCTAAACTGAGACCAATTTAACACTGTTTTTGTGTTTCTGTTGTGTTAAAGACAGTAGGATTACTCCCCATGTAACCCAAAGGTTCTGAGCTTTGCCCCAGCTGTGGGAACACCGAACACAAGCTCACATCTTGGTCCCAGAGGTGGATTTGGGGTAATCAAAGCAGTTGAGCATGTGTCAGGTGCAATGGAATTGTTATCAGTTTAGACTCCCACACTCTGCATAATGATTGAGGAAGGAGTTCAGAGAAACAAATTATCATTTCTTGTCTCTGTATGACCAATTCTTTTTCTCCCCTCAGGTATAAGTTCAGCCTGAAAAACACAAGATTACTTGTTTTGCATGTTTAAAACTAAAAAATACCAGATAATGCTTCATTGAATGGTCTGGCTAGCGATTCTTTGTTAGTATCAAAACAGACCTGAATTTTCAATTTCTTATGGTTTTTTTTTTTGTTTCTTTTCTCTTTCCATCAATAGGCTTTTTTTCTTAGCTGTGTTTCTTAGCTCATTGCAAGTTTGGCCTAACTTTGCAAGATGAAAGAAAATTACATTTGAGAAGCTTCTAAAAGAGAGATAAGGATGACTGATTGGTATTTTCCCAGGTTATAATTTCTATCTATTTTGAAAAATAGGTGTGATATTCCCTTTTCTGGAAGTCACTGGGAACTTCACTGACTGCCATGACTTGTCAAAAGGCATCAAAAATCTGCCAAATAAAATAACAAAATGAAAACAACTTTAAGTGTTCAATAAGGGAAAAATTACTAACTCTGTGTTAAAATTCATATACAGAGGTATATTTATTTTTGGCTTTAAATTATTTGAAGAACACCACTCATAGAAGTGGACAAAATTAGGATTTGAAGTGAAGTGTTGTATTTTATATATCTATTAAATTATCCCAAAAAGTGTAAGACCTCTCCTGTTTTAATTTTAGTACATCTTCAAAGGGAAAAAAAATGTAGATGTTGGGCTTCTCTTCTCTTTGGTATAAAATGTGCAAAATCATTGAAGTAACACCAGGGACTAATTTTCTTCCTCTCACACCTACAAATCCTGTAAATGAGTGAATGAGGACTGCACTTTGGTGAACTAAGAGCTCCTGATAAGTGAATAAAAAGATGATGAAGTCAGCTTTTCACTGAGCAGCCTCTCAAGGCAAGATACCCTTGAGGCTGATATCAGTCGCTCTTCAAAGCTATCAACATCATTCGCTTTTTCAAATTGAGACCTCTTTTCTCTCCTTAACCTACTTTAACCTCCTTTTAGAAGGAATATAATCAGGAGTTAATACAATGTGACATGTTGGAAAGAAAGGCATATTGGAAAACAGAAAATCAACATTTCTTGTGATAATTTTCCTTTTTTTTTTTTTTTTTTTAATTAGATAGCTGAAAAAAGAAGAGAGAAGAGACCACAAGTGGTCAGACTAAGCAGAACCTGACCAGAACATTCAAATGGCAGAGAAACAGCCCCTGTCAGAAGACTTCAAATGCAGTGAAGAAACACATGTATATAAAGAGCTGTCAGGATGTGTCAGGACTAGCTCTGGTTGACATATATTACTTATCCTGATTACTGACAATGACAGCACTCCATTCTCAGGGAGCACATAGCAATTTTACTGCTCCCCCAATAAAATATAGACTGCTCTGTGAACTCACAGTGAATGTTCCCAGACAGCACTTTATTTTGAGTAAAGAGGGATATAAAATTTATAAGAGGGTTGAACATTAAAATGATTCTTCCTAAGTTTGTACAGCAACCAGTGCACAGCCCAATCTGACATACTGTTTTTAAAACTAGAAATAGGATTAAAATACTGTAAAAGACTGTATGACTTTATGGTAATGACTTTACAGACAGAAAATTTCCTTTATGCTTCAATTATTTTTGTGTTTCTGTGTGACCTCTGTACAGCAAGGAGGGCTTACAGTATTTCAACATTGAGAAAGAAATGCAAACACACCTAAGTTAAAAGACAAAGGTGCTACAAGAATATGTGAAAGTAGACTAGTCACAGGCCAAAAGGGACTAGAAAAGGGAAGAAAGCTGAACTCTCAAAGAAAGGTTGTTCTGAAACAGTCTTCTAGTAGAAGTATTAGAGACAAAACTAACTAGTTGTAAAGAGATTGATCACTAAATGAAAGAAATTGTTGTAGTGTGTGTGTAATCCTGGATGCCTGTGTCTAATGGCTATGTCCTTACACTGTTACCACCCTGCAGTATCTTGAAGTATCTGTGTAGCAATCCAGTTGTAGTCACACTGTACTACAAGGTACATAAACCACAAATATGCTGCATGCTTAACCAGCCCATTTTGTCACTCATCCCATGATGCTTACTTTTTTTAATATAATGAAATCTGACTCCATATACATTAAGTGGTCTATTACAATTTTTTTCTCAGTTTTGCACATTTCCCTTAGCATACATATTTCCTTGTGAAGGAACAAGCTGGAGAAAAAAAGGATGTGAGGTTAGTTCTTTGTGACAGCACTATACATGACAGAGTCAGGGTGAGTCCATTCAATCTTTGCAATAAGGAATGAAGGAACTCCTATGGCATGTATTCACTGGGGCTTTGTGCAAGAGAACAGTCCTGTCAGTAGAAAAGCTGCATACCTTTTGCTATACCGTGTTGGCAGAGAAACCAGACAGATCACGTTCATGTGAGGTGAGATCTCATCCTTTATCATCTGAACTCCTGAATGGTTTTGTCTATCTGCCTTTTCCCTCCATTATTTCAGACTTGTCTCTTTTGTGCAGGCAGAAAAGTTGTACATTCAGCACTATAATACTGTGGTTATTTGAAAACCATGTGAGAAATACAGGCTGTCTCCTGGCATCTTTCCAACATGGTTAACAGGGTGGGGGGTCCTGCAAACTTATTCCCTGCTGCCACACAGAAAATTCTTCAATAAATAACTTGGTCACTTGTGAATAGCAAGCTGAGAACTATCAGTCAGGGTCTCACTGATAAAATAGCCAACCACTTCTTAGTGCAAAGATCTAGCTAATCACAGGAGGACTCACAGGTAGTTTATCCTAGTTCTTATGAGCAGTCACTGTGATACTTGAAACTAATGTTATTTCACTACTTTTGACGTTCTGGAGGTTTACTCTGAATATCAGAGATGTGTTACAACACACTCCACAATTCTCCCATGCTAGATTCAGTGCAAGGTCTCTCAGTGCTGATTATTGTGGTATGTGCCCAACAAATAGCACAAGTATATGTGCTATACATTAATATTACCTTAATGTTCCCAAAAATATTTTTTAAAATTAATGTCATTGTGTTAGATGTTAGTTAGGTGTTCATTGTCTACTTCTCACATGCTTAACATGTTTTGTTCTAAAATATATTTATGGCAAGGCTTAAGGGAAAATATTGTAAAATGGTCCAAACAGATTGGAGGTTTTATACTTTTGAAAAAACAAATTGCGTTGGAGGATCAAATGTTATCATTAAAGTGTTGTTAATTAATTCAAATTTGTATTTAGTATTAACCATAAAAAGCCAAGGATTTAAAGTCCTGTGCCATCCAATTGCTTCAGGCCAGCTGTTTACATTTGTACTTGTTGTTGTATTGCTGTGTGTCTAAGCCTTCTTACAAAGGTGGCAAGGTGTGAACAATCTAAGAGAGATGGGGATCTTAATTTTTAGAAAGCCTCTTTGGGAGAAGAATTCAACTTTTACTCATCCTAAAGTATCTCATGTTCTGAGTGCCCTATTGTATGGAAGAATGGTGAATAATCTATCTATAATTAGCTATGTTTTGATCCTTCTATTACCCTAATACACTTTTCTTTAGAGCAAAGAGAGAATTTCTCTTTCCCTCTTCCTCACTGATATACAGCTTTGTTAAAAAGCAGATGGAATATTTTTCTAACCTTTCTCCGTATCTTCTGCTGGAGGCTAGTGTATTGTGTAACAAATTACTTGCGGCTCTGGGATAGATGAATTTGCAAGTATAATATGCTCTAGACTGAATAAAAACGAAACCATTGAAAAATTCTACCAAAAGGATTATAATGTTCTAATGCAGTAACTTAAAACACAGCATTTTTTTTTTCAAAGAAATGTTTGCATGTGTACATATAAAGACCAATATGTGTTTGCAAATTATGTGCAGAGAGGGAGAGAAAGAGAGGGCACAAGATAGTGTGAGCTTTTTGAAATCAAATCTAGTACCACTGATTACACCAGTTACTCATTTGGCCCAAGGTGAGCTATTTAGCGAACTAGCATCAGAAAGTTATGAAGCAGAATACATCTTATGAACTTAATGTGAACAACATTCCCCATAATGTTAGCTGGGTAATATTCAGAAAAGAAGTAATTTTCTTCATTCTCTTCTCGGACACATAATTCACATTACAGAATCAAATAATGAGACTGATGTATGAGAGAAGATGTAACGAAATACTCTGCCTGGGAAACATAGGGAGTCTCATACTTAATTATGAAAGGCATTAAAAAAAAAAAAAAAAAGGTGGAGGTAAAGGAAAAGGAAAATGTTGTTGGACGTGACAAGAAGCTGCTAAAATTCTGAACTAGAATGTATGTGAATTTCATGATTCCACAGAACTAGATGTTAATTTTCTGATAAGTGAAAGCAAAACACCATCTGCAATCTATAAGTGGGGATTTTTTAACCCTTCAGCCATAGCTATTTTGATGTAATACGTCTTTGAAAAAAGTGAAATTGCATATGCTACATACTGTCTCACTTCCCACACATATACATGACAAGTCTGTCAGACAGAACTGATATCCATACTTGTCATTGCCATTACCCAGCATTTCCTAATATAGAAGGTTGTTCAGCATGTTATATACCATTATCAATTTTTACATTTGACCTGAAAGCATGTTCACTACATATATCTCTACAGGTAGTACGTTATGTAAAGTGCTTTTAACATTTCTCCGATAAATATCTTTTTAACAATTAAATATATACTTTGGAATATTCTGTTAAAAATGTATAGAAATTTAGTTATATGTTCAAATTTTATTAGTCAGTGTTGGAAACTGAAAAGACAAGCAAACTCCTGAAAAGACAAGACAGCAACGTAAACACAGAAAACACTTTTCTCTCCAGCAGTGTTGGAAACTCCGATATCCCCTTGTTGCATAGTATCTGGTAAATATTTTACAGGCATGCAATGCAACTGAGTTTCATTTCCTTGGACATAACCGTTAAAAATAAGAGACACAGGGAATCGTATAGACTCCCTGAAAGTTACCTTCTCTAAAACTTGGCCATATTGCTTCTTCTGAGCTTTCCCATTAAGAAAATAAAAAGAATACTTTAATACACTTTGTACAAGAATTTGAAGTATTTCACACGTTGCATAATTTGCAGTTTCCCTTATTAGTCCTTGCCATCAGAATTGCTTCCATTTTTTAATTTGCCTTTTTTTTTAAGGTTTTTTTTTTTTTTTTTTATTTCCTAGAAAGCTACTTTAATGTCTTTTTATTCTAGTTATTATGGGGACTGCTTCCATGGATTGTGGTTTATCCCCGGAAAGCAACTACTACACACCATACAGTACTCATTATCTCCTCAGAGAATTTGGGAAGAATTCCACAAATCATCTTTCAGAAGGGTATGGATGCAGCCCTGCCAAGGGGATCAGTTGAGTTAGTCCCCCTCAGATCATCAGTTTGCAGTTAGTACTTTCCCCTTAGTAACTCCTCAAGGAATTGGAGCCCATGCCTTATTGGGTGAGTGATTTTTCATTCTGGGCCACCCTCTTAAGTCAGTCATGTAGTGCCAATTCCATTTGACATCATTAATCTTTATTCAAATGTAGATGGATCTTTAATTTGTTTAATTGGTTTATTTGGTTAACTGGTTTATAAATAAATCTCACTTGAATGTATTATTTGTTTCAGTTGTATGACATTTAATTGGTTTAGTTAGCAGGATGTCAATAGAGGAATTGTTATGGAGGCATGACTGCACTCTTTTTCCTCCAGGAATTAAATGGGTAAAAGAGAACTGGGTCAGCATGACTGCAGAAGTAGAGAGAAAAGAACAATGTCACAAAAACAATAATAATGGTAGAGGCAAAGGAACTATGCATGCCATCCTAGGGACATGTCTAAGCTAAGCGTAGAAGAATTTAAGAAAACAGCTAAAGATAGATGTCTCAAAAGGAACACTGAAAAGAGAAAGAGAGCAGATATATCTCTTGGAAGAGAAGACTGAAATCATGATACAACATGCAAAAAATTCCCCAAACCAAACCCCTGCATTGTCTAAATCAAAAATAAATCATGGCAACAGACCCAAGGAATTGGGCTGAGCACATTTGGGGAGGATCTGACTAAAGTGGTTTAGAAGAAGAAGATGAACCAGAAGATAGGGATGTGCAACCCATTTTAAAGAAATGGAGATCCCAAGTCTCCAAGGTGATCAATTGTGTATTGCTGTCCATACTGAGATATGTCCATATTGACATATGTCCATGAACAGGACCAGAACTTGCTGAACTACAAGCTAAATTCTCCTGTAAAAAGGAGTGGAAGAGAAAATCAGTATTTAATGGGAGTTTCTGTGATGTGACTAGGTTGGATAATTTTAAGTAATGAAGAAGTGACTGAATTTTGTGATCTTCTCTGTTTGTCATCATTTCTGATCTACACGCTGCCAATTGTCTTAAGATCCTTGCCTGTTCTTATGCTGAATTCAGAGAAGGAAATATATAAAAACAGTTTTCTTCCTGAGACTAACTTAGAGGAAGGTGGTGTCTCAGTGAAATTTTGCATTAATAGATCTTGTGGGTACAAAGTAATACTCCTTAGAAGTACCTTGCATGTATATTTAGAAAGCCGTTCCTGAAAGAATTTGGGTATAATCTAAAATGGATAGACAGTCTTATGTTCATTAGAGGACTTCTGATGAATATGATTTGTAAGCAACATAACACATAAAAAAACCTGTAACAGTTGAGGTATAATTTCATCAACATGCATGATATTAAATGTGTTACTTGCTTAACTTTCTGCATTTTATAAATATAGATTCTATATTTATTAAAATAAATTTCCTTGTCATATCAGAAGTGAAACAAAATTATATCTCCTAGGTGGAAATGTAGCTGTATATTTCTTTTATATAGAAGTGTTAATATGAAATCTACTGTACAAGAATTTGTATTTAGATCTAGTTTGACAGCTGCATTTTTCATTAAAATACATACAGAGTGCTAATCATGAATAACTCACAAGTCATGTGTCAGTCTTAGAGAAATACATATGAATACCATGAATTATTGAAAATAATTTCTTTTCAGTAAAGAAACCAAAATTACTTAAACACAAAATGTATAATTTGACATAAGTGCAATGAAGTCTGAGGAGATGTGACATCCCAATGAAAACTGGGACTATTTGAACACCCTTCAAAAGGACTTAGAGGAATCCAAAGGAGCAGCAAAGCATGTATTTAAACTGAAACGGGTGTTGGTGTGTGTCATTGGGAGCAATGAGCGGATTTCTTCCTTAGGATGCAGGAGGGTTTTGGCAAGGAGTGGTGATGGGGGCTGGCACAAAAGAGGCAGGCATGCCCTGCCGATCCCCCAGTTGCAGGAAGGCGAGGAAAGAAACCGTCCAAGGGTTTGGGTAGGCGGCGGAGCCACACATTTGGGGAGAATGTGCCGCAAGGGCCTGCTGAGGAAAGCTGCCATTGCCATTGGGAAAGTGGGCAAAGGAAAGCAAGCCCCGACCCACGAGGGCATCTCACCTCCTTCAGGACAGCCTGAGCCAAAGTGGTCTATGCTCCTAGGCCTTTCTTGTGTCCCGCTTTTCGCCTTTGAGCATGGGGAAATCACCTGCCCACCAAGAACCACCCCTGAGCTTTAACCTTGGCCTCCAGAGCCAGAGGCAGCCTCTTGCTGTTACCAGATGATAAATTGCCTACACCTGGTGAGCTAACACAATGCTTGTTCTCCAAAACTACTGGTCTATGAAAACTGCACAATGCCCATTGTGGAAGATGGAGAACTGGAAGTTCACCAGCCTCAGTGTCCTGCCAGCTGAGCCAGGTCACTTGGAACATTGGTGTCCACAACCACCAGTGGCCACCAGAGAGACCCCCAGGGCAGAAGAATGCATGCATAAAGGGGAGGGGAAATATGTTTCTGATATTAGGGAAATGGTTATTATATGTATGTTTAGTCTGGGACAATCAATGAATATGTATGCAAAATACACTACATAAAGAGAAACTTTCCTGTACTCAGCATGCACAGCTTTGGGAGGATGCGTGCAGCTGAATAAAGAATGCCTGCTTCTTAAGACTATTTTGGTGTTAAGGAGTCTTTTTATTTTACCAAGTTTTTGGTAACACTGCCACCGGGGCAAGCACCTTGAGCGCAGCCAATATGCTGCTGCCTAAAAAGCTCGACTACAGGCCCTGCAGCAAGTGAGGGCAGAGCGCAGCCACGTCTGATGAACACATCCTAATGTTAAAATTGACTGTTTAATGGAAGTCTTTAGATTTAGACTTTATAGTATTTACTTATAGTTGAAGAATCAACGAAAACTTTTTTCAGACTTGTGTTCTTTCTTACATATTACCTATGTGAAGCACTGATTTAAGGAGAGTGAAATACTTTGACATTGCCATGCTTTACTGTAACCTTACTAAACTCTTCCTTTCCCTTCACTAAGGCAATTCATGTCTGGAGTGCTGCAATGGAGGCCAGAAGGTCTTCAGATGGACAAGGAAGGAAGCAGAGGTTGTAGTGTACCTTTGTACATTAGAGGGGATTTTGACTGTGTAGAGCTTGAGAACAGTGACAACAAGGCTAAGTGTGTATGGGTGGGAATCAGGGGAAAGGCCAACCAAGCAGACATCCTGGTGGGAATCTGTTATAGGTCATCCAACCAGGATAAACTCTTCTGTGTGGCTGACTGATATTTCACCATAGTGTTGTTGTGGGAGGCTTCATCCTGCCAGATATTTGCTGGATACTCAATATAGCAGACAGGCCGTCTAGCAGGTTCCTGGAGCGTGTGGAAGAGAACTGCCTGACCTCCTGTTCAGGGTCAGTGCCCCACTGGACCTGCTGGATACAAACAGACAAAGGCTGGTGGGAGATGTGGTGGTCAGAGGCTGTCTGGGACACAGCTGCCAGGAAATGAGGGACTTTCCACTACTTGGTGAAAGATGGAGAGAGGTCAACCAAACCTCTACCCTGAACTTCTGAAAGGTAGACTTTGTCCTATTCAGGACACTGTTTTGAAGAGTACCTTGCAAAACAGCCCTGAAAATCAAAGAGGCCCAGGAAGGCTGGAATCTTGAAGGCAGAGAAGCAGACTGTCCCTGTGGGCTGAAAGATGAGTTGGTGGAAAAGAAGATTGGACTGGCTGAGCAAGGAGCTTTCCCAGGAACTCCGGGAAAAAAAGAATGTGTATGACCTTTGGAAAAAGTGGCAGGAAAGTCACAAAGTGTTCAGGGATATGATTAGGTCATGTAGAAATAAAGTTTTTACAAAGCTGTCTTTTAGACTTTTTTAGCAAAAGCACTGCCATTTAATGTCTGACATTTTATTCACTTTCCAAAACTGAATCGCTATTTTAATTGCTCTTTAACAGTGACTATCAGTCTAATTTGATGGCACTATATCCATGAATTACAGCATATGCCTATGAGAGAAAAGAACATAAGTCCATTATGCTACCTACAAAGAAAATAAGAAATAAAACACTTAAAAATTATTAAAATATTTCTAAGAGCAATAGGTGAGTGTTTCAGGGTTTTCCTGATGGTAAGAAACATGAGCATGGGTTGCTAACATTTCTTTTCATGCATTTTAAGCCCATGAAGTCAAGATGTTCTATTTTTACAGAATAAAAACATAATGAAAAATCATGTTCTACTTATATGAAAATTTATGCTTTATCTTCAAAACACCATACATTTCAGAGTTCAGGTTGGAAAAAGAAATTCCCTGCATTTGACACACTGTACCTAGCTTTTTAGACAATTATGTGTCTGTCACCCCTTTTTTTTGGTTTTTTTTTTTTTTTCAGACCTTTCTAAACAATTTCACTAACTTGAAAAAGTTTTGAATTTATTTGAATGCCTACAATATGTTCTAGTATATGTTGTTACAGAACCTTGAATGACTTGTGAGTTGTCAGTTAAACTAGGTCTTCTCACCTATATAAAGAGGTAAATCATATTAAATAGTTCCACTGCAGGTTTAAGTTTGGTTTTACTCTGCTGCACTCTCTTCCAGTGGATAATTTGCATTGAACAATGGAAATTTTAATGGCTTCCACATAGTGTTTGCTTCTCCACCACAGAAGTATACACTATAAAAAAACTTACTAAAATTACCTATTATGACAGACAAAAATTTATGTGATAAACCACTTACTACCACTGCATTACCAAAGCAAATAAGGCCACGATGCTAGAGAAAGTCAGTAATAGGGAACAGAGGATGATTATATTATGACAACTCTGTAACTAGATTTCAGGCACTGCCTTAACAATCAGGAGCCAATATTTTAAGTGATGCAGGCAGAAATATTTTAAACTCTGAAGCTCCTTTTTGAATTGTTGCTTATTTTTTTATGAATGACAAGACATATAATATGAATTGATCAGCACTGGAATGTTTTGTAATCGCTAACAAGCATGCTACTCAATTGATTAGGAAAAAAACCAAGGGTTTTGTATGTTCTTTTATGGTTACATTTCTATAAAATTTTACATTGTTCCTTCATTTAGTCTTTTACAAGATTAATTCAAAGATAATACATCCTTTTACATAAGGTCACATTTTAAAAAGCTTTTATATCAAGTGGACCATGACTGCTCAATATGCTTATTAAAATCAGAGATTTTGTTCATTACTTGAGAAGGAGTACTTATTGCTCTAATAGAAAGACACTCTTAATTTTTTTTATATTAAAACCAAAACTAAATCCCCTTGTATATCTACAAAGAGGCTAGCAAGAAATTAACCTATAAAACTGTAGAGCAATGCTTTCTATTCATTCCACATACAACCTTCCATTAAAATTAGAAATAGCATTTCAGCTCCTGGATCCTGACACCTTATGTGGAGTGAAAGTCTAAGAGGTATGTTTTGTATTCATTCTGTGTGCAATATTGCCACAGATGTCAGCAGAAGAAAACAAATGAGTTTAGGATTTGCCCCACTGGTATAGTCAGTCAGACTAATAAGTCATTTAGAAACGATCCCAGGCCCTTGAGCATCTGTGGAGTTAAGACAAGGGCAACTTTCTTGTAACCTCAAGGGAGAAAGTAACCTCTACCTTAAGCTTATGCTGATGCCTATACTTTCCTTCCCTCCCTAAGCATAGTCACACTTTCACTTTAGTTCAAATGCCACATATTTGTCTCAGAGGGATATAAATGGTCTGAGCATACCAATGAAATATCAGGCAATGGAACTGGAAAAGGAGCATGCTTCTCTATGAACTAAGTGACAGGTACCTTGAGTTCTTCAAGGCTCTCTGATATTTCCCAAATGACAGCACAAAATACAGCTAATGAGAATTAATATCTGCCATAGCAGAAATGGCTACTGTTAAGCTGATGCCTCTTTTTTTCCCTCAGTGATGGACCTCAGAGGAGCATATCATTGTTTACAGACTACAAAAAAGGTTGGAAATAACTTGTAGGAATTTATGGTTATGTGCACACACAACTCCAAACTTGAAAGGTGAATATTCTCTAGCTGTTTTAGCCACATGTTTGATCACTACCACAACCTCAAATTACAGCTGCTCTTACATCTACTGTTATTTGGCCTTGATCAGTAATGTTTTCTAGCAATCAAATTGCTGATGTGTCAAATTTCCGCTTTGACTTAAAAGTAACATAAGAATTTTGATCTATCACTTGGACTGTCTAATGTGATCAATTTCCTGCTATGTGACAGAGACAGCAAGAAATAAATCAAATGGATATGGATATCTCTGGATAAAAGAGTGGCAATAATGCAGTCTGGTGGGGAAATAAGTGTCAAAAATTATATCATTCGTATGTGTTGAAAACTTCACCTCTGCATTTGAGAAGCATCCACGCATAAAGTATAAAACTACTATCAATTTTTACTTCAGAATTAATATTATCAATTCCACTGAGGTCTCCAAATGCTTTACTAAACATCAGATCCTTAATTAGGTGCTTGAACTGCTGACCTTCCTTGAACTTTTCTCTTACAAAAACCCAAACCAAACCAAACCAACTAACCAAACCAAACCAATCAATCGACCAATCAAAAAAATTCTTCTTAATGCACTCCCCTGCAAAACCAAACAAAAAACCAAACAGAAAAAAGCACTCCACCCGACAGTAGAAAAGAAGAAATTACCTAGCACTATAAAATCAAATATAACAATAAGGCAGAGATGTAGTTATACAATACAATTGTAATCCTTCTGGACTATGAAGGAAATAATCAATCTGAGGTAGAACGAATTTGTGGTTGTTGTGGTTTGTTGCAGAAACCATAGACTATGGTTACTTTAAATGCTATGATGAAGTTCATAAGCTTGCCAGGTAGGCTGCCGTTACCTAGTCATTTGTCACAATGCTAATAAAAATTTAATGCAACTTTTGAATTATTTCACATAATCAGATGGGTTTGTTTTGTATTTTAATATCTATTGTTCCTGTTGCTATGTTCTGCAAAACAAATAGGCCAAAATGACATGGCCTTTGGCATTTTTATGCTTCATTCAAGATTAAAAAAAGTAAATCTGTCAATGAAAGAGCTTCTCAAAAATAAAAGTAGGTGATATTTTCTCTGAGGTATACTCATTTCAGAAGAAACACTTTTCTGTGGGCAGCGCTGGAAATAAACTTATAGCTAATGAACACCTCATGAAAAACTATTCTGAGTTTGCCCTTATAAATGATATTATCTACTATCTTCTTTTTCTTATGTTGTTGTTTTAGAAAATGAATGCAGCAATGAATAAAACCATCTTTATCAGTTCATAGTCCTTCCAATGTCTCTAACACTTCTGTTTCAGTTTATATTCAATTTCTACTTCTATTCAAGTAGCTAATAATTGTCTTTTGTTAAGTCAGAATGCTTTTCAACCCCTAGTCAGACAGACAGACTTTTTTTCATATATTTTCATCTACTTTTAAAGCCATAACTTCTAAAGCTATAACTTCTGAAAATCTTTCTCGAAGGAAAATGAATTATAAATATAGGTTGTCTTTTTGATAGAAAAGTAGGACTGCAAAATACTTGCAAATAACTTGTAAATAGTATTTACAGCAACTTCAGTAGTGGCTGTGTGGATGTCTGAACACCTGTAGTAATTTGGTTACCTTTTACTTCCCTAAAGAATTTCGTTTTCCCATTTGGAAACTTCATTTGACTATTCCCTTCTAAGGATATGGTCAAAAGCATAAAAAACAACCTGTAATTTTGCTAACAAATCCAAGAAAGCCTTCATCACTTTTTCCTTCATCTCAACTTGTGCTTTTCTTTCTGTGTACTCCCATAGCACCTATTTGAATTTCTTGGCAGACTCTGTGGAATGAAAATCAAAATTGACAGCATCCAGAAAAGAACACTCTACTATACTTGCTTGCATACTTTCCATCCCAATGCTTATTTTAAATTATGAATACAAATATCAGCATATCAATATAAGTAGAAACTTTAGTGATCCACATGTGTTTAGGTGAGACTTAAAAAAGCTTCCTAGCCTTCAAGTACATTTGATATGAAATATTTTTTGTGCCCTGCTTTTATTAGAGTCTCTTGGCATGGATAGGTTGTCGTAAGACCTGATTTTTTGCCACCAAATGTAGTCATTAATGTGATTTTTGGTTTGTATTAATCAGATTTGATGTAGATTCTGTCTCAATATAATTCGAGTTTACAAATGTTCTTGTAATAGCTAACTGATATTATTAGAACTGAGAAGAATAGAATAAATCTGCACAGATGATGAAGTGTGAACTGAAACAGACACCAGCTTTTGAAAAGATATGCATTTTAAACACCCATAACTCTTCTCCATCTTCTTTGGTGCACAAATTATGTTATATTCTGTTCTCACATTTGCAGGTTAGAGGAAAGTAATGTAAATCTCTTTTTTTTTTTTTTTTCACCTGTATTGAAGGTGAACAGAATTTAAACATGTTGATGATGGCACATCTACAGCAGAAGTAGTGTCTTGGAGCCTTTGCATTTAGATATATATTTGCTGTATTTTCTTCCCTCAAGAAAGGATTTGCCTAATAGACTTCTTTTCTTCCCTCATGTCTGGGTTAGCAATAGGACAAAGAAAAAAAAAAAAAAAATCCGTGGATGGCCAAAAAGAAAGAGTCCACTTGGGAGTTCACAAAGTGCACCATGTTTGGGATGCCAGGAGCAATTTTGTTAGGAGACATCAGCTCTGTATTGCTTGGTTTAATGGTGCATTGGGACAGAACATACTCAGTTAAAACACTTCAAAAGAAGATATCTAAATAGCTTTGACTTGCTAAAGAAAATTAAGTTTAATATATGTAAGATGGTTAGGGGTTTTTTTTGTTCCATTCTTGTTTTGATTTTTTTTTTCTGAGCTGAGCATATAAGGGTGGACTCATCACAAAAACAAAGAATTACACTTCTACACTTCAATGTCAAGTTCAGATTCTTACTTTGAGGTACAGAGCCATGACAATTTTTAGAACGGAAGTTCAGCAGAACTGTTGATAAGCTAAAACAGGGTATGCTGATCAAGGCTTTTCTTTCATTTATTAAACTTTCTAGTAGAAAATCTCCATCCTCCTTTTGCTTAACAACGTTTGAAACAATGCCCCACAATGGAAAATACTGGGCCTCCAGTTATCTGGAAGTAGCACTACTTCATATGCATAAAATATACTCACACAGCTTTTTTTTCTTGATTATATTCTAAATGAAATTAATTTATGTCATTGTTTTCTTACCAATTAAATCTTTTAACTATAATTAGACAAGTTGTGAACAAAAACACCCTGAAATGATAATCACATCAAACTAATTTTGTTTAGTTTGAAGAACTAAATTCTGCTACTCTTTCTCTTTACATAACCTTTGTTATCCGTCAGTCCCAGAGAGCATATCAAGAAAAGAAATAATTTAATAAATTTTGTTATAACTTCATCTTGCATAGATGATGGGCCACAGGTCAAATTATCCTATCATTCAAAAGCATCTCCAAGAATTAACCCAATATTCTTGACTGGCAAAATATCAATCTTCTATTACATCTGCACTGGTGACAATTAGCAAAATCAATGCCTAAGAAAAAAATTATTATTCCTCCTCACTCCTTTTCAGAAATTAATAAACAATTCTATCTATGGAAGAGATTGTTCTCTATATGCAAACAATTTTAGGGGTAAATAAACTACTACTTATTTTGTAGGCAGCAATAAATATAGATTAATACCTAAAACTAGCTCGCAAGCAAAGAGTTCCCCTTTTTCAAGTACTTGCAATTCTGCAGCTGCTTCTAGTAGGCTTCAGTTAGGCTTCAGAAGTGGACTGCTTGTCTGGGGATATTAAAAAACTTTGCTGTCAGCATGCATCATAAGCCTCATAGTAGAGAAGTAACCCAGCAGTTGGGAACAAATAAGCATGAGTTTTTTAAGTTGGGACAATATATTGAGTAGTTTATCTCCATTTTCCTTCTCTGACATATAGGAGGTGCTATGGAGAAAACTAGATTTTATTGGTCTGGGTTCACAAGTAGGCAGAGATATCTATGTCAAGAATTAGGCTGACCTGAAACACTTACCCATGGAGAGAGAATATGGTGAATGGTTTATACCTATATCCAGTAAGGACCAGGAAACCCTTGCTTAACTCATTCTAATGCAATGTGGACTCCTTATTGGGGTTTTTAATAATATCATTTGCAATTTAATATGAAAACATTTTCCAAGGAGATGGCCATGTAAACCTGAATTCAACCTTCCATTTGACAAGGTCAAAATTACTCATGAAAAATGCTGTATCCACTAGGCATCAAGTCAATGTCAACTCATCACATTCTCTCCAAGTTCCTTCTCCCGTCCTTATGAATGCTAAATTCCTTCCTGGCAGCTGCAAAGAATAATCCAGTATGGTGGAACATACTCCTGCCCACTGCTCCTCCTCAGTTTTTATGCCTGAGTTTCTCTCACAAAAAAGTCCAGAGTGAACTGGAGAACAGTACAATACCATGCACAGTGTGGAATCACATCCTAGAGACTTGCTCATTCATAAGAACACCTCCCACCTTTAGAAAAACGTGTCTTAAGTGGGATTTTCTGGCTTAGAGTTTAGATGCTGGTGCCTATGAACTCCAAGATTTTATCTGGGTTGGTATCTACAATATAAATGTTGCTCAATAACTGTTAGCATCTAATAAAATAATTAACTTTTGAATTTTTAGGAATGCCAAGTCAAATGCTACACATTCGTTTACTTTCTTACACTATTAAATATTAACAAATGCAAAATGTGTTGGAGGTTATTCACTAACAAGGGCAGTAGCGCAAAATTTTAAGTTTGGTGGTGATTTGCTACCAAGTGTTTAAGGAAATGTAATTTAATTCCACTTAATAAAGTGGAAAAAAGAGATGTGTCTCAGTATTGAGTTTGCCTTCTAAGACAGGCCAGGAAGGGGGATGGAGGGATTGCCTTCCATGTAAAAAGAATTTTGACTGCACTGAGATGTTTTTGAAAAATCGTGATGAGTGAATGGACAGTTCTGGGTAAAATTTAGGGGCCAAGAAAACATGGATGATGTTTACTACAGGTTACTTGACTAAGGGGAGGTTGTTAACTGGAAGCATCTTGTTTGCAGACTCTGTTCCTGCTGAAAGGTTTCAATCACTCTGACATATGCTCGAAAAGAGGCACTGCAAGTTGTAAGAAGTCCAGGGGATTCCTGGAGTATGTTGAAAATAATTTTCAGTCCAGGTGATGGACCACAAGATTGGAAGAGAGAAATTACTAGACTTGTTGCTTACCAACACACATGAACTTATTGGAGAGGTCAAGATTGGTTGAGCCTGGGCTTCAAGAATCATGACCTGCTGAAATTCATATGTTTGAGGTACATGGGCCAGGTGAAGATTAGGCAGGACACTGAATTTTCAATGAACATCTTATCACATCTTATCAATTGTTTAAGGGAAGAGACCCCCTGGGAAATTGGTCTCAACATAAAAAGAGCTGAACAGAGCTTGCAGATCTTTAAAAACTTTATTCTTAAGGCACAAGAACTCTCATACTCATTCCCATGTGTTCCCAAATGTAAGAACAAAACACATAAGTGGAAGCAACTGGGACATATATCCTATGAAGTATGTAGGGAGAGGAAAAGAAATGACAGAGCACAGCTGGAGTTTAATTTGTCAAGGGATGTTAAGAATTACAATAAGAGCTTTGGTCAGAAAATGAAGATTAAAAAAAATGTATCTGATGACTAGGATATGAGCACTTATGACAGCCAGCAGGGAGAAGGCTGAAATACTCCACAGTACTTTTTATTTTGTTTTCAAGCGTGCTGTCGTTTCCCACATCTTAAGCTCCTTAGCATCAAAGTAGGGACCGGACAACAAGCAAGTTCAGATTTGAGGCCATGTGAGTCTCCTGAACATGTACAAGTACATCCTAAAGTCTTGAGGAAGTTGTCTGATGTATTTGCCAAGACAGACACTTGAAACTCATGACAATCATACGAAATCTTTCTTTCTTGCTAATATGTAAAAAATCCTAAAAGAATCTGGAAAATGTTAAACCTGCCACACAATCTCAGTTCCCTGTTAGCAAAATAGCTTGTTTCTCTCTGTTTCTATCTTGAGCAGTACTGAAGAGAATAATTATTTAGAACCCAGGAAGGAATTTGTACTATGCAGTACTGGTTTGTATCCTTCTCAAATGGTATCCTTAAATACTTATAGATTTATTATAACCGATTGGAAAAATTAATTCTAGGTTTTTCAATAGGTATTAAAATCTCTCTACAGGAAAATGCAATCTCTTTTAATTAAAATTTAAAAAAGGAAAAAGAAAATTAACAAGTAGACAAATCTAGCTACTTGCTTCAATCTTATCTAGATTGAAACATTCCACATATTCCAGTCAAATTGCTATATTTGGTTTTGGATTTGTCATACCCATTCAATGTTTCCCTCTGCTGACAAAATCCTTGATAGAATCAGTGTTTCATTTGTGTCATACTTTTCTTCTCTCCTAAGGTCTAGTCATTCTGCAGCTGGAGTATAGCTACTGTGATATAATGCAGACTTCAGCACCCTGAACTACTGCAAGGCATTAGTGTATCCCAGAATTTATGAGCTGGCTGAGGAGAATCTGTTATAAAGAAGAATGTGGTTTTGTGGCACCCAAATGACAGCCAGATCACACCTAATACAGCAACTTCACTGAACAGTAAATAAATTTGGATCATTCTGGGATGAAGGGTTTTAAAGATACATTGAACAAGCTGAAAGAAATATTTTTTATTTCAGGACTGTCAATGTTTCCTCTTTGTGGACGCAAAGGAAGGCAAAACTGCTTTGCATGTCTTTGATACCCCAAATGCCTCTAAGATGCATACATTTTAGAAAGCATCTGAAAATAATTAATAACTTTATTATCCACTTGCTATAATATATGCCTAATTACAGCTGGAAAAATAAAAAAGGTACTGTGATGGGCTTTCAAACAAAAAGTATATTTCAGAATGAATAAGAGAAAAAAAGGTGAGCACCCTAGTTGTAAAAAATGTGCATAATTTTGAATTCTTTATGGGAAAAAATGATCTTCTTCAAAGCATGTTGAGCAATTATATTTTTCCTACAGGACAGGATATACCCATTGCAGAAGTTATCTACTGAGAATTTTTCATCCATTCAGATGAAGATCATCTTTTAAATATGCTCAGTATCTTAGCTGCTTTAATACATGGATAAAGGGAAGAATGTCCTGCAATTAAGTATGAATTAAGTTTCTGCAGAGAAGATAAGGTTATTGGAAATAATTAAGATATATGGGTCTACTGATAGGATAAAACTTTAATTTAGTTTAGCATTTTCTTAAAATTATTCTCAATTACATTACACACATAAGTAACAGATATAGAACATAAATAAGAAAAAAAGACATACAGGCAAAGAAAAATATAGAATCAAAATAAGTAAAACAGGTCTGAAGGAGAATTAAATATATATCTGCAGATGGATTTTATTAAAACAATATAAGCTGAGCCTTTGCACAGATATAATGATATCTAGGAAGCAAAAAAAAACCCCAAAAAGCAAACCCAAACAAAACCAAAACCATAAAGAAGCAATAAAACAGGTGTATTACTCTTTTTACAGGTAATTCTCCTTTAAACTGCTGAAGTGAGTCTAGCATCTGTTTGGAGACTCCTTTGAAAAGGACAAATCATTTTATTTATGTTAAAGTAAACTGCGATAGATAATTTTAAGAAAAATAAACGTGTTATACATACACAGTGTATTTCCTTATGTTCTTCAATGCAGTGTTTTTTGGTTTTGTTTTTTCTGCAGAAGACACTTCATAGCCTACTCCAGACAACACTGAAAGGCAAGTACTGTTCTGCTTTGATTTGACTGGGATGGGACAGCTGTAGAAATGTGGTGGCATAAGTCTAGTTTGGTGGTGTTACAGAGAGGATGAAAATGTTGAATTTAGTAATGAGGGAAATGTTAATGCAAATTCGTAAGTCACATCAATCACTGACACAAAACCCCTAAACTGAATACAAAAATCAGGACTTACGCATTCTATCAGTATAAGCAAACAGGCAGACCATAGGATTTCAGCTTATTGCAGGGTCATCAGCCACAAAGGAGAGATCCAAAAGGTAACAGATAGTACAATACAATCATTTAGGTTGGAAAAGGCCTTTATAATCATCAGTTCCAACACTGCTGGGTCCATCACTAAACCATGTCCCTAAGTGCCACCTTTACAGGTGTAGGTTTGCTCTCTGGATCGAAAGATGGAAAGAATGTGAAGAGCTGACGAACAGCCATGAGCAAATTGAAACTTCTTTGTTGCTCCAGAGACTGAGGTAACAAAGGGATCCTCATGGCTGATGTCTAGTACGGGCCCATGCTAAAGGGGAGCCTGTTGACAAAGCCTTCTTGCTTCAGCTGCAGAAGGCAGCAGGCTCCAGCCTCTTGTCCTGTTGGGAGACTTCAACCATGCAGACATCTGCTGGGAAAGTAGCACAATGAGCTCTAGGAAATCCAGGAGACTCATGGTATGCGTGGTGGGTAACTTCTTAAACCAGGTAATAGCCTAACCAGAGGGGATGTGATACTGGATATGTTGATCACCAACACAGAGATCTAATCGGGGACACCAAGACTGGAGGCAGCCTGATCCTCCTAGAAACTATACTAAAGCACATGGAGAAGAGGGAGGTGATTTGGGACAGTCAGCATGGCTTCACCAAGGTGAAGTCCTGCCTAACCAACTTAGTGATCTTCTGTGATGGAATGACTACATCAGTGAAGAAGGGAAGGGCTGTAGGCTTCTGCCAGGTCTATTTCATGGTCCTACACAACATCTTCTCTAATTCGAAGAAGGAAGGATTTGACAGCTGGACTGTGCAGTGGGTGAGGAATTGACTAGGCAGTCATATCCGGAAGGTAATGTTTAATGACTGTGTTCTGATAGGCCTAGTGACAAATGGGGGCCCTCATGGGTCTGTATTGGGACAAGTGCTTATTAATATCTTCATTAATGACACAGATAAAGAGATCGAGTGCACTCTTAACAAGTTCTCAGATGACACCAAGCTGAGTGATGCAGTTGACACTCCTGAAGAATGGGATACCATCCAGAGAGACCTGGACAAGCTGAAGAAGTGGCCCATGGGAATCTCACCAGGTTTAACAAGGCCAAGTGCTGGTGCTGCACCTGGGTCAGGGCAACCCCCGGTGCCAGCCCAGGCTGGGGATGAACAGATGGAGAGCAGCCCTGCCCAGAAGGACTTGGGGGTGCTGGGGGTGAGAGCTGGACATGAGCCGGCCATGGGCACTCCCAGCCCAGAAAGCCAAGAGTGTGCTGGGCTGCATCCAGAGCCCCGTGGGCAGCAGAGGTGAAAGGGGATTCTGCCACTCTGCCCCACTCTGGTGAGACTCCACCTGCAGAGATGCATCCAGCACAAGAAGGACATGGAGCTGTTGGAATAAGTTGGGAAGATGGCCACAAAGATGATTAGAGGGATGGAGCACCTCTCCTTTGAGGAAAGGCTGAGCTGGGATTGTTCAGCCTAAAGAAAAGAAGGGTCTGGGTTGACCTTAAAGCGACATTTAAGTACCTGAAGGGGGCTTATATAAGAATACTGGAGAGGGACTTTACAAAGGCATGTAGTGATAGGACAAGGGAGGGATGTCTGTAAACTCAAAGTGGGTAGATTTATTCATTACTTGCGATTTTGTTTGTATTTTTCTCAACATTTAGACACTCCTACATTTCTACACCATTATATCACTTAATTTTCAATAGTAGTTGATAATCACAGTAAATCCTGTCTTTCTTCTTCAGAAATTTAAAAAAATCTTGGTATGTTTCCTTGAAAACAATCTTGGCTCCAAGGCCTTTTTCTGTTGTTTCTTTAATTCCTTGTTTCTAGTTGGGTTCGGAGCTTCCAGTATTTTTCTTACTGCTTGTTCTCCAAATGTTTCTTTGTTGGAATCACTATTAAACTTAGATGTAAGAAGTAATGAGGTAGTCTAGGATGTGCTGAAAAAATCCATTGACTTTGACAATTCCCAATTCTAATATATGACAATTATGCTTAACAAAGATGAAAAATTTAACATAATAAACTTTCTAATGCTTTACCCAGGCAAACTTTCATAACTTCTGACATTCTACGTGGAAAAATGTTAAATGAATGAATATATTCAACTATCCAAGAAGTGTTTTTTAACACTCAAATATTTTAATTTTCCGACTGCTAATAAAACTAATAAACACGCAAAAACTAATAAACTCCCTCTGGTGCTTACAGTACACCTTGACTGTTATTAAGATTTCTAGCTGTAACCCCCTCATTTTCATGGTTAATTTACACATATTTATCCTTCTTAAATTTCTCCTTTATGCTACTCTCCATCCTGATGATAATTTTATGCTGTTTGCTAACCTTCTTAGAGTTTAATTATCTCTTTCTCATAATGAGATGTCTATGGCTGAAGAGATTTCCAGTAGTCAAGAGAGCTAGAGAGCCAAAGGCAAAAGAATTCTTAGTGTATTATTCTAGGTTGTGACGCGCTGTTTATGAATATTACATACCAAAATTAAGATCATCTAAGAAGCTGTCTAAAGCATCAAACTTTTAAAAGCATCTTGCCTTGCAGAAGAGCCAGAGCAAAGAAAGTATGAAAAAATCATGTATATCCTTGAATAGCAAATATGTGAAACTCGAAATGGAATGGCTAATTCAAGCTACTGTTCTGTATCCCTGCTACAGGGCATTTTCCATTAACCTACATCCCATTGTGTTCTGACCATACCTAAGGAGATCTGCCACACAGTGAAAATTCTGCAAAGTAGCAAAGGAGTCATTACTTCTATCAAGTTTGTGACTTCATTTTGAGAATTTTCTGGCATTTAGTTTGCAGATCTTTTTCCTGTAAGTCAATACAAAATTGATAAGTAATAAGAATCATCTGATCCTAGAAAAATTATGCAATCATTTCCTAAATTCTAGCCAGAGAAGATCATACTTGTTATAGAAATGATGCTGTCACAATCTTTCTTAACCATGATTTCACTCAATCTTCACAATATAAATTTGCTTTCTACTGGAAACTAAAAATTGACTGACAGAAATATAAACGAGAACAGCTAGTAAAATCAGTTATGCCATGCTGTGTGATTAAGACAGGTCTCATGAAACTGGCTTTTGAACTGTTGATGAAGACACGTTTCTGTTTAAATCAGGAGCTATAGCCTCAAACTTTTATTTCCAAATGATATTAAAGATCTTTTTCTGCTGTTGTCTATGAGGAAATATAGTTAAACACCCTTCAGAAAAAAAAATTGTATTTTGATGTACATGTACAAAATATTATCTAACTATGTAACATTTTTCATCTGTATAGATGAATTCACTCCTACTTGTATTTGTATTGTTACATCTTTACTATCTACAGATTTGTATAGCACAGACATACCTACAAAAAGTAGGAAGACTAGCAAAGAGAAATGAGACTATGAAATAAGAAGACAAGGATTCACCCCATCTCTGCCGCTGCCTCTTTCTGCCAGGTCTTTTCAAGCTGCCCTGTGGCTTGAGCGCAGCATTTGCTTCTGCTGCGTTCAGCTTTACTCAATAGACCTTTCACAGCCCCTGGGGCATGTAAATTCTGGTCTCCTTAGTAATGGCTCGAACAAGCTTGCCCTCATCCAAAGCAGCTTTAGCAGCAAAAAGTTGTTAAAATGGAGGCAGTCCCCAACGATAAAGAAGTAGGGAGGACCCTCTGCGGCTTTATTCCAAATTTATTATTAAATTTGAAGGTAGTCACAAAAAGCCGAGATCTGAGGGTGTGCAGGGGTTTAAAAGGGGCGAGAGAAAGGGGCAGTCTAAGGGGAGAAACGGGAATAAACCAATAGAGAAATAAAACATGCCTGGGGAATATCCAATGGGGAAACAAAGGAGTGGAATACATTAATATAACCAATCAACGGAACACGATAACAGAACTTTCCAGCAACTGATGAATATTAAAACAACTGTGAAGGGGATGGGGGAGGAGATGGAACCTGACTGACACTTGTGAACGGCGGGAAAGTATCAATGCCTGTCTCCCCTATCCCCCTCAGATTCACTGCTCTGAGGGGAATAGTTTAACCATCCTGCTTCTTCATTAACATCCATGCAGAAGGCAGGGGTTGCAGATTGTCCATTGTTACCTGTGACCACAGCCACTGACTGGGTAACTGCCACGCATCTCTATCTTTTAAGAATTATTTTATCTTAAAATAATTTGGGATGCAGTTTAATTTTATTTTTCTTATATAGCTTTTATTTGAAGATCCCTTTGAAAACGTCAACATCTGTGCTGTGGAACATTTTCTAGAGGTGTCTATGAAAGGAAGCATCTTTGGGATTTGGAGTTCTTGCTTCTTTCTATTCTCCCTTCTCTTTCCTATTATCTACATATCATCAGCAAAGCACAAGTATCCCCTATTTGTCTCATTTTGATTAATATATTAATTTTTGGTGTTAGGAATGACTTTTAATTTCTCAGGTAATCCTTGTTTAACTGAGTATTACACAATGCATTTAAAATACATTTTAAAATGAGTTTTTCCAACACCATTGTTTCAGAATTTTGTTCTTGATATTATTGCTCTGCTAATAAACAGAACTGATTAGCTTTCAGTGTAAGTCCCCTTCAATACCAAATTTTATTTCTATAAGGTTTGGTTCAAGGTATATACTAAATACATAATTTTTAAGTTTAGTGAATACTGTCAGTCATTCAGATTTGCATTTTGTAATTTGGGTACTGGATAATTGTGTGTTAAGAAATAAAATCAGAACACAGTATTTATTTCTCCATTTGAAAACAAAACAGAATTTCAATTAAGGCCTTTCAGGGCATAAAACTAGTTAATTAAATGTGTTACATTTCTTAATCATCAGTGTGAACTCTGTAAATTAGACAGAATAATTAAAAGGGAAAAAAAAAAAGACATAGTTTCCAAGGTTGGATAATACTTCATGTTGCAAATGGTGCATGTGTAAGACTTTTATTAGGCATTTAATATAGCTGGATCCTACTGTTCCATCTAATCATTAACAGTTAAATAAAGGATGTTAATATTAAGGCAGACTACTTAATTAGCACTACCTACTTTATGATGAGATGACAGCCTACCCGCAGCAAATGAGTTGTGAAGATGATATTCAAATAAAACAATTATGTTGTCTCATAAAGCTTTGAGGCTCACACAGGCGGGTTCTCATAATCATAAAAACCCTGAACACACATAGTCAGGGCACACACAATATGATCCACCCATGAGATATATACTTAAACCAGAAACTGTTTTGGGAAACATGTTTGGATATTTGTATGATACATCTCAAGGTGAATTAAGCACATACCAGTGCTTAAATATAAAAAAGAAAATTTAACTAACCATGTATTGGCCTGAATTGAACCACATTGAGCTGTTTGACATAGAGTCTACCAAGTTGTGTCACAGTTTCCTTATATACACTTCATAGAATCTATTATAAATGCCATTTTATAATCTATCACAGAATGGCTTGGGTTGGAAGGGATCGTAGAGATCATCACATTCCTACTCCCCTGCTATAGGCAGGGACAATTTTCATTAGACCAGGCTACTCGGAGCCCCATCCAGCCTGGTTTGGACACTTCCAGGGATGGGGCACCCACAGCTTCTCTGGGCAACCTGTGCCAGGGCCTCACCACCCTCACAGTTAAGAATTTCTCCCTAGTATCTAAGTTTATCCTCTTTCAGTTTAAAGCCATTGTCCCTATCACTGCATACACTTGTAAAAAGTCCTTCAGCTTTTGTGTAGGCCTCCTTTAGGTACTCCATTCTCCTTCAAAGCTGTATTTGAGCTTGGAGTTGCCCCAAGCCAGGTGCAGGATTTTGTCTTTGTCCTTGTCGAACTTCATGAGGTTCACATGGGGCCAACTCTCAAGCCTGTCAAGGTCCTTCCTCATGACATCCTTTTCCTCCAGCATCTGGATTGCAGCACACAGCTTGGTGTTTTCAGTAAACTTACTAAGAGTGCACCGATCCCACTGTCCCTGTTACCGAAAAAGAAGTTAAACAGCTACTCTCAAAACCAAACCCTGAGGAATGCCACTTACCATGGATCTCCCCTTGGACGTTGAGCCATTGACAGTAGCTCTTTCAGTGCAACTGATGCCTATTGATTTTTGCCTTTTTTTCTTTTATATATGCTCTGTATTTTTTACACGTATATTTGGAGCTCATTGCATTCCATATATGAAAAAGAGTACATTCATTGGTTCCACAGCATGATCTTTCCTTTATACAATGTATCAGTCAACCCCACCCACTCCAATCCATTTAGATTCAATTCAATTAAGGTTGAAAATTTGAATTAAAAAGTGGTAAAATTTCTCATTCTGCAATAAATTTTTGTTAGGATGAAAGTGCTACCCCAGGATGGTTTTTTCCACCTCTCAGAGTCATTGGTATTACATTTCAAAGTGATGTAAATGTTTATTAAGGAAGTTTCCCATACAGGGTAGAATTTCCATGAGTCCAACCATTGGGTATGTGCCCATACTGAGAGCCTGATAGAAGATTTTAACATGAGAAGACTCTGGGATTCTTCTTTAAATAGCATTACAGTTAACAGCCTTCTCAACGTCCTGTATTAAAAAAAAAAAAAAAAAAAAAAAAAAAAAAGAAAGATATATATAGATGGTATTACTGCTGTGAAATACTCTCAAAAATAAGGTGGAAGCAACATACAGGTGGCATTGAGAAAATATTAAAGTGTCTTTTTTTTATTCATTAAGCCTTGCAGTTTACTTATGTTACTAAATTTCTTCCATCTTTCATTCAGACATTTTCTAGTTTTTTGTAGTGTGACAGTTGCACTGGATCCCTTAACCAAAAAAGCAGCAATTTGGTACAGGTTTCAAAGGAGGTAAAATCCCAATCTATACACGTGCAAAGCACTTCTCTAGGAAACCCACAAAGGAGGAGAGTGGGTATCTACGCTCATGAGCTTGGAACATTGATCACAAATTTAATACAAGAATAGTGTGTGGCTTTTCCAAGACTCACTTATCAAGGAAAAAAGAAAGTTATGGACACAAAGAATCTCATGGATACTTATCCCATTTCATACAACTTAACTATGAGCCAAATGCTTTATTCTGCAAATATTCCTGCCTAAATGAACCTTTGACCTCTGTCTTCTAGGCAGTGTGACTGCATGATGGTGTTCTCCCCTGGAGGGATGCTTCTCAGGGTTCTCTTCCAGGTGGAGAGACTTTGTAACAATGACAGATTTTTGGATGAGTCCAGTTTGAATTCTCTCTAAATTGTCATTGTACTGCATGCCAAGTGACTCCCCCTTTGAGAAGGCATGCCTCAAGCAGAAGATCCTTACTTGAATTTAAGAGATTCTTCCTTGCTCAAGACAGAAAGATCCTTCATAAGTGACTGACAGCATATTGAATTCATGCTAAAGAGATCCGTTCACTCAATATTAACTATTTCAAACCTTATATAGATAACTCCATTAGATGTAAACCATTGTGTAAATCTGAGTATTTGCGATGAGGCCGTGAAATAGCTTCCAAACGTAATACTTCAAAAATAATTTTTTAGACATTGCATGCAGTACTGTTCTGTATTTCAGACTGTCTGTACTGCCTCTGTCATATAGCTAGCTAGCTAGCTGGCTAGGTAAGCTTGCGTTGAACATTCATGAGCATTTCAGAAAGTTTTCACTTGAAAAAAACCAACATGAATTCTGTTTGAATCATGTGCTATTAGTGATTCTGCTCTTTCAGTTTTCTGGCCTTGGTTATCATCAAATAGTGAATGTTATCAAATGTGAATTTATTAAGGTACTCACCTGTACGATAGTCTACAGCCTAAAAACAATCAATTATTGTTATGTAGGTAATAATTTCAAGATTATTTTATTATGTGGCTTTGATTACTTTACAGAAATCGTATTATAAGTTTCTGCAGATACACTTGCTGTTTGTCCTACCATTCAAAGCATTGGTCACCAAAAGAGTGTAACTGTAGCTATCCATTTAGGCAAAAATCCCTCATGTAATCCAGATTTCAGGAAGACTAAAAAAAATTCAATGGGCCTGAATTTTGTGTAGCCACGTTCTTGAATAATTTCTTCTACCTAGTTTTACTGTAACTCCTGCAACTTAATTGATTCATTTATTAAGATTAGCCTAGCAGTGAACAACTTATTTTGAACAAGAGTTCTTCAGTGAATCCAAACCAATAATCATCCCAGAATGCTTTTGAATACTTTACTCTGTGACCACAGATTTGCAAAGTAAACAGTGAATATCTGTTAACGTGGATTTAAGTTGGACATTTGATACCTAGAGAAAAATAAACGGGAAGGTGAATGAAGCAGTGGATACATTTCTGAGGAATGAAGTCAGTAGATTGCAAGTGACAGGTTCAATTACTGGTCTGTGGACCAGTGACACATCTGCCTTAAACTCTGAGAAATGGGCAGTGGAAAAGGGATGAATAACTCTTAAGATTTGGAAAGAATATGTAACCATTCAGGCAGAAAATTAGCAATTACATTTTGTGCCATCAGTAATAAGTATTTCAACAAAGATCTTAGGTTAACATCAGATGGTGTGACAGTATATCAACCACTACACCTGTGTTCAATCAGCAGCCACATCCCTCAATGTGATACTGAGCTGCTTAGTTCAAATGTAGCTTGTTCAGTGATAAGTAAGATGGCTGGCATCTGCTACAAAAGTATTCAAAAGCAATCTATTTCATAGTCTTGATGGTGACTGCTGAAAGATTTTATTCCATTTTTTTAAACATATACATTGATAATTTATCTCTTCATGCTCTTGTTCTGAAATCCCATCCTATTCCTCTCGAAACATACACTGTCACATATGCCCCTCATAAACTACTACAAATAGATATTCATGTTACATATGCAAGCAATATATTTGCTAGTAATAACTATGCAAGGGATAAATCAACCTACAGGATTCAGAAAAATGGAACTCTCTTTTCACCTCGATATGACATCTAAAGTCATAATATGGAAGCTAAGTTCATTACCTTTATTAGGCCATGGAAGAATAAAAATTAATGTCAAAAGTCAAGTTGAAGACTATCTGATCAATGTAAAATAACACATTAAAATAAGACAGTTTTATAAATTTGAAAAATATGCCTCTGCTTTCACTTTCTAAGCTATATATTTTTGAAAGAATCTCAAAATCTGTTGAGAATGTTTTCATCAATTTTCATTAGAAAGGAGAATGTTTTCATTAATTTCTACCACAAAAAATTTCTACCTATACTAAGGTATGTCCTACCTATGCTACAGACAGAAATAGCTTTTTCATGCTGGCTAGTTTTCTACATTGTTTGTTTGGGTGTTCTTTTTAGGGTTTGTTGTGGTTTTTTTTCTTGATGGGTATTTTGGAATTTTTTGGTTTTTTGTTTGTTATTAATTCCTACTCTTAAAGTCTTTCAGCACATGTTCATATTGCTGGCAGAAGTGAGCATTTGTCATCATACCTGGCTAAATCTAACACACACTTGTTACTACACCTGTAACACAGAGACAATTCCAACTGTTCATCTGTGGGTCTTGAAACACTGCTCAGGTATGTTAAACTCAACACCATTACAGTTTCGTTGAAAATAACCTTGCATTGAGGTATCATTGAAGCATGAGCTGCAGATATACTCTTGGTAGATTGCTCTCAGAACACATCTCCGTTTGTTTGGTGTGAACTAGGGATCACAAATAGGAAAACAAATAAGCAAAAGACTAAAGCAAACTAACACAACAAAATATGAACAATGAAATGAATGGAACACATTTATTTCATTGAGAGGTGTAAAACACTCTAATCAGCAATCCTAATCCCTGTCATGATCTGATTATTAGGTTCTTAGAAATACCTCTGCCCGAATTAAGGTGCAAACGAGACCATATGCCAGTCAATAGTATGGGTTTTATTTGATAGTAAATATGAGAGAGAGAGAGAGAGAGAGACAGAGAAGAGAAAGGGAAGAAAAGGAAAAAAGGCTGAGGGGACAGAGAAGTGACAGAGGCAGAATAAAAGAGTATCACCGCTCCGTGGGTCCCACTGGCATCCTGATGATTCTCTCCTGCCGGTCTTCTTGATGGTGAGGGTCCCCCAGAAAGCACAGAGTGCCCTGGGTTAATATACCCTCAAGCCAGGGGGTGATGTCTAGGCATGTCCCTGGAGTTTGCCATTGTCTCTTGCAACAGACTTTGGATCTGTTGCATCACACGTGGTCCTGTAGTGCAAGGCATCCGGGGGGGCACCTTGGGGGGTCTTTGATGGTCTCAGCTGCCTCTCACGTGAAAGTCCCGTGGATTTGGCCTGTGGGGTTGGGTTTCACACAGCTGGGCCAGTTTGTATAGTTGAGGATGGATGTTCAGTACCTCTGGCCAGAGGTTATGCCACACACCCAAAAATCTCCTCTCCCCCACCGTACTCGGTTGAGGGGGGAAGTTTGTAAGCCTGGCTTCTGTGAGCTGTGTTTCCCCCCACCCCAAACTCAGCCGGGCATGATTCTCTCAGCACAGCTGGTGGCTTTGGCTTTTTGGAGATGCATACCTTTTCCCCCAGCCTTGTTTGTTTCAGGTGATTGACCAAAGGAGTTTTCCCTTTATCTAATCAGCAGCTTGACTTTCAGTCCAAAGTCCCAGTCTTCCGGGAGGCATCTCTGGTTGTTGCCTTTTGTAGTATCAATGTTTGAGGCATGAATTATTTTCAGTCTCTGACAATCCCAATATTTATGTTGCTCTTAGCTTGCTCCACAGTTAACGTTTTTACACACATATACCACATTCCTTTGATATTGAGGAAATATAAGAATTTCAAGTGTTCTTTGCCTATTCTGGTCTAGCAGATAAAATTAAATTACATGTGGGATATTTCTTCACTTGACTTGTACATATTCCTATTTTAATCATGTATGTGAAACCACAAACCAATAATAGTAAAATTATCTTTTTGCTACTATAACAATCCAGAACAGAATTATAGGCATTATGTCCCTCAAAAAACTGAATATGTTTTGACAAATACACCTAGGTCTTTCCCTTTACCAAGGAAATCTGGAATTTTAAAAAAAAAAATTATTTGTATGTCTAATAACCTATCTCCACTTTTGTTTGCAAATGCTGCATTGATCAATCCTCTAAGAAAAATTTTACATATGAACATTGTGATTTGTGTAATAAATAACAATTTTATACATTTGTTTTAAAATAAAAAAGTAACTGATTTTTAAACTAATTAGAATGTGAAATAACAACAGGCAAAGAACTTTGGAAATAAAACCTTTAGATTTTATATGTACTATCTTTCTAGCACAGCATTAAATTAATATTACATTTATATTTAAATGTGTGAATACAAAATGACAGAAGTTGTGATCCTTTGAAAAAAATCTTAAGAATGGAGTTTTTCTAAGCTTACCTTATTTGTCTTTCAGCTTTAGCTTCATTTTAGAAACATAAAAAATACGCTTTTTCAATACCTCAATTTACTGTATGTAGCAATTGCAAGAGAAATGCTTGTTAGAAATAATAGGTTGATGGCTACCAGCACTAGGATATTCTCTGGAAGAGGTGGGAGCCAGTGGTCAGATGGGATCCACTATTGGCTGCTTAGTTCCCAAACCACTTTGACATTAACTTTGAGGCTTCCTGCACAACATCTGTCACACAAAATTTGTCTTTAAGGATTTCTGCATTTTTGTCTATTACCTTGCTTATTTTAACTTGCTTTTTGCCACATGTCTGTGTGGTAGATAGGTGCAGATGAGGGAGGCACTTTACCACCACAGATTTATAGGTGTTACACTTTTCCACTAGCAATTGGTAGTTACAAAAAATACTTTCTTTTTCTGTCATTTCAGAAGCTCTAAAGAAGTGGTACCAGAGATGATGATGCCATTGACTATTCCATATAAAACCTCTCTTTGTAGATAGTCACTTGTTTGGCTTTCTTTTTCTAGGCATGATTGATCGGAGGCTCTTTCTTGGCTGGAAAAAAACCCTCTTTGAGCTCTGCCCAGGAACGTGCAAAAGTAAACGGCATTCCTTTTTTGCTCACAATATCCAAAATTTGCCAGTTTATAGACAATAAATCCAAGAGTTTCAGCCAAATATAAGTTCATACTGAGAAGAAAGTCACGCTAAAGACAAGTGCTCTGAAACCCACACAAAAGTGAATCTACCAAACTGTTTCAAGTCAGGCTTTCATGTTTAGGGCACATCCACTCTTCCAAACAGTCTCCTGACAGGGAGAGGATTAAAGAAGTAACTGCAACCTTCCTTTCCATTTTATTAATTCTTACTGTTTTTTGCAAAGGTTAGAAGAAATTAAACTGTAGGTGTTTGAATTACTTCCTAGACACATATTGTCACCTATTATTATATTTTAGTGCTGTGTGGAGCTTTTGAAGTAATTTATCTTTCTTACAGGGAAAAACACTTACACAAAAGCTAATCTTGAATTATATAGCATTTTAAGAAACTGCTTAAAGCATTACATATCATATTGATAGTTTGTTCCCTTTGCTCACCATCAGAGACTGGAACAGCTGCCTCATTGGTGTACAGATCCAAACAGCTTTTAATTTCAGGACCAAAAAATTAAAAGGATGAAGAGAAAAGAGTAGAAAGTAACTAAAATTCTCATACACTCTAAAAGTTTGTTCTTTTATGTGCAAAAATTTTGGTGGTATATTGACATTAACATTATATAAATCACTATCCAATTGCCAGCAAAATGTCAATGTGTTGCCCCATGCACTTCTGATATAGGCACAGTCCCTTCAAAATGTGCAGCAATGCTCTCAGGTAAACTGAGTTGATGACACAGTCATCTATTTTCTTCTGGGTGCCAACCTGCATTTCCCAGAGCAACTGACATCAAGAGTCAATATTCCAGCCCTTTTCAGGGCATCACCTTACACACAGAGGGCCCTGAATACGCTTGCAGACTATCTTCTTCTGTTCCTCTCTGTAACTTTCATACAGTCCGTATTTCAATTTCAACTCAAAGCAGTTTCTCTAATGCAATAAACGTTTTTTAAAGCATATGTGCACTTCTGTCTGAAATTTTTCTCAATTATCAGATGACCCTTCCACTCTCACTCCCACCATTCATAACTGTGGTAGTAACATTTCTAAGTGTAGATAAAACCTAGATTATTTACAGCCAGATAAAACAGTGAAGAAGTTTTCACTTGATTCAACATGTTTGAATACGTGATCTATAATAACATATCTGTCCTTTCATCTATCCACTGCTGTAAAAAATGAGGGTTTGCTTCTGGCATCTCTACAGAAGTCAGTGGGTATGGGATTGTGATCCACCAGGAAGTGATCTATAAGCCTATAACAACTTTTGCTAAGATGTGTAAGATGCCTAGATAATGAGTGATAGTGAAGCGGAAGGACAGAAATACCACAATTAATGCAGTGCACTGAAATCCTACTTCAGTGTGGGAAGATAAAACTAAAACTGGCAGTACAAACCAGATTTGTAAAAGAATGAATAGCCATTTAAGCTCTTTTGTAATATGGGTAAGAGATATGAATCTGTAATGTATCTGCAGCTTCCCTCAAAAAGTTATTCTTCCATACGATTATATCAGTACATTGTTTCTTCTGTCAGATTTTATTTTCTGGAATCAAAGGTGATAGTTCTAAAATATTCAGGTTAATCGTACAGGATGCACTGCTATAAAGTATGCTGTTCATTCTGCTTTTATTTAACTTAATTTTTTTATTAACTAAGACTGTGGGACATAATCTGTGATGAGAAGGTCACACAGAGGACTGTGGTTTCTGAGTTGTGTACAAAGGTTCTCCATGAGGCCTTACCAGCTGGTAAGACGTAATGGGAGAGAGTGAACAGACAAAGAATGAAACAGTTTTTATTTATTCTTCGTGGAAAAAACATAGATTGATAAAATGCTTTTGTTGGAAGCGACCTTAAAGGTCACCTAGCTCCAAACTGCCTCGGACACCTTCCTCTAGACCACATTGGTCACAACGCCACCCAGCCTGGCCCTGAACACTTTCAGTGATGGAGCAGCCACATCTCTGGGCAACCTGTGCTAGGACCTTACCGCTACCACAATAAAGAATTTCTTCCTAATATTCAATCTAAACCTCCTCTCTCTCACTTTAAAACCACTCCCCCTTGTCCTATCACTACATGCCCTTGTCAAATGTCCCTCTCCAGCTCTCTTGTAGCCTCCCTTCAGGTACTGGAAGGCTGTCCTAAGGTTTCCCCAGAGCCTTGTCTCCTCCAGGCTTAACAACCCCTAAACTCACACCCTGTCATCAGAGTAGAGGTGCTCCAGCCCCTCCCAATTATCTTCTCAGCCTTCCTCTGAATTAGGTCCAGCAGATCCATGTTCTTATGTTGGAGACCCCAGAACAGCATGCAATAATGTAAAAAGATGTCTTTCTGTGCAATGTAACAATAAATGAAGATAACACATGGGCTTCCTAGTGTGAAACATCTACATATATATTTTTCCGTATGTGTACTTTTCCCTGATGAATAACTTCAAACACCATTCAAAGAAATTCACAGGAGTTTGCTACATATCTTGGCAACCACCTGCATGGCATATATTACCAATTTATTACAATTTTAATTTGTAAACATCACTAAAATTCAGTTTCGTGATGATGAGAAAGTGTACAATTTTGAAAAAGTATATGTGACATGACTTTTATGAGTATTTTCATTCACATATATTCTGTACATGAATTATAGAATGTGATGCCAGCTCACATACCAGGATGCAGGTGGTACATATATACATAGGGTATATATGTGTGTATATACAAACACATATACACATAATATAACATACCTACATAATCTAGTCAACAAAATCCAAAATTTCTATAAGAATGATCTGTGAAAGATTCCTGAAGATTTTTTCAACTAATGAAGGTTTCTTGACACCCTTGCAAGGGCAGAAAACAAAGACAGATAATTAACTGTTGGCTGTGAAGTAACAACGCATACCCACAGAAATAAACTTTTCCTTCTAGAATTTTCTATTGCATTGTTCCAGCCTCAGGAGGATTACAACAGTTAATAAGCACAAATGGACTGAAAATTTCTCTTAAACCTCTCCCTCTGTTGGAGCATAGAGGCTGCTTTTAAAGCAAGAACTCATGCAGATAACTCATGTGTTTAAATCCTGTCAGGTGACCAAATCCTTTCAAGTGTAAATAGCTTATCTTGGCTTATCATGGTACCTCTATCACTTGTAATCGTTCACAAGAATGACCATTAATGTCTTTTCGTTTACATTTGTCTGGCACATTACCTTGTAATTCCAAGGCAGGTCTGGGTGTTTCTTTCAGTAATGATAAATTTTAGCTTTATAACCTACTATTTGTAATCAGGGACTAGAACAATTATTTTATTAAAAAAGAAAGAGTATTTTGTTCACCTCAACATTTCCCATGCTTATACCAAAGCCCCAGATTTTCCATGAAGCCCCATACTTTTATCATGATACTTACTCTTTTCTGAAATAAAAAAGCACGATATCTTATGAATGCATTTTCCCCATCATATCAATCAGTTATGCTTCCTGATTATATAGTCAGTGCTTTCTTTCACACTTTGCATTAAGTAGTCATTAATTCTTTAATTTTACTCTGTTCTTAATTTTGGCTTTTATCCAGAAAGGTACTTAAACATATGCTTATTTTCCTGACTTCAATGAAACTACTTATGCACTAGTTACGTCCTTGCTGGAACAGGACCTTCTGGTTATAAGCCTTCATTTTTAAGCCTGTTAAAATTATGAATAATTTATCTCTTTTAATTTATCATTCACTTCTGGGACTCTAAAAATGTAAAATACTTCACAGACTCCTGTCTATTTGAGAATAAACACAGGTTGTTTCTCCTTTTTTATAATACATGGATTTATTGGCTAGACAAGACAAATACAAAATGTCATTTTCATTGAATAATTTAATAAAGGCATAAATAAATGAAAGGAAACATTTTGCTTTGATCATCAAGTGGATATGCAGCTCAAGAGACTAGAAACAGCCAAGCATAGATTTGAGTATGACATATGATGTACTGACAGCAATTCATTATCATCTCAATAGCAGCTTTGTTACCATCTTAACTGCTTGGCACAAATTCGAAGAAAGTTGAAGGCCTTTACCCAATTTATAGAGGGCATGTTAACATCAAAAATCCACCAAGACAACAGGTGATCATTTCAGGAGACGGTCCAAGAGCTTAACATTTCACTTTTCTATGCACTGTAGTCAGCAACTATAAATGGAGTGAAAGAGAAGGAAGAAAATAGGAGTAGGTAATATTTACTTGTTTAATCCTTAATCAGAAACTCATTGATGATATTTCTAGAATTTCTTATTTGAATGTCGCTTGACCGCTCGACCGCCCGCCTGGTCAGCGGGCGACAATGTCTCCGAGTACCCGGTCGAGGGGCTTCCGCCTCACAGGAGCGCAGAGCGGCGAGGCGTTTACCTCGAACCCTTGCGGGGCAGCTCTGAGAAGAGCTATTATTCCCAAAGCCCAGGCTGGGGCTGGCAGCAGTCGATGAAGATGAGGCAGTGAGCACGGCGGCGGCAAAGGAGGAGAGGAGGACTTGTTTGTGGCAAAAACCTCGAGTTTATTCACTGCCCTGGGGAGGGCAGGTAAACTAGCTGCGAAGGCGGGGGCCACAGAACAAGCCCCGAGGGAGAGTTGCACAGGGTTTTTAAGGGGAAGGAAAAAGGGGAGGAGAACAGGGATAAGCCTATGGGGAACGTGATGGGTAATGACAAGTAACCAATAACCGGAGAACAAAGGAGGGACAAATATAAACTGACCAATGGGAACAACAGAAGTACAGAACTTTCCAGCCTAACATGAATATTAAATCAACTTTATGAATATTAAAATAAATCTGAGGGAGCGGGGGAGGAGACGGAACCTTGATGGACAGAGGCTAGTGGCGGGAAACTGCCTTAACCTGCCTTCCCCTCAGGGCTCACTATCCTGAGAGGCATAATCCACCCATTCTACCTGATCATTTATCCACATAGAGAAGGCAGGCTGAGCTGCAGGTTCACTCGCCAAGGGCAACCCAGCCGGTGGCTCTGCCACCGGCTGGGTGACCGCCACATTTGAATTTATCTTTGAATGGAAAAAACCAAAAAAACTTATCTTTCCTTTTTTCTTGCCAAGAGAGGTGATGTGCTTTACTCTTAACAGACTGCAAACCATGCAGCTTGCATGGGCCATATAAGTTAGATTCTAAACAAAAGTTTTAGATACTCACATGCTGTAAATTTCATCAATTTCTTAGAGAAGAAATGCTATATTTAAATATTTAGCCTTCCTTTTATGCATACGGAATGGATTAGAGTCATCAAAAATTCTGCTGTCCTTTTACGCTTCAAAGTTGTGCTTACAGAACATTTTGTGAAAAGAATGCACTCGGAGACCATGACAGGCAACTGCCATTCTAAAAGGCCAGGTATTCAATCCCTCATTCCTTTGAATATTATTTGAAGTCTACATGAAGTCTTCTAGAAAGTAATGCAGACCTGTACAGAATATTTCAGTTATGGTGATGCAGTCTCCTTGGAACGTCATAGCTGAGTAAAGATGACTGAAGCCCCAGAAATAACAATAGGTTTACTTTGGGGAGTTTTTCTGTTTTATTTGAACTTCAGGGGGGATTCACTGCCCATGAAAACTGCTAACTCAGAAGAGCATTCACAGTGACAGATGATTCACTGAGGCCTGACTGGTTTCCATGAGAATAAAACAATGCATTAACTCACAGTCCAGAATTCAATATGTGTCACACAGATGAGTTTGACATCCTTTGTCTACTGCTGCACAGATATGATGTGTTTTAATTTTTGTGTGTCTTATGTTCCTATAAAATCGTGTGCTACAGAGACAGATTGAGTTTAACCTAACCCCAAAGATGTTGGGCACATAGTGTGCTCTGTGTCAACACTTAAATCCAGCCTTTATTCATTTCAGCAACACTATTGGCCCATTGACCTTCTTTCCTTTCTACTTCTTTCAAATTTTCTTTATTTATCCATTTGTTTCTCAAATAACCTTTGCAAAATTCTCAAACAAGTAACTGATCATGTCCTCTGGTGAATTATCTATAAATTGGTTACATATTGTTCTTTGTAGACTAGCCATATCCTATATAATGATGGGAGGAAGTTATCTTAGTATAAAGACTTCTGATTTATTTATTAATACAATTGAATATTGTCTCTATATCCCATTCTCAAACTCACAGAAACATTAATCTAGCAATTAATTATTAATTAAATATTTAACAAAACTTGGCATATCACATCATGCATTTGTACCCCAAATTAAAGTGTATTTCTAGACTGTATCTACTGCAACAAAGGGAAAGAAAGGCTATCTTTCAATTCTTTTAGTCTGTTTATAAGAGGAGGCTAAATGATGTAGATATAATAAAATGATGACACAGAGTCAGAAAATATTACTTCCCACTACTCCTGTCCCCAAGAAGAGTGAGCTAACATTCAAAGTTATGACCATGCAGTTATAATTTAAAACCTACTAGATACACTTATTTAAATTCCTATCAGTACAAATTAAAATTTTATACAGATACATGCAAGGCCAATTTCATAAGAAAGTAGATGTCTAGCATGGACATTTGAAATTTTAAATAATTTTAACTAGTCTCTCAAAAGAAGTTGTCAGCAGGGACAGTGTTATTACTGAATTAGATTTTTCACATGGTTTTTGAGCCCCCACACCATATAGAAAAGACTTAATCTCTGTTACATTTATTATGTTGGTAAATTAGCTCTTTAGAGATAGGCATGAGGTTTTCATCACCTGATGAAGTGAAAGATTTCAATCTGGGCTTGGTTGCTGGACTATAACACCAATAATGTTAATAGATATAGAATGTATGAGGTGGGATTTATTTCCCCTGAAAGTCAATTTGTATAACTCCTGTAAAAGATAATCTAAGAATTTGGGAAACATCCTTTTATTAGACAGTTTGTGAAGTCATGAACTCTGTCTTGGGGAGATATCAGCTTATCGTATTTCAGTTTATTATAACTTAATTTATGAACAAAGAGCATTCTGAAGATTAAGTGCCTATTGTACTTTTTACAACATCAAAAATAGCATGAAAATTCTTTGAAAATTTGCTGTTCTTGCTAAGTAATTCTTATAAGAGAAAGATAAAGCTTTTGGGAGCTATTTAAGAATGTGCTTGGCTGTGTACTTTCTCTCTTTTCACATCAGACTTTATAAATCAGAATCATTCTTCCATTAGGAAAAAAGCATGTGAAATTTATTGAGTTTTACTATATGTCCTCTCTTTTTCTATTCACATTCAGTATTTTAAAATGTTAGATCTTACTGTAAGTTTAGTTTGAGAGTTGATATGAAGTAATTTGACTGTAGATTTCAAATTTTATGTACGGGTCAGACCCTCGCTCCTTACTCTATACTTGACAACATTGGAAGCATAAGGCTCTTATTCAACGACTGATAATTCAAATTCATGTTTGCAAAACTCATTTACAGCTATGAGTTGTTAATAAATTTAGAGTGGATTGTGAGTAAGTTCTTATTTAAAGAGATTTAATATCTGGTATTCCTGAAAGGGATGCTTAATTCTGTGCTGGTCATCAAATACGTTTGGCCTTAGAAATAGGCAATATCAAAAAGAGAAAACAGTATGTGTAGCAAGGGAAGGATAAGATGGAATCACCTGATTCCAGCCAGCTGAGTTGCAAGAGACCCAGATGAATCACTGAGTCCAACTCATGACTCTGCCAGGACCGTATCCTGAGAATATTGCACAAACGCTTCTTGAACAGGTCTGGTGCTGTGATCACTGCCCTGGGGAGTCTGTTCCAGTGCCTACTCAGTGGGGGAAGCAGTTTTTCCTGATATCCAAGCTAAACCTCCCCTGAGTCAACTTCAGGCCATTCCCTTGGATCCTGTTACTGGTCAACAGAGTGAAGAGATCAGTGCCTGCCCCTCTTCCTACAAAGAAGTAGTTGTAGACTGGAATGAGGAAGCATGATCCTTGCATAGATGCCTCCTGATGGCTTTGTACACGTTACTGTGGTTTGTGATTTGCGATCCAAAGACAACTGAACATAAGCAGTGGCTAGAGATTTTGCTAAATATGTGCTTAAAAGTGATTAAAGGACATAAGGGGAAGAAAATTTGTATAATGCTGCCCAAATATTCTTGTTCATCAATACATATTCTGAGAAAAAAACATTTTTAATCTGTATATATTCCACTGATTTCCTGGCAGGGATAGCAGTGGTGTCAGTGTTCTCCTTCTCAAAGGGGAGAGTGTCAGCACTGACTTGTTCACAGTCCTCAAGAGTCTCTGAGTACAAGGATGTGCTCTGTGTCATTCAGTATTGGTTCAGAAAACAGACTTCTCTGGTTGCCCTGGAGAGGTGATGTGATACTGAACACCAGAGAACATGTGTCTATCACCAACTACATCTGCCTTTCCACACAACTTTTCATGTTCCATCTGTAATTTGTCTCAGCCTCTCAGACCCCCAAGTAACCTCCATAAAACAGAGGTGAAAGTTGTGACCAGCCTCTGACCTCCCTTTAGGGGGTTTCCTACATACAGGTGGCAACTAAGAAAACCCAGTGGACTCCGAACTGATGGACAGATAGCAAGCATTAGTGAATTCAAGAGTAGCTCTCTAATACCTCCTGGAACCATTTGCTTTACTTTCATGCTGATATTTTAAACCATGTTTCTTTTGTGATTGTAATTTGTCTGTTTCACTAAGGTTAATGCATCCGCTCATCTGCAATAACAGTCCAAAGTAATTCTGGATTTGCATAACTGGTAATTAGTACAGGCACTGTTCTCATCATCGGGTTGGAAATTACTCAGAATTCAAAAACCTGCCTGATTTCATTTAGAAAGAAAATGTTCAGGAGTTGCAGATGATGGCAGCAGCTATATCTGATTGAAAGGCAGTGGGAAAGAACTGCATATTCTTGTTTCACCTACAATTTTTTTCTAGCCAAATAGTGCTAAAAAGAGATGGAGAAAGTGACCCTTCTTATGCAGATCCCAGCTATCATGACAGCTTAAATGAATTAGTGACTACTGGACTTCTGCTATATTGTTTTAAACGTTAGTTTATACGGTGATCAGCTAACTAAGCTAATCTTACAGCAAAGCTATTTTCCCAAGTATGGTTCTGTCTTCTGCTACACCTAACTCTAAATTCTTCAAAGAGATAAAGCTTTTTCACTTAAATCCTATGTTTAAGGGTGAGAAAAAGTGTATCTTACTGATTTGCTACTGATTGCATGACTTATTTTAAAAAACATGGCCTCAATTATTTCTTTTCCTATTAAAGTTGTTTTATTCTACTTCATGGCTGAAGACCTGCTCAGCATCAAAACCCTAAAATCACCTCCATCAAAAGTCTGGATCATCTTTAAATCAGTATGCTGAGTCAGTAGGAAAAAACATAAACTCATCCAATGAAAGGAATATGGAATTATATTAAACAGAAGCGAATTTTTCCAACTTGATTTCAAAATGAAAAAGCCTGGTTGAAAACATTTTGATGGTTACTTAAAGTTTGCTGAAACCTTTTCAGCTTCACAAGTGTCCTCGTCTTCCACCTAAAAAGCAATTACCATTGGTTTTGAAATCACACCGAAACTTTACTGTTTTTAGCAAGAAAATAATTCATTATACTTTTCTGTATAATTTAGGGGCTTTAACACACTCTCCATACAGCCTTTGAGCAAATGGAGTAAAATCTCTTAAAGTTTAGCAGTGATTGATGCTTTTCTTCTTGAAATTCTGTGAACTATTATGTATAAAGGATAACAACATAATGAACATTAAAAAGGGGAAAACATGAACAAAATAAATGAGCAATTTAGTTCTGAACAGAAAATTTTTGTTTTAAACATTATTAAACAAAAGTTTCTGAATCGCATTCATTTGTTTATACTACAGGGTTGGGGGTTTTTTTTGGTGTTTTGACTAATTTCAGCAAAGGTATATAATCACATCTCATTTTACTCTACATTTTTACAATAGAGTCACATTTAGAGATGAGGTTAATTGAAAAGGCAGAACACTTATCTCGAATTTATAATTAATGAGAATATATCAAGTATCAGAGAAGAGCATATTGAACAATTGTAACATTCTGTAGAAAAATATATTGTTTTATATCAAATTTGATATGGATTGGCCAGGTGGACCTAACTTCATTCAATGTAAAACTCTCATTTCTTCCTCTAGAAGGTGGAAATGATCTAAATGAGAGAACCGTTCAATTTTTTCCTGATAGAAAACATGAAGTGATTATTTTATACTTACTATTCAGAAAGATACTTTTGTATCAAAAAATTTCTCTGTTAAAAGTGTGGCTAAGTCTGGGAGATTTTTCCATCTCTATTCCAGTTTCATTCTCTTGCTTTCACTTCCACTCTCACTCCTGCTTGAGCCAATTAATTCCCTTGAATGCAATTTATTTCTGAGTTTCATTTAAAAATGTTGGTGTGAACCAAGGACTTGGCATGCAACAAGCATTTTTCTGCATCTCTCATAATTTTATGTCCACTTGAAGTAGTACGATTATTTCACCTTTAAAATTTTTCATGTTAAATGGGTAATTAATATCCTTAGTTCATTTTTTCTAAGAAGAAGTGGTAAAATATACATAAATTGATAAATTCCCTGATATTAGGAGTGCTGAATATTCAGAAAACCTCTTGATTACATATTTCAATTGACTGGTTTAAACTTTTATTTCTTTTTTTTACCATGCTTATTGTGAATGGTTGCTATTTTCCTTATCAGAATTAAGTACATTGAGAGTTGTATCAACAGAAAAATTAATTTCAAATGTGCAAATTTTATTTAGGCTCTTAAGTTTAAATCATGCAAGTTAAAGAAGTTTAAGATATAAATATAAAAATAACTTCTAGATAAGTGAGTTAATTTCCTTAGAAACTAATTCAACAAAAGAATTTCGTGCTTGAAACAAAGAAAACATAAATTACCTAACAACTTGTCTCAAGCTAAACTAGCAAAGAAGAATTTGATATCTTGCATTTATGATTTTGCTTTATCCATCTCAGAATACTGTATGATCAGAGGGAAGCAGTAATTTAATAGCAAAGAAACAGCAAAGGAGAAGAATGGAAAATCAAGAGATACAAAAAATTAAATATTCCAATGAAGGTCTGAGAGGATGCAGAATCAATATTAGAATATTAGAGAAAATATCAGTTTCAGAAGTAGTTTGATTAGTTCCTCTAAAACTGAATCTTCTGTTAAATATGAAACTGCCTGAAACACAAAACTACTTCTGACCACATGACAAATCTATATGTGTGAGTGCCTGCTGAGCTCTACAGTGTCATAGAAGTTATGATATAATATTGAATAATATTGAGTATTACCTTTCAAGTATTCTTCATATTAACATCTGCTACTCATACAATTTCTGACAATGCACAAAAGTAATACTACTATTAATTACAGTCTTAAACACAAAACCTTAGCCAGTAACCTTAAGTAGGAAAATAAAAGTTGAGAAATGTATGCTAAAGTTTGATGGTCATCTCTGAATAATACAAAATGGGAAGTAATTTGGAGACTAAGTTCAAAAACAGCTTGGAGGGGAGAAGTCAGGTTTCACTTGATTGTACATAATAGCCTGATTGACTGTTTGACTCTAAATGGTTGAGACTACATTTGATTTACTATTACTCTAGCGGAGTTTTCTGATTTCACAAAAATAGTGGAGGTTTTATTTTCACTCTCCCACAAGTGAATGGAAAGGAAAGGAGGAAGGCAAACACAAGGCAACAAAAATAGATCAATCAAAACATGAGCAATTTTGGTTTTAAAATTCAAGAGCTTAATAAAACACATTTGTTAGAAAAGACATGTTATATAGCATGGCAGATTGCAGTCTCCAGACTTGCACATCTAGTCTCTGCAAAAAAACTCCTAAAACATCCAGAATTCTTCTGAATCTCTTGCACAATGTAATTGGTGTTTAAAATTTCTTAAACTTAAAGTATGAAAGAATTCTTAAGACCTTGCACATGTTGATTGTCATCCTGATTCTGTGCCCAATCATTACAGAAAAAAAGGCTTACAGTAAGGAGCAAAATTGCTCTGTTCCCCTTACCCATAAAAGATTAAGAATAGTACAAAATAGGATTTTCCTACTCTTTTCAGTGTCATAATGTGAAATTTCTGACAGCTATGAATCTATTTTGTCACTGGGGATTATTTGGCCTGCTAAAACACCTTTTTACTATTTTTTTTCTTTATGACTCCCATTACGTGTTCCTATGAAATCTTCAGACTAGTCACAGGATGGCCTGAGCTAGAAATATTAAAAGTGAGTTCACTGATGTTCTCTTAGAGGTCTACAAATCATGACAATTAAAAAAAGTATTACAAATATAACTTACTAAATAGCATTATTTAAAAATTATATTGTTTGCAATTAAATGTTTTATAAGCCACTTGTTCCAGTGACATTTAAAGTGATTTAAAGGCCAAGTGTGGCTATTACATTCACTGCAGTTTACGGTGAAACAAATTTTCTAAAAAATCAGTAATTACTTACATCATGTAGAAAATTCTATGGAATTGACTAGACACAAATATGCATTCTTTTAAAATAAACAAAAAATGGAATTTCCTTTCAAGGACATTGTTTTAAAATATATGACTGAATCAATACAGTCGTTTGTCCTTCAAAGATTCAAATCTGATTGCTTCAACAAAATTATGGATGGATATATATTCTTAAATCTCCATCCAGATGATGCGAAATTCTGTCTAGCAACTTCTATATATGGATCTCAATGTATTCAAAGGACTCTTGCAGGATTCATCTTCTTGGTCAATTCTGAAGAAATGCAAAGTAAAAAGAAGAGTATTGCTTCAAAAATAATAGTGCTACTTCAGTTTAATAACCAGTGGAGATCCACAATATCTCTTCACTGTATGTATACAACACTCTAGTATGAGTAGATACCTGACTTAAAAGTCATTTCACATGTAGATTTGACAGACTCTCATATGTGGTTCTAACACAGGTCCTTAGTACAACTTAACTACAACTATTTTGAGGTTCTATACTAACAAGATATAGCAAGGTAATTAAAAAACAAAGATGTTAGAAGAAGAGGAACTTTGTTTTTGTGATTTTGTGGTTTTTTTATTATAATACCTATAAATATGTTCTTTATTTTAAAGGAAAGACGAAGAAATCATGGCATGGGGATTCAGACCTACCTTACATTTCTTCTCTTTTCATTTTCCCAAATGATAAATTTCCTATTTTATAGTGTTTAGTCTTCAGCTCTTTGATCCTAAGTTGTTTTTAGACTCAGGCTACAATGGTCTCTTAGGTAAAGCTTTAAAATGTCTCAGTGGAAATGAGTGAACCCACATCTTCCCAGTCATTCTTGAGAGATCAACTCTGAATTTTCACATTACATCAGGAGAGAGACCACAGTAAAAGATTTATTTTTTGTTTCTTATTGCTTTAGCTTTAAATATTGCTCTGGACCCTTGCTTTACTAATTGTTGCACCTCTCAGTTGTAAAAGCTTAAGCTAGCTCAGGGAAAGAATATTATCTCTAATTTCAGAGGATATCTTTCAATTCCAAAACAACTCAAACTGAAAAACAAAATAACACAGGAATAGTGCTTACTTTCAAAGATTTGAGGTTATTTCCACTTTTTGCTTTCTGGCTTATTTCTTTTTTTGTTCTGACTTGGTATTTAGCATATCTTTACAAATGAAAAGTTTTCATAATATATGCAGTTAAAGATGGATTTAAAACCATTAAAAATATGCATGCTATGTGTGGCATACTGTCTGTGATCTATGGCATGTGAAACACACTCCTATGTATCAGCAGACACTGAACTTAAGGAAACGTTTTCAATCCACTGCTCTTTTTCTAGCTACTATCACTTCCCTAGATGAACCAGTGCATCACTCTTCAACACCTTTATTTTGCCTAAGAAAATTGTGCATGCAAATTTGGGTTCCATAGAAAGAAGTCATATGAAGTCAAGTTGCTACTTCAAATAAAGTGGCTCTTAAAGACTTTCTCAGGGATTGACTCAGCACACCTTAATGTTAGACTATTATTTTAATCTATTTTCAAGATGCTGTCCAGGATTACCACATGAAAGATACCTGCAGATTGGATTTTGAGATTGAAACATTGAATATATTATACAGAATCACCGAAACCATATCTTAAGATTATGAAATCAGATCTAAAGCCTATTGAAGTCAGTAAGTGTTATTTTTACAAGTTTTGTACTGGCTTAGTTATAATAGACATTTTTTTACATGAACAGGCCGCTTTCTCCAGATTAAGGGACCATTTTTCTTAGATGATTTATATTTCTAATTTCTGAATTGTGGTAATAATTTTTTCAGACTCACTGCTAAAGTCATCTGTTTGCCTTGTCTACTTTGTGCTCGTAAAATTGCACCATTCTAAAACATTTCTAATAATATGTGCCATCATATAAAAGGATGACTGAATTGATTTAACCCAATTAGCAAACCTTGGCGTTCTCCTACTACACTACTTTTCATGGAACTAAATTTGAGTTAATCTGCTTAAGAAAAATGAACCGTTTGTGACTATTTCTCAATGGTTATAAAAATTATTTATGTAGAAGTGAAGCAATGTGAAGACACAGTGTTCGTAAGGCTAAGTAAAATTCTGTAAAATTAGTGCATGCCAATGTGACTGAAAATTAGAGAAAATTCTTTGCATTACAAGTATATGTATTATATATAAGTACCTTAGATCCAAGAAAGTGACATGGATAATAGTAAGAGAAAATTAGGGATGATGGAAAAATGTTTTACTTTTTGCTGAAAAAGCTTTAAATGTTAATGTAATTTCATTTATTGTTAATTTTATGTCATTCTCTGTCCTTCATTACTCTACGTGAATAGGAAAGATGCATTCCAGATATCATTTCAATATCTGGCAGTTCAATGGGATCTTCTGAAAATTTCTGGGATTAGAAGGGCCACTGCAAACTGAAGCAGTTCTAAAGATTATTTTGTGAATATTTGGTGTTGTTTCTTTATTGATGGCTCATTACAGTTATGTCATTTGCTTCTTCTGATGCCTCTCACCCATATGCAGATCTCAACCCCGGAAAGTCTGGCAATCACAGCAGCAAAGCTAAAAATTGTATTTATGTATAGTAAGGAGGGACAATGCTAGCTGCATGTTTGTTGTTTTGCTCAATATTCCAAACCCTTTAGAACAAGGGGAATAGCAGGAAAGAAAGGAGGCAAGGCAAGGCAAAGGCAAGGCAAAGGCAAAGGCAAGGTAAAGGCAAAGGCAAAGGCAAAGGCAAGGCAAGGCAAGGCAAGGCAAGGCAAGGCAAGGCAAGGCAAGGCAAGGCAAGGCAAGGCAGCAATTCTTTTTTAGCAGCCCTGAATATCTTGCAGGTTCTTTCTGTTGATTGGCTTACCAATATTTTTAGCCCACATTCTCCTTGGAATCTGTAGGATACACTTTCTTACTACTGCTTTCTGGA
>VZTJ01006257.1:205622-224281 GCA_013397795.1 Orthonyx spaldingii | reverse complement strand
GGAAGGAAGGAAGGAAGGAAGGAAGGAAGGAAGGAAGGAAGGAACGAAGGAACGAAGGAACGAAGGAACGAAGGAACGAAGGAACGAAGGAAGGAAGGAAAAATTCTGCACTGATCAGGTTATGAATCATTGAAAAATCTGGTGGACAGACACAAATGGGACATGACAGGGCTAATTATCGGCAAAGGGAGAGAGTTCTGGAAAGGTCACAATACCAGCCTGAGTTGGGATAGGCCCTGGATTTAGAAAAGATAAAAAAAATCGATCATAAATAAATTTCCCAATTGTTCAAGACAGCAATAGACAGATGGTCACTGGCTTGTAAGTATCCCAGTTCTGTGTGCAGCCTTGCTGGTAAATAAAATCAGAAAAAGAACATTTCATTGAGGCTTTCTGTGAAAAACTAATGCATCAAATATACATAAAAGTCACATATACCTAAAATTTAGGGAGGTATTTATTTCCTTAATGTGAATATTAATATTTTCGAACTCCTTAATTGATCATGCCAGTCTGGTTTCACTAAAAGGCGTTACCTCTGTATTAAGTTTCAAATATTCACTGGCACCACCAAGCAGGCTTTAGGCATGACGCTTGAAAGCTCAACATTCACTTCTCATCTACAAGTTGTTATTTATTTGTTGCACAATGTCTGGTACTATTCTGATCTTCCCTCCCAGAGCTTGTTCTTGCACACATATTAGTCCATTTCTCAGGGAAAGTAAAGTACTTTAAACTGCAACAGGAAACACAGATGTCTCTCATAAACGGTACTTAATCAATCCTGTAGTTTCTTTCATATTCTTTAGTTCAGATCAAAATTCTTCATTGAAGAATTGTGGGACGTTTCTTTGCAGTCTGTGTTTAAATCTATTACACACAGAATTCTGGGGATGAGTTGAGGTATAGTGTTATGTTTTCTCCTACCTGTAATTTTAATCTAAAAGTACACAGAGGAAATCACACTTTTGAATAGAACGAGTCAAGTGGACTATCATCTGCTCACTTTTATCTAATGAAATTAAGAGGCCACAAAGGTGTTTTGTGTTGACATACTAAGAACTAGCTGTAGTTAAAGTGCCAACATATGATGCTTAGTTGTAAAAAGTGTTTCACTACAGTTTAGACCATGAATAACACTTGTGGCTGCCTTGGCTTTATTTAGCTGAGTTTTCCATGTTCTAGCCTTTAATGCCTAGGATGAAAACCTCACTTGGGCTTTGAATCTGTGCTTCAATTTTTGTCTCTCAGGCTGCACCAGCCCCACTGCTTTGTTGAAGTGCTATCACAGATTCCTAGGAAACACAAGCATTCCTTGACCATAAGGAAAGCATATGTGAAAATACCATCTTTTTCATCAGCATGACATAATTGTTGTTGTTAAATTGTTGTTAAACTGACGTCCTGAAATTTGCACAATACATGTGCTATTCTTCTTATTACTATGGGACATATTTCAAATTTTAATCAAATTCAACTTTGTAGTAGAATTTTAAGAAAGCCTACTGGAATGAATGGTTTTTACTCAAGGAAAATGTGTTGTGAAGTGAACATTCCTTCACAAGTGTCTGAGGGACTGTTTTGCACTGAGGCAGTGTCAACTGTTTTGGCTTCTTAGTAAGAAAGGCATAGATATTCAAACCTAGCTAACTAGCTAGGGTGGAAGTTATAGGAAAGGTAATAGCAATCTCACATGCCTTCTGCTTCTGAGTGCTGACTGTTGCAATATCAGATGAGCCCCTCCTCACAGACCCTGAAGTCTTGTGCAGAGTTCCCATTCGTGATGAGATCTACTAGCTCCAAGTTTTCTTGCACTTTTATAGTTTTTCCTACAATACAGAAACATTAGTCACTGATCACAGACATGTCTTTGTGGATTTGATTTTGAAGAGTACCCTTGGACAGTATGCCCTAATACAATAAATTCACAGCTCCCCAGCAGGTGTTTATTTCATCTCAACTGGACAGAACACCATTTTATAATCAAGCACACATCCAATTCATGTATGCTGCAGAACTCTGCATTGCTTATGTGTACACTGCTTAATTACACTATTCAATAGAAATAAATACACCGTTCATAGGCATATGCTACTCATTACATGTAGGAACACACCTGAGCAATGGGATACTCTGGCCCACCTCACTGCTAAGTTGACACAGGCTCTTCATGATGCACCTGTATAGACAAGAAGAAAACAAGGATGTGGATCACCAATTCCTCCTGCAATAGTCTTGTAGAATAACCTGTGTACCGACAGAGAGAGAATTAACCTAAACACTCTTCTTTCTCCTTGTCTGCACATCCAAATCACCAGTTTTTCTGCAATTTTACCCCTTTTTAACTGCTGATCCATCCTGATTTTTAATATTCACTTCAATAAAATACAATGACTAAAGTGACCCAAGCTGGATGCAACATGCTAACATGAAAAACATCATTTCATAGGTGGTTTTGCATACTTTCAAGAAAAGAAACATCCCTTGCAATGTATCATAAAGTCTTGCAATAAACCCTATTAATGTCTAAACTATGAATCCAGCAAAGTGTAGATCTGTTATATTTTGAATTAGCAAGACACTGAGCACATTTTTTTCTATATGGACAAAAGAAAGATCATGATGAAATCATGGAATTCATTAAAAATTTAGTTCACAAGTAATTTTCAAAAACTGAGTACAAAGAAGGACATTTCATAGGACTTCAACAGTACACACTTTGCTTTCCACTCAAGAAGTGAACTGAGATTAAAAGTGAAGAAGAGAATTTAGGACAGGTGCAAAACACAACTCAGAAGAGAACCCAAATTCACAAATCAAAAAGTAGAACAGGTGGGTAGCAAAGCATTAAAGAAATGTGTTTAAAGAGCCAGGAACAGGAGTCATAGAAGATCAAAGACTGAAGGCATTTTTGTGGTGGTGCTGCAGAATAAACAAGTTTCATTAACATAAATATCCTGCAAAATGCGATTATTATCAAGACAGGCCCAAAAACAGAAAGGAAAACTTATGATGGGAAGAGTCTAGGAGGCAATAGCCCAAGGAAGCTGAGTAAAGACATATTTACAGAACACTGTATTATTTTAAAGGGATATAAACATAACCCTGACACTCCTTTCTTTTCTTTTTCCCTTCTCTTTTTGTTTATCTTATTCAATATAGCAGGGCTGGAGTTAAAGTACTGTATTTGGACACCATAGTTTAGTGTCACTCAAACTTAAGTACCGAGAAATGAGACACATGTAAATAGATTGTAAATAAATTGTGAGGAAACATTGAACTAGGTTAAAAAAAAAAAAAAAATCATCAAAAAGTACGAAAGCCTATAAAGGATGGCAGAGTTTCATCATTTCCTATATAGAAATATACAGGATTTCTATTTTATAGAAGTTTTTACATGAAGAATGTAAATATTAATTGTTCTTTCTATCCACTAAAGGTACATACACTTACAATAATGGTCACAGGGAACAGGGAAGAAATGGAATTGCAACTCCAGTTATGCTATGATACGTTATCAAAATTCCAGGAAATTAAGAAATCCCATGCTCCTGTTACTCACAAAGAAAGTCATGTGTGAGTAGACTGTAAACAAAGGGTTCCTTCAAAATTCATTGATCAGGGACTGTGACTGCACAAGTCTGCTTTCCCATGGGAGATTTATCTCTGAAACTGTAAATATAAAGATAAGCTCATGTTTTGGCTGAATTGTTTTCAAAACAGACAGTCAGAGTTCCATGCAATCAGCCCTAGGGGGCGGATGGCTGCGGCCAATCATGGGAGAGTCCATTTTGTATATAAAAGCTGAATTTAATAAATAAATTAGCCTCTTTTGCCATTTGATCTCGCCCTCTTCTTGTTTCGACATCGGCTCAACAGCAACAAGGGACCACTGATTAGGTAATTTGTGTGTATCCTTTTTCACTTTCCTTTCTCTCCTAGATTGCTTCTCTTTACTGATTTTATCCCACTGTCTTGTCTCACTTTCCCTGTTATTATATCCAAATTTAGGTATTTACATTACGGTTGTTTTAGCAATCCACTTTAGCCAGGATTTGCAAAGCCACTTTTGGTTTTTTGGGTTCTATTGGGATTTTTTGGTTGGTTGGTTGGTTGGTTTGATTTTTCTTTAATTTGCCTTGTCTACATTGTGTGTCCATTTCTCATAGTTTTAAATCATCTGGGTTAGTCATCCATATGGACATCATCTTCTTTTTGATTTCTGGAAGGATTTGTCTTGTTAGCATAGATACATAGTCAAAATAGACCTTTGTTCACATAGCAGTCAACTTATTTGATAACAAATATCTTCTTTAAGATTTAGATAAATCTTTCTGACAAAAAGCTGGACAACAATACAACTGGCTAGGGAGGGAGTTTGTTGAACTGATTTAACTGCAAATTATTCAAGTATTTAAAAATGTTTATTCATTCATACTTATCTTGCTTTCCAAAAGAATCAAAAATCCTTTCAGAACAATAGCTCCATGTTTAGAATTATAAGATCTAACATTTGATGCAGAAAAAAAGCTTTATTCTATTTAATTACCAAATATCTTTTCACTACTACTCTTTTTTCCCTTTAAATTTTTCAAAATGGATCATATACGTTTTTCCCCAAATTATGCAAACAGATGCAATAGATACCACTTTCACTGAACATAGCTATGTTTACAGTATATGCAATCAAGAGAAAAAGTCCTACTTTTTAGGGCACACATTAATGTGCAATAAAATAATTAAGAAACAAGCTGCAAGAAACACAGATGGTATGTCTTGTTCAGGTCACCTTGTTTACTGCCTAGGCCATAATTTAACTACTTGAACAGATGTGCCCACTGCACATAGCATAACCCCCATTTCCCCTCGTCCCTTAATACTGTCAAATGGCCAGATGAATAACAGACACCTGAGTTTCTTTCTAGAACTGATAAAAACTAAGAAAATATAATTTACTGTGACTGCTCCACTTATTTAAAATATGGAGTTAATTATAGTAGTTTGACGGAGTCCTACTGAACATCCTATGCTTTATATTTGTTAGTTGTTCTGTACCAGTTGGTACAAGCAAATTCACTTGGAATTGCCTGCACACTGTACCAAGCTACCTCCAAATTCTGCTCTCTGTGACGATGGGAAACAGATGGCTCAAAGTTTTCAGTTAAAATTGTTTTGACAGAAAACTGGTTTTCAGCAGAATAATTCTTATTTGTGTGAAAAATGTCTGCTTCCTGTGGAAAAATCTCATCATTTTGTCTATAAAAAACAGCTCTCCAAACATGATGATATAGAATATTTTCCAATAGGAGTCCACAAGCCTGAGACATGAGATTTATTGTGCAAATGCTTTATATGCTCAAACTTCTGTTTGGGCCAGATCTCCCAGATGGACTATATCCTCTATGATGCAATAAAATTTCATCAAGTCTTCACTGGCTGAAAGTGAAAGGTCTGTAGAATGACATGAAACAAAACATTTGCTGAGGGACTTCAAGTGATAGAAAATAATGTATGCAAAAAATACTTCAACAGCACTTTTCATAGATTGATCCAGTTCTTGCAAATCAACATTCCTCCCCACCGCTATTCCTCTATACACTATTTTTTTCCCAAAGCTTTTCTTGTGTGGCCCATATTCCAGAAATATACATTTGCCAGTTGAACAGAAACATTGGCTCCTTCTTTAGAAAGAGCCTTCTGTCTAATCTCCTATGCACATTTGCATTGCCTTTGTTTTAAAATGACTGCTGTTCTTACATAAATGTGATTTTTAGGTGGATGAGAAGTAGGATCTATAAAATTGCACATTTTATAATTCTGCTTTAGTTTCCTGAATTCAAGCCTTATTCCAAAGACTTTCATTCTGCAGGTTTTTCCTACTCTTTTTCCTTCCATTCTCAAGAACCTTCTCTTGATGCACTAATATAGTCAGCAAGTTTGATATTTGAACCAGAGATAATGGCAAACAATGATTATTTATTATTTGCTTTCAATTTTAAAAACCAAATTGGACATTTATTTTCAGCTATAATACTCTTAAGTAAATTATTTAAGAGATACTGGTAACAAAAGATAGGAGAAAGCACAATCTGATAGCTCATATACATAGTCAAAGAAGACTCCTTTCTTTTCTGATTTGTATGACCTGTTTCACCAGTAAGACTTTAAACAGCAACATTTCCTCAGAATGTTTTAGTGATATGCTACCATATATAAAGGGAAGTCAAGCACTTTTACAATTACAAGTCAATAAACTAGTTAAAATATTTTATTTAGAATTGTATTTGCTCTAAAACAAAACTTGTTAAAGAAACAGAGAATGAAAAATCAATAAACTTTCTGTTTCTTCCTGAACTTCCAGTAACCTATGGAGATGTAGGTGTGAAATATCTCGGCAGGTTAGGTTAGCATTAATGTTTTTTCATAGGATAACATATTAGGATGTTGAGTTAAAAAATTGAGAACCATTGCAATACATTTAGACTATTTTCATTTCATTATATCTGGAAGGAAAAACAATTGTGAATTTAAGTCTTTTTAACTGATTTACTTGTTCCAAATATATGAATTTGATGTCAAAATATTTGCAGTCATCCAGAAATAGATGTATTCCACACTGAAAGGTAAGTAGTCACTGAAAGACAAAATGTAGGGGGACAATAACAAAACCAACAAACAAAAGCAAGTCAACCTAAAACCTCATCTTATTACTCTTAGGGTAAATTTTTAAAGTTCATCTGTTACCGCCAGAGATTTTAAGACAAACTCAGACTCAGTCATTTTCTCATTGTCTTTCTTTAATTATTGATTCATGAGCAAATAGATCTGCATAAAATAGACTAGTTTTCAAGTATTTTACAAACAGAAAACCAAATTCATTATTTGTTGAACATGATTTATATAGTACTAGCCAGTATGTAAGTGACACTTCAACAATATTATGATGAAGCATGATACTTCCATTTTTGCAGCAAGTTCATGGTGCTATCAGTTTTGTAAAATATCTTGTTCATCCTATGTCAACTGATGATTCCAGTAAAATGGTTATCAGGATTAACTGCATTGTAGGTTGAGTTTTCATGAAAAAAAGCAGCTACCTTCTTCTTTTCCTTTATTTCTCCAGGAAAATTGTGGATTAAATCACAACCATTGTTAGGTGACAGGATCAGTAGAGTGAACAACTCAATTAATTGCTCTTAATTCACTATGACTATCTTATCCTTTCAACTATGAAAATTTGTGATATGAGAGTTTAGTTTGGAAGACACTACAAATATAGTTTGTGAAGCCTTAGTACACAGTCTGTATAGCCTTTTAGATCTTTATACTTTTACACAAAGTTATGAAGATTCAGGGATACAATACAGACAAAAGCAACATCATATCTTCTCCATATTAATGATTGTAATTTTCTAGTTGCACTCATACCTTTGGGGGGGTGGAGGGGGGTGTTGGTTTGTTTGCTTGTTTGTTTTGTTGGTTTCTTTTGTTTGTTGACAGCTCACACTTGTAGAATTTGGGAGACTAAGGGAATTATGCAGTGTGTATAGTGCAGCTTATATAGTGGAGAGTTTATCTCCTCAGAAAGAAAACTGAATTTATACGTTGGCTTCTTGCTGGATTACTGTATAGTGGTGTTTTACAAGAGTTTAGTTTCAATCTTCCTGAAAGATGAAATTAGAATAGTCTGTAATAATGAAAATATTGGCACAAAAAATTACATCTTCAATTTAAAATGCCTTTGGAGATCATCTTTCAGTATATTTTTAAACTATATGCACAGCAATCTGTTCTTCTGTCTAATGCAATTTTGATCAATCTAAGAAGAAAACAGAACAGAAAGAGTCTAAGAGATTGATGGGCAGCAAGAACAACATCCTGAGTGGCAAAAATCTTGCCACAAGCTGCTCTGCGTAGGGGCCTTGGAAGCTTGCCCACCGTCACTTCTTTGAATTACAAAAAAATTAATTAGAACATGTAGTTAGTCTACTGGCAGGTAGACACAGGTCGATATTCCATTCCTGTGCTTGCTTTCTTTTTCCAACTCAAGTTTGCATATCTAATCGATCTCTTTGCCTGTATGATTGATCAAAAGAGAGTGCGATGTAAAAGGAGATGCCAGAGAGAGATGCAAACCCCTGTGTTATGAGTGGTGGAAGCTAATGTCACATCATGCAGTAATTTTCTGGCACCTTTTCCTTGCTGGGCTGCATTAGAAAAAAATGTATGTCTTGCTAATGCATTTCTGTTCTACCTTCTGTTAATTGTTGCATAACTTTATCATTCAGCACTCTGTGAAGAGCTGTCTCCTTTGCTTCATGGGCAGTGACAATGCAAGTAGTTCAGCAGTGATAATAGAGACATGACCTAGATTGCCATTAAAATACCCCATCCTCACACACTTCTACAGACTGTGTTTCACACACATGTCTGAAACCAGGCAGACAGTGAGTAAAGTAGTTGCAACAATAACACCTTTTTGCTTATGCAACAGTCAGAAATACCCCCTCGTGTTTAAATCACAGTATAAATAAAATGCAGTTATTTCAAAGAAAAGACTGCAGTAAAAGTGTCAAATAAAAAGTGAGCAGAGGTGACCGAAACTCTACCCAATACTCTCCAAAGCCCATGTGAGTCATCGACAAAGACTTGACCATCCTATAGATAATTTTTTTTTTATTATTTAAACTTTATTTAAACAGGAAACCTTCTTTAATTTGACATTATAAACCTCTGCACTAAAGATGCACAAATAATTATTTAGTTAGGAAAATCTATCTATTTCCAAACTTATAAATTTAAGTATTATGCCTACTGTTGTCTGCTTTTCCTCTGAAAATATGTTTTTGATACTCTGACCACAAATCATCTCTTCACAATTAGAAAAAAAGGCAGTTAAGGAAAGTACTTATGGTTCATGCTGCCTTTCTGATAGTGAGTGGTCTCATCTTGTCACACAAGATGGCAGTCAAAAATTGACTTTTCTTTGCATTTATTATTTTTTAAAAAACAACAGAAATAGAAACAATTTCATCTCAGAAACAATTTTCATGTGAGAAGGGCTATCACATATTCTGGAAAATAAATCTTGTTTGAATTTCTTATTTACTTAGCAGTAAGCAATGCTATATGTTTAATATTATTGTACCCTTTGTTAATTGATATCAAAACATTTGAAATTTTATATAATGCCTTCTATCACGGATAATTCCAGTTGTGGAAGAATCTTAAAATCTGTCATCTTATCCACTAAAACATGTGTTTTAAAGTTCTTTTCACCTGATGCTTCAACGAACTGCAAGGGATGTTGTACTGGAGGAGTGTGAAGAGCAACAGTGGTGGCAGGGGTGGAAAGCAATATGAGGAATATATGAGAATATGAAGAGGTAAACAGGCACTCTTCCCTGAGCTGGTCAGACCAGGCTTATTTATTGTTCAAGCCAGCAAGAGACTCAGCCTGCACCAATCAATTCAGGTGGTTTAAACAGGATTAAAAAAATCAGTCTAGTTAATTTTAATACATGTTTGCATATATATCTCCCAGCAGGCAGATATACGGCAACCTGGTGATCACCAAAAAAAAAAAAAAAAAAANCTTAGATATTATGAGTTTAGATTTTGGAACAAAAAAAAAAAAAAAAAAAAAAAAGTCCTCTGCTTCTCCAGAGCTTCTAGAACCAATCCAGACACACAGGCAAAGCTCCTGTCAGGACATGCAACCACCTAGGTTTCAGGCTGCAGGGTGTGCCTGGAGATGGAGGATAACAGGAACACCTTTGGGAGGTACACTCAGGAGGATGAAGTGTTCTGCTTGGTCCCTGAGCTTTGGGAGAAGAGGGCAGACTGAGGAGTATTTCAGAGTCTGAGAGGGAGCTAGATCAATGAAGATGTGGTCTGACATTTCTGATACACACAATTCAATTCAACATGGCTAGGTCCAGTGTCTGCTTTGTGTCGGGATGAAGATGGTATTACAAAGGTATAAGGAGAAGTAGAAGTAAATTAGTTTGTGGAGCTCACAGAGGAACACCTCCTTATCTTTTCCATGCCTTACCCTTGCCCTCTTATACCTTTACAGAATATTTTATAATACACCAAAGAATTTTACAGCAAATTTTGGCCTAACAGAATATTTTCCTGTGCATGGAGATGGTACTGGAATGACAGAACTGTTGCAGGCTACTCTGCCATTCCTGTCTGTAGATTTTTCTCCACGTCCAAAAGTCTAAAGCCTTACATACTGGATATTGTCTGCACTAAGAAAGAAAAAAAATTGAATAGGAAAACCACAAAATCACACAATATGCTGAAATGGAAAGATTTCCTCAGGATTATTGAATCCAGCTCTTGGCCCCTACAGGACCTCCCTGTGTGTCTGAGAGTGTTGTCCAAGTGCTTCTTGATCTTTGTCAGGCTGGTGGTGTGACCACAGCCCTGGGGTCTGTTCTAGTGCCTGTTTCAGTGCCCAACCACCCTCTGGATGAAGAGCCTATTCCTGATATTCAACCTAAACCCCCCTCCATCCCGACACAATTTCAGGTTGTTCCCTCAGGTCCTATCACTGGTCACCACTGAAAAGACATCAGTGTGTGCCCCTTCTCTTCCCCTCACGAGGAAGTTGCAGACTGTGATGAGATCTCCCTTCAGTCTCCTCCTCTTCAGGTTGAACAGACCAAGTGACCTCAGCCACTCCTCATATGGCGTCCCCTCCAGACCCTTCACCATCGTTGTTACTCTCCTTTAGAGACGCTCTAATAGTTTCATATCTTTCTTGTCTTTGGTGCCCAAACTGTCCCCAGCTCTCGAGGTGAGGCCGCCCCAGCCCAGAGCAGAGCAGGACAATCCCCTCCCTTGCCTGGCTGGTGATGTTGGGCCTGATGCCCCTCAGGACATGCTTGGCCCCTCCAGGGTGCCAGGGCACTGCTGGCTCATGTTCAACTTGCCATCAACCAGGACCTCCAGGTCCCTTTCTGTGGCACTACTTTGCAGCATCTCATTCCCCAGTCTGTCTGTACATCAAGGGTTGCCCAGTCCCTGGTGCAGAATCTGGCACTTTCCCTTGTTAAACTCCACACAGTTGGTGATTTCCCATCTCTCCAATTTGCTGAAGTCTATCTGCAGGGTCTACCTGTCTTCAAGGGAGTCAGCTGCTCCTCCCAGTTTTGTATCGTCTGTGAACTTGCTTATCTTGTGGGTAAAAAAGACCCAAACAATAATTTAAAAAAAGACTTTGTGGTAAGCATCATGTGAAAAATCAGTAGGAATGTTATTCCAAAAAATAATAGACACAAATTAGATTATATCTAACTATATCTAAAATTTTTACTAAACACAGAAGTCAAAATAAAAGAATTCTTAAAATGAACGTTATTTTGTTTTGGAAATTTGGTCCAGCTCATATTTAGACATTGTATTATATATAGTTTGGTCATGGATTTGCAAGAGACAACAAAAAGTTTATAAGTTCTCGTAAACCTGACTGTAGAGTCCAGTTGCTCTCAAGGTCTATGATGACAGTTTAGCCTCAGGCCTAGACTATCTATCATTGATTTTCTCCATCACAATGACTCAGACCAGAATTACACCTCATCTTTGGAAAAGGAATTCACTACAATTGGAAAAGATTATTTTATTTTCAGGTGGTTTTAGGGACAGGTATATGAGTCCTAATAAAGTTTAAACTGTTTTTATTACAATCCATGTGCTTGTCGTTGGTTCTCTCTTTACCTTTCCAAGCCTCCCCTTATCCCACTAATGTAGAGGGCTATTGAATGAGTGGTTGTGTGGTGCTTAGTTTCTGGCTGGGGTGGAATCACAACATCCAAGGAGGGACAGATGGACGCGTGAGTATTTCTGTAACTATCAAAATTTCTATGGAGGAGTGGAATTCATTTGTTTCATAGCACATGTTCGAGCTTTCAACCATTTGCTACATCTGTCTGTCCCATTCATAAAAAAGCCCCATCCGTCTCACTGTAAAATATGTTCTTTTATTTCCTTCATTTTCAGATAAAAAAAAGCATTTTCATGCTACTCCTTGTTTCTTTCTACTTTATATTTGGCATCTTAACAGTTATAACATTCCCACATACATCTGTAGCAGCAAAAGAGATTATTGTAGGAAGAAAAGGTGGGAAATATATTACCCATTATTCTTTCAGGACAAAAAGTAGGAAGAGACACAAAAAATGAACAGTGAATGCAATAAAGATGAATTAGTCAAGTTATGAAAAGAAAGGAAGCAAAACTCTAAAATAGTACTAGCTATTTGTCAGCTATAGTCATACCAATAAATTCTGCCTAGACGAAATGAGGCTTCCTGGATTTTTTTAACTTTTCAAAGACTGCTTGAAATGTATTTTGGTAGCTGACTTAAATGCATTTCTCTCAATCTCTTTCTTAGTTTTGTTGCTCTGTTTTCTGTCATTTAGACCCCCGCTAATCTTGCCCTGAGGGCTGAGTAGTTACTACCACCCCTACCAGGTGAATCTCTCTCTATTTTACATAGAACCACCTGTCTCTTGGAACAGAAGTAAGAGAACACTGCTAAGAATGAAGATGTGACTGATTTTCCTGTTTTCAGGGTGACAGAGAGAAAAGAGCTGCCTCTCCCTTGGTACCAAGTAATGCCTGTGCCTCTGGCCAGGAAGGGATTCTGCACAGCACAGGAGCATCAAATAATTTTCGTCTGTGGTTGTACTCTGTTTCTAACACAAAGTAGGACAAGCAGCATGTGGCCTTCAAGGTTTTACCAAAAAATGAAAGATCTTTGACTTGTGACTACAATGTATGTATGTCTGTGTATATGTGTATGTATGTAAAAAGCAGACATTTATTTCTCTTAGCAAATTTTAGTGGCCGTTTGGCCTCTGAAAGGCTCTTTTTAGATGCCAAAAGCATAGTAAGCTTAGACAACCAACATAAGAATCTATTTTTCAGTTTTCCATAATTTTTCAGTGTTATTAGTTAAAAGGATAATAATACATATACAATACTGCTGTGTCTTTCTAGGAGGCCACCTAAATGTTTAAAGCAGTGGAGACAAAGGGTGGAATGAAAAGTGAAAAATAAACATTGACAACAGCTTATGGAATGGGATTAACACGAAAGTATTAAAAGCAACCTTTAACGTGTGTCTAAGGTCTATACAATTTACAAATGTCAGATTCGACTTTTCTCTTTAGAAAATATTGAAAGTAAAAGTCATTAACAGAGGCAAATCTTGGTAAAGGAGAATAGATCTTAAATTTTATTAATATTACTGCAGTAATATCCTGAAAGCAAGATATGTTTTAGTTCAGTGTTTTACAACTGGCTCCAATAACAGAGTAATTTTGAAAGGAAAGGATGTGTGTTTCCCACATGAATGACTTAAGAGTGAAAATATTGGTAGAGTTATGAAAGAAGTTAATCAGTACAATGACAATATTTTAGACATGTACCAAACTCTGTAACCAAGCCTTTTTTTCTTTTTTTTTTCTTTTTTTTTTTTTTTTTGAGGGGATTTTTGTTTGTTTCAGAGGAAAAAGTAGGAAGAGACAGGACCCCAACCAGATAAGACTTTTAGCTGAACCAGAAACAGTTTTTTGTTGTTAAGGGTTTTTTTGATATGACCTCAGAGACACCAAATGTGTTCTTTGTGATTTTAAAACATATGGATTTTCTATACAATTTTAAAAACGTACTGTTTTCCTGGACTCAAAATGTTTCCAATATTAGCCTGAAGGAAAGTGCAATGAATTTACCTGAAATTCTTCCTGCATTGGTAAAATTAACTCTCTCTGTACTGAGCACTTCTTATATCTGTATTTTCATGAAACCAGAAAGAAACCAAGCTAGAATATCGACCTTGAGTCCACTGTGACACTTGTCCATAAATAGCAGTTTTCATTGTTTAGTGATCCTTTTGCATTATCTCCCTATGTTAATTAACTATTCAGCAGCAATCTTTGTCTTTACAGTTAAAAGCAAGTGAAAGTATAAAGAGTCTGAAAGCAAAATGGTTGATGATAACCTATGACCAGTGTCATAGTGGCTAGCAGCAGTCATCAGAACCTCTTCCAAAATGAAGGCTGTGTTAATGACTCCCAAACCACAGAGAGCAGCTGCAGGTGTATACTGCTGCCCTTAAGCTTACCTGAGACAATATTCTGGAGCTGTGAGATGTCCCACTATGCTCCTGTATTCTGGCTTTCAGCTGCAGGTCATCCAAAAGAGATATAGTGCTTCAATGTTTACCAATTATTTTCTAATTGTTTGCAAGAAGTCAGGTTTAAGTAACAGCAAATTAAAATCACTTTCCCCATCGAGTTACAGAGATTTTTAAACAAACAGGTAACATAAAAGAGGGGAAAGTAATTTCCTCTATTTACCCCAATGTCAATTCTGAAAGAACACTCTCTCCTCCAGTTTCATCCAGATGAAAAGCTGTGGATAAATTACCTGAGTAAATTTTTTTGTACTTCTTCAATGCCAGCTCTGTTATCACTAAAGAGAGCATCTGGCTGGGGAAGAATGGCATTCTTTATACTCACAACCTTGTTTGGGATTTATTCCAGTTTTCATTTAGATTCTAATCTTCCAGGACTCATTTTCTTTTCAAGATTATTGATATTTAGTTTATTTCAGGGGACGGTTTCAGCACTGGCATCTTAGATTATGTATAGACAGTTTATCTACTCATATCTCTCATCTTAACAAGTGTTTTACTCCAGAAGGAGGTATGACTCTTCTTTTGCTGCTATTGTAATATGAAATTCTGCATAAAGTCTCTTCTTATACCAATTTACATAAATGTGCAAATCAACCACAATACTTTCCTTGCTAATTATTAATTAAGGCCAGACAGAAGAATTATTCACCACTCTGGAGCAATAACATCTTTGAAATCTTTAACCCATCCTGTCTTTCAAGACAAGCAAAATGCAAAAAGTTACAGCTTGGCAAATTTAGATTTCCCACTGAAATGATGTCTGAAATCCCCAAACCCAGAGGGTGAGGTGTCAGAAATCTCATAGAATCTTTAAGATTTGTCTTTACCAGGGCTTTTAACACATATTTCCATATCAACTGTAAAACCAAATTAAGGAGTCCAAAGATTATGCAGATTTGATCAGTGAAAACCAATATACACTATAGTAATATGCTTCCATGTGAAGGATGATATTCTTCCTTATATAAAGGAAAAAAAGCAAGTCAGACAGATTACAAAAGGAAAGAGAATGTGGGTTTCTTCAGCTTTGAATCTTCCAGTTTCTCTCTTTCTCCCCTCTCTATGGGACAAGGAAGGTCAGCACAATCATGGAAGACAACAAATGTTGTGTCCCAGTTGAGATGAATTCTGTAACATTCAAAAATATATACCATGTACCAGTTTCTGGAAATGTTTTTCACCCTACCCCTTTTGCTCTAGAGCAACATCCCATTCTTCCTTTGGATGTTTTGCTGAGAGCATGATGGCACTGAATCCTCTGGTCTGCTTCTCATGTGACGGAAGGAGACAGTGCTAGATGCCTAAAGCACATTTTCTCATGCTCAGCCTGATAATGAACCTCTGATATCAACTTTAAAGTTTATATCAACTTTTATTTCATGCTGGCAGAAATAAAATATTCTATATGAACTATCTATATATCTCTATACCATATATCTATAAGCTATCTATACCAACTATCAAAATAAATTTTGCTAAGAGGATTTGGGGAAAAAAAGAAACCAAAAACAAACTAGTGAAATTTGAATGAAAATTAAGCTTGATGAAAATTCCAACTTCCTTGCAAAAAGTTTAGCTGAGCTAATAATTGCCTAGTACATATGTAATGCATGATTAATTGTAGTTATCTCATCTCAAAGGCATTACAATATACAGTAAAACTAAGCAACTTTACAGCTCCAAGATTGTGCTTACTTTAATATACACTTCATCTTATATTTTAAATGATTCAGTAATAGGATCCATAAGTTCTGTTTTTGCCTACTTTATTAACATGACATAGATTTAACTGGGCGACACTTTTTAAGAAGAAATGTGGTCACATGTAGATTATAACATAAGACTTGTTAACCACACTTTGAGAAAAAATCATGCAAGTTAAAATTGGCACTGTACATTCCAGTAACTTTACTTTTGTTAACAAAATTTTAGCCAACACAATATATGCTTCAGCCAGGTTAGGATTTACTGTCAGTCAAAAGTCAAGATAAATTCTTCTAGTGGAAGGACCAGAGGCTACAGTATACGGGTGCCTCTCCATATGAGCTTGAATTCACCAGTTTATTTTACCAAAAGACTGCAGAATTTCTTTTAACTTGGCTCACTTCTCATTAAAAAGACATTTTGTCTATGCAAGGAAAGACTTTTCCATCTCTGCTTTGTTAGAAAAACAAAAATTCCAGGGCAGGTAGTGTCTGCTGCTTCGAATATTTTACACTGAAACAATGCAATAACCCACACCTAGAGATAATCAATACTCAGTAAAATAAAATTTTAAAAGTAAAGTAAATTAAAAATACTACTCAGTAGGGTTGGTTTGCTCTTTGTGCTCTTACTGTCTCATTTTTTGAGCCATCTGATGAAGAGTGGAAATTCAGTGACACTTCAAGAAGAGGCCGTTTTCCACCTTGAGAAGTTCCTTGTTAGGTTTCAATTATTTTATCAGTTTCTACAACAGTCTTTCAGTCTTCCTTGCTTTCCTAGCACATGTAGGTGGCTAATGTCTCTTCACATATGTTTCACAGCAGGTGGCAAACTATTAGAACACTTAACAACTAAAAGTTCTTTTCCAGTAGAGCATGTAAATGTGACTCCTGTTGGATGATGTTCCTATAGTACCTGATAAGAATCACTTAATCAAATACTGCATTGATAGAGGTGAACAACAGAGGAAACTGTTTTTATCAAATCACATTACAAGCTATAATAACAAAGAAAAGTAAACCACACCATAGGTGCATTTAAATCAAGCTATCTGTAGGACTGCCCACAATACCTACTTCTTTGGCACCTTTTTTTTTTTTTTGTGATGGAGTTGTGATTTCACACTTTGGGTTTGTCTGGGTTTTAAAAACAGGGTAGAAAAACAAAACCAAACCAAACCCCAACTTTAGTTTGTTTGTGAGTTGTGTGCAGGGAGAAAATGAAAGTGGCAGGATGCATGTGGCTCCTTCCTACCTCCTGCTCCTGTCCTGGGTACATAAAAGACACATTCAATGCTTTGTCACGTTGCAGCAACTCGTTTTTCCATATCTCCAATAATGAGGCCATACATCAGTCTCATGAATTGTATGGGGTCTCTCCTTGTGACTTTGATATGAAAGGTCAGTCTATTCATGTCAGACACCATCATAACAATAATTTCTCAAAAACGTGCAGGTGAAAAGGTCCTTGCTAATTCAATTACTTGTTTTAAAATTGAGCCTAGAGCTCTAAAATATATGTGAAATCTTTGTCTGCACGTATGCGTATCCACCCTTTCACAAATTTGCATATCTTCCCACATAAAAAAATCCCATTACTTTACATTTTACAGGAGTTTAGTTTTGATCTTCTGTCCTTTGTAAAACATTGATTTTTGGATTGCAAAGACATGAGCCTGTTTACTGTGCAGCTTTGGGAGCTTTAAGATGTTCTTGTTAACAAACTCCTGTGTCATATGCTTGAATCACACATTAAAATAATCCCCAAAGTAAAAAAGAAAAATAAAGAACGCATCACATTAAAATCATCACATAAATGATAATATAATAAAATAGAACACAATATAATGAGGTCAGGAAAATTTATGAAGACAAGCCATATTAAAACAAAACTAACTAACCAATAAAAAAGGTAAACAAACAGACAAAAAATCCTAAGATATTTTCCTGTAAAATTAGGGTAACAAGGATGTATCCATCAAATAGAGGTAAAAGTTCTCAGTATCAGAGGAGCAGTAGAGAATGCTGCACTACCCTTTGGCTATTTTCTACCACATGTTGACTTAGACATGCAACATGCTTGCATCTCCTAGTTTCCCACTTAATCTTTTGTACCTGATCTAGTGTTACAAAAATCCCATCTGGTAAGTTCTGGAAAGCAGAATTATCAAGCACTGTATTTCTTCTTTACATTATATACAAAACTACAGATCACAACTAGCTCCTTCAAATACCTCAGTTTTCATCTGCTAATCTGTGAGCAAAGAGGTACATTCTTACAAAAACACCAAAGTATTCTTCTTCCTTTTACTAATGTTCAACTGAAATGTCAAGCTAGACATTAAATTCTGGATAGAGTTTGATCTTAACCTAAAAAAGACCCTGCATTTTTTTCTGTATAAACATCTTTTAATTATCTCATATAAATGCAAAATATATTTCCTTAGATACACTAATAGTAGAATAACATTTGAAATTATTAGCATATTTTAACCAGAATTTAGAATAAAGAGAAGTTCATGCTGTGTTACCATTTATCAACTTCATAACACTATGCTTAACAGCATGTTTCTCTCAGAAAGATGCTGATCCCTGAGCACTAATATCTGCTAAAAAGGGGGTGGGGTGGCAGAGGAAGGGGGAGTCTTGATGTAAACACATACCAGTGAAGTTATATTACAAATATAGGAGTTCTTCAGAATACATTATCTCTACTTTTGTTTCTCAAAACCAGCCCCGCCCCC
>VZTJ01006257.1:140203-204303 GCA_013397795.1 Orthonyx spaldingii | reverse complement strand
ATCGGAGCCGGAAAGCTCAGGCCGGGTCCTCCCCCATGCTCAGCTGCACTGCTGCAAAAAACCTCCCCCCCTTCCCACTCTGAGAGGGGAGGGGGGGGGGAAAGCAAAAGCCTATTCTTACTAAAGAGAGAAGCACAGAACTTGCTTCTCTGGCAGCAACAAGACAGGAAAAAAAGGTTTTTTTCTCAGGTGTATCTCTCTTAAATATAGTTTTTTCCCTGGAAGCGGAACAACTTTTAATTAAATTATACACCCATCAATACTCAAAACTAACTAGTCAGTAGCTCTGTTTCCCAGGAAGCAAGGTGCACTACTTCCTGCACTATAAGTCACTTGAAAGACTGACCCTTCCTGGGTAAACCTACGACACACGGGAACAACTGGATATCTGAGGTTGTTGATTCCAATATTTCACCCCAAATTTGTGGTGCCCTGAAAGTTAGATTCATGAAAAAAAAGTAGTGATTCTTCTTTACCTATTTTATAGTCCTTTCCCCTAACTAAATATACTACATGATTTTAGTGTTACTCTTGGTAAAGCGAGAGTAACTGTCAGAAACGAAAAACACCTAAACAAAACCCCAAAATGACACAAGATTTCTCAAAACAAGCAAACAAAAAACCAACAACAAAACAAAACAAAACAAACCCCCAAAAAACCAAAAACCAAACTATAAAAATATACAAAATAATGAAAACTCCTTCTAGTGCTGGAAGCTGATGGTTTCCATCAGATTGTTATACTCCCTGGTACGTCTAATTTTATTCACCTACCAAATGTTATCCTGGGAAACAATTTTAATCTTGAAACTTCACTTTCTGAAACTTGTCTTTGCCTTCTAAAGAACTCTGAGATTGAACAAAAGCTGAGCTTTGTATAACCCATTTTAGAAAAACAGTCATCTACAAACCTTCCTTTTCCTTTCTGAATTTTTTCTGTTCCTTATTCCCCAGATACTAAAGAATTAAATGTTATTTATTTCTGATATTGAGCAAAGTACCATTCACATACAAATAAATTTTGATCTCTGAAGAATTTCTTCCTCAAATATGTTGATTCTTGATTTTGTTGTAGAAAATCACTAGAAAAATAGGGGTATATTAGTAATTCAGATATAGATCAAAAAAGTATTTTCTCCACTAGTCCTATATTTTCTCCTTTGTTTTTGAAAGTTTTTGAAATTCTACTGTCAGTCTTAGTTTGAACTGTTCTCGTTCACATTCAGAGTTTATAAAGATGATGAAAATCTATTCTTATGCTACCAATATTTGATTCTTCATTAAGTTTCAACCTTTATTTCAGAAATCTCATTTTTATTATAGATGATGCTGTTTTTTCAAAATAATGTAAATTGTAGATACACTAACAGGAATAATATTGAAGCAATTTAGCATACTTTAACACAAATTAAAATGAACATACTTCTTATCTAGAACGGTGCTACCATTTGTAGCAGTAAGTGAAAAACAGAGTGATATGAGAACTGCTATGAATAACAATTAAGAGTACTGTTAGGGGTTTCATTTTGTGGGGTTTTTTTTGTTTGTTTGTTTGGGTTTTTTCTGTGACTATTTTCTTAGGAAATTTCTGCCATCCTAATAATTTTTCTTAAACTTTTTTTCTCTGGTTTGGGAGACATCAGTGAAAGGTTATTTACTGGTTACATTTTCTACTTAAAATAGATACCTTATTTATTGCTTTTCCCCCCCACTGATTTAAATTATTACCATTCAACAATCAAATGAATAATATGATAACAACATCAGAATGGAGTGCTGGTGTTGCAAATATGTATTTCTGTGATAGATAAGCAGCCTGAAGGAATTGTAGGCTCTGTCTTCTTACTGATATCTTAATGTAATTTTGGTGAATTGACTCCTTTAGCTGTAGTTATTTGGGGCTATTTGTTATGGTTTAAAGCATATGAGCATTGAAAGTAATCCTTACAAATCTAGTAATTAATTTTGTTCCTTTTACTATAGAAAGTTATAAAATAAACCTGAGCTGCCCAAAAATATTATAATTATTTTGTTTCAAATTTATTTTACATGTCTTTCTCTGAAAAATTTGCTAGGTCTTAGACTAAGGATATTTCTTAAGGCATCAGAAATTCTTATCATCTTGTTGATTGTATTTATCAAATTAAATCATTTTTAATAGTCTAAAGATTATTTTGTAAGCTTTTACTTACAGCATAAGTGACAATTATGATGAAGCTCAACCATAGACTTTGAATCTAGTGTGTTTTCTTTAGTTAGGCAAGAAAAACCACTTCAGAATTGCTAAGGGACTGAAGATAAGGAATATAATTAACAGTAATAATTTATATCCAAATAACTTTCATAGTTTTGGTCTTCTAACCAAGGTACTATTTGCCCATTTCCTTTAATATATAAGCTAAATATTTCCATTTTTGAAAGAGAAGTTTAAATTAAAATATTATTTCCATAGCCAAGGGTTGGGGGAAGGGGAAGAAAACTGAAAAGAAACAGGAATTAAAAAAAACATTCCCTGTTTTATAGACAATCTTAAACAAAATGCTGAATAAACTGTACTGAACTGGAAGATTACTTTTTCCTGATGCTGTTATGCACTTCTGTTTGGTGTTTATTTCTTAGTTGTTCATTTGCTTACAGCGATGAACAGAATGATTTGTGGTAAGTGCTGTCAGACTTTGGGACAGAAATGGCATGTTGCTATTTGTTCAGTTCAGATAATTGTGGTTAAGGGTTTTTTTTTGTCATTATCTTTCTTGAGGAAAAGTTTGCCAACATCAAAAAAAAAAAAAAAAAAAAAAAAAGGAAAAAAAAAAAAGACCCCCACAACTACTGTATTTTTTTTTTTTTAACTGTCTGATCATCTCAATAAGCTCGTCTTTTGACAATATTTTAGCTAATGGTCTTTTAATATTTCTGATATTTCCTCAGGTAATATTTAGCTGATGAATATGTAGTCTCATAACAAATATATAGGACATATGCCAGAAAACAGTGAATTTTTCATTCATTTTAATAATTATGCAGGCTAAATTTTTAGCTAGTTTTTATGATTAAGAAGCATTCCAATGTTTAAATATTAATTCTTTGTTCTTTAGAAACTATTTCCTGATCTATCCTGTGCTTTCTATCATAGTTCAAAAGGTATAAAAATCAGTTTCTGAAACACCTAAATGCTGAAATTCTTATAGATTTGCAATGTTTCATTTTATAAGTCATCAAACCAAGGACGTATTAAATTTTCCGTGCTTTACATTTTCTATAAGAATTATATTTTCAGTCTCATTTTCTTTCCATTGGCTAGAATGTTTAAGAACTGCAGCTCCCAAAACCCACATCATCAAAAGAGACATACAGAACAAGAACAATCCCATCAGAATGATGTCCTGTCTGGGTGCAGTGAATTAGTTGGCTGCTAATTATGGAGAAATGTTAATTGAATACTGCACAAGTTTTGAAAGAAGTATGTTGATATACTTCATTAAGTCAAATGGAATATTTTAAACTATTTATCCTGTAAAATGTTAAAATCCTGGAATTTCCAGAGCTGCTGAAATTCATGTACCTCCACTCACTTTAGATACTTTTGAGGTGTACCGTCTTATCAAGGAGCAAAAGACACAAATGGACTTGTCTATATTCTCTCAGAACTGTCAATTAATCAGTGCTAGAATATATTTCTCTCCCAAACAGTGACTATTTTCTTTCTTAAAAAAAATCATTTGACATGTCCTTGGATGATTTTCACAAGTTCTTGCGACCTAAAAGTCTTCAAGAAATTGTTTACAGTTTGTCCTATTTTTCTGGCATGTTAAGCCTGATTGCAGTTAACTACTTTTGTTCTTTGCTCTTTTTAAAAAGAAGGCTATTAGTAAACTTTCCTGTTCTAGATTATAATTTTATGTGACATTGGAGTATTGTTTATTCATAGCTACGTGTAGGATTAGGTGTTTATAGTAAAAGCAGCAACCTTGTTTATTTGTGCTTCAAATGCTGCAACTGAGATTATGTAAATATACTTTGTTACTGTTTTATAAGTGCTGCACAGAGACATTTTTGCAACTGGTTGATACAGTCATGTTACTGTGTTTTAAAGATGCTGTTCTTGAAAAAAAAAAGTAATTTAAACCTTTCTCTGGAGATAAGTGCATAGTTCAGACCCTGTGCACAGGTATTGTACAAGAAAATTAAACCTATTTCCCACACTCTTTATTGACTTTCAGCAATATGATTTGGTTAGTTGACATTTGCTGGCCACCAGGCATGAACCAAGCTTGTCTCACTCCCTGTTCTCAACAGGACAGGAGGAGAAAATGTACTAAAAAGCTCATAGGTCAAAATAAAGGCAGGAAAATTAATCAAGTACCAACATGAACCAAAAAAAAACCCAACTCAAACTGGGGAAGGTTTATTTAATTCATTGCTGATTTAAAACAGAATAGGATAGAAGTACGACAGTGTGAGAAATTGAAACGAAACCAAATACTTCTTGACCCCAACACTCCTTCTTCCCATGCCCAACTTCATTTTTAAACTTCTACCTTTTCCACACCCCGAGAAGTACAGAAGAATGGGGAATGGGAGTTGTGGTCAGTCCATAACAGGTCCTTTCTTCCACTTCTTCTTCCCCAAATGCTTCAGCGTGGTCCAGCATGGGATCCTCTTATGGGACAAAATCCTTCAAGAACTGCTCCAGTGTGGATCCTTTCTATGGGCTGCAGTCTTCAGAAAAAGAATTATGCAGTGTGGGACTCCTGTGGCAATTTCTGCTCTGGCATTTACTATCAATGGGCTGCAGTTTGAATATCTGCTCCAACATGGTTTTCCATGAACTGCAGGGAAATTTCTCCTCTGGAGATGGAGCAATTTCTCTCCCTCTTAATTCAGTAACCTTCACGTTGTTTCTTTCACATTTTCGTCACCCTTCTCTCTCACAGATGGTGTACATTCAGTATTTACCCTTTATCAAATATTTCATCACAGAGGTGCCGCAAACATACATGACTGAGCAGTGTCAGATCCATTTTGGACCTATCTGAAACTGGTTCTTTTTGACATAAAAATAGCTCCTAGTGTCTTCTCACAGAAGTTGCTCCTGCAGATCCCACAGTACAGACACCTTCCATGTAACCCAAAACATACATCAAAGTCTGTGCTTTCACTTTGTTTTTCCTCCCTTTTTTTAATAAAGGCATCCAGGATATAAAGTTTAAATGTCAGTTTCACTTTTAAGTGCAAAAAAAAAAAAAACAAACAAACCAAAAAAACCCAATATCCTAAGTGTTAAACTCATCCTTTCAAATACAAGAATTTCTTTAAAATTTATACATTATTTTTCTCCAAAGCAAAAGAAAAAAAATACAAAAAAATGTGAAATTTTTATACTTTTTGGCAGAATCAGATGAAGAATTTTTTTGTCTTGTCTCCTAATTCTGAAAACACTCCAAAGAAAAAATTAACAACAGGGGAATACAGAAGGAAAACAAATAAGTGTATCATTTATATACTCATTTCTCAGATAGCACTGCAATAACTTGAACTACTCTGCAGATTTATAATAAACTCTTGGAATCACTTGAGCATGTAATAGTGATGGTGCTATGACAAAAAAGATAAATGTGTAAGAGTTTCTGAAGTATTTGGTGATGGAGGGGAGCTTAACAGTATTAATGGCAAAGACTGGAATATTCTGGCAAGATGCTATTATGATAAGAAAATAGCCTCACATTGTTTCCATTAAGTTAGTCTGGGATTCAGAATGTTATTAACTCAAAGAAAATTTTGTGTTGACAAACTCTACAGTGTATGCATACACACACACACACACACACAGAGTAAAACTACATAACTACATTCCCCTTTTTATGCTAACAATCAATGAAAACCAAGTTAAAACCACTCATGTTAGGAAAGCATCTCTCAACAAGAGCTTTATTTCAAAAAAAAGAAATATTTCTAAATTCCTAGAGCTATGCTGTAATCCAGTGTATGAGGAGAAATAATAAACAACTAGAGAGCAACTTGATAGATGAAAGACGACCCTTTTAAAAATGGGTAAATCATTTAGATCTGCCTGTTAATCAGTGAAAAACCCATTAAAACATCAAGAAATCTGTTAAACCAGAAAAAAGGAAGAGAAGCAGAACCATGTATTTAGTCCACCCAGATTCAGATACTGTATTTGAGGTGACTAAATGCATCCATTTTTCTTCTCTTGTGCAGAGTGACATTTCTTCAGCAGCATGATTTCTTCTCCACAGAAACTCTAATTTTGAAGTTTTCCATTTGTTTGTGGAGAATTTCTCTGTCTGTGTTGTAATATATTCTTACATGCAATCAATCCATGGGGATAAGAAAAGAACCACTTACATCATTCCTTAGTCACTAAAAGAAAACAGAATTGGTCGCATGCATTTTTAACTTTCATGGCAATATTTTTACAATTGAGGTCATCTCTGTTCTTCACACTCTGTCTTTGCTCTTTAAGTCACATAACTAGGAAACTTCACAGTTCCTACTTCACAGCACTCTTAATTTAATTTAATGATGTAACATCAATATACAGATAAAGAATTCCTGAAGCTGCAATATGATGTACTACAATTCTGAATGTAAGCCTGAAGAGCTTCAGAGACCCTGAAGTTTTATTATCTTCCATCCTTGTACTGAAATTCTTGTGGCAAATTGCCAGCTGTTAAAGATTTGGGTATATTTCTCTGGCTTACAAATTCAATGTCCTGTCTGATCTTTGGCACAACAGATACCTTTGACACCTTTATTCATTATTTACTGAGAATGTTTTTTAATCAGCAGTCTTGTTTTAAATGGGAACACAATTTCAGTGGCTCTGGTCTCCTAGCAACACAGTTTATTGTCACTGACTTTTGTAACTTCAAAAGATCTTTGTTCAGAATGGTTTTCATGGCTTTTATTTCTCTGTGTAATACTTTGATACCCCATATCAGACCTCATTTATTTTACTGTAACCAAGGACACATCAAGCACCAGAATAACTTAAAATGACCACCACCTAAGCTCATAGAGAACCAAATTCTAAGTGGAGAAGAAGTATTTTGGTTTTTATAAAGACTGCATTTAAGGTATATGTTTTGATTAATTTGTGCTCTAAAATTTATCCTATTGGATAAAAAAGATTGGAAAATAATGTGAAAGTAAGAACTACATTTTTGGATTTGTTATTGCATGAAAAGTATGTGCACATTTTATTAGTTAGAGATGGCGTGCTAGTTTCTTCTGGAGTTGAGTTGTCTTCACAGTGGCTTGTATGGGGATGTGTTTTGGATTTGTGCTGAGCACAGGGTTGATAATTCAGAGATGTTTCTGTTAGTGCTGAGCAGGGATTACCAAGGCCTTTCCTGCTTTTCACACTGGCACACTGGTGATGATGTTGGAGGTGCTTGTAGGTTAGGAAGAGACACAGCTAGGACAAGTGACCCAAACTGATCACAGGGATATTCCAGACCATGGGACATCACGCTCAGTCTATATAGTGGGGGGAAGAAGAAGAAAAGGGAGGACATTTGGAGTGATGGGGTTTGTCTTCCCAAGTCATTGTTATATGTGATGTGGTTCTGCTCTGTTAGGCATGGCTGAACACCTGCCCAGCAACGGGAATCTGTGAATTCATTGCTTATATTGCTTTGTTTGTGTTCATAGCCTTTGCTTTCCCTATTAAACTGTCTGCATCACAACCCATGAGCTTTGCAGTTTTCACCCTTCTGATTCTCTCCCCAGCCCTACTGGTGAGGCAGTGAGTGAACCCAGCCTGGGGTTGGGCTGCTGGCTGGGGTCAAACCATGACAGGTGGGATTAGAATAAGAGGTTGTCAAAAGTGATTTGGTTGTGTGTTTTCCCCTGGAACTGACACTACTGGTTTGTATAATTGCCGTAGTCATCAAACATGGATTTAACAGAAATGCAAATCTTAATAGAATCTGAGCCTTGACCTCCAGTACTTATATTTCTTAATAAATTTTTCAAAGTATGGAGTAAAAAAGTATTTAAGAGGAAAAACATACTATATTATTAACTTACTAATGAGTTACTTGAATTATTTTGCAAATGCAGAATTATGTCTGTTAACTTAAAAGGGACAGTATAGATTACAGAATTTTTCAGCACTCCACAATTTATTTGAGTTAACTGAACTATACACTCGTTTTAATGAAGGAAACGTATATGAATAAAGTGAAAAATAGTATTGTTAATGTGAATAAACAAATGAACTGTCTTTCCTTAAGAAGTGTATAAACAAGTTACTTTGGAAAGGCTGAACAACACACCGTAATCTTTCAAGTAAAGATGTTATGCTTTAGATATAATTGTATATCGTGTTTCTTTTTTATTTGAAATTATATCATAAAAGACATGAGAAGGCTTTGGGGCAAAGGTAGATAAAAGACATTTGAAGGGAGGATCTATGAAATAACTGACTGCAACATTGCCAAAATTAGGACATACCCTTTTCATATCACAAACAAATCAGTACAGTAGCATTAGGATATCAAACTAGTTAGGAGATGACAGTCTAGAAGAATGTTGTAAAGTCAGAGTTACTCTGTACAGTAAAAAGAGAGAAATTGAAAAGAAATAGTGAAGTACAGAACAGTCAATTCAGAAGGCATTCAGGTGGCAAGAAAGAAAAAACAAGCTGAATTACGCTCTAAATATCCTTCACTACATGCAAGCAAAGAAAGTGTGTTGAAGCTACCTAAAAGAGCAGAATAATAACTAGGTGTTTGGAGTTGACACACAGGGGAAAAAAAGAAAGAAAAACATACCCACACACAAAAAAGCCATAACAGCAACAAAACAAGCAAGCAAACAAACAAAAAACCACAAAACCCCCAATAAAGTCCATGTTAATTATGGTATCACAATTATCACCTGAGACAAATGCAACACAATTCAAGGGAAACTGATATTTTTGACTTATTTATTGTTGGTGGATGCAAATCAGAGGATTCTCTCTCTTCAAGTCAGAGCTGTAGTGATATACAGACAAGAATAAACCAGGGACAGGTATTTGGACATTAATAGCAATGTCCACCTTAATGTCCGGCCAGCAACGGAGATGAGAAATAAAACCTATTATGGAATATTAACTACTGTGTTTGCAAAAGTCTGTATCACTGCCACTAGACAAAAAATATAAATATTCATAATGAGTGTTACTGGTTATCTAGAAAAAATAAAATAAGAAAAATAAACTGAGGGAGAAAAGGAAGTTTCTGGAAATCACATTTCATAGAGAATTGAAGTTTTAAGCAATAAAAAAATAACATTACATTATTTGCAGTGGCAAAGTTTTTTCTGTCATAAAAATTCCTCCCCACTGTCCCAAAACCAAGTAAAATTGACTAGCCTGGCGTGTACATTCAGGAGTCTGTTTTCCTTGTTTTGATGTGATATGAGAGAAAAGCAAATAAGTAGATATCTGAAATCTAGCCCTTCCAATCCTGAGTTAGTGTCAGATTTCCAGCATGAAAACACACCCATTTTCTGAGCTTGAAACAAATACTGGGGCAAGTTTATATTCTCAAATATGATTCTGAAAGACTTTTCTGTTTTCTGATTCTGGTGTGGAAAGATTAATTTCAGTACCTGGTATGTTTCATGAATCAAAACTGTTGACTCCAGTGAGTCAACTAACTCCAAACGGTTTAATGTCTAATCACAATTTATGCAAATAATGACCTAATATCAACAACTGGGAGCTATAAGCTGCAACCCACAAAATGAGAAACAAAAATGTATGGATGTATTAGAGAAGCTAACGGCTTTAGTAAGACCACATTTGCTATTGGTGTTATGAAAGTTGCAATCTATTTATAGATGAATGCCATTGCTCCTTACTCCATTTAGGCTGGTGTACTAATTTTGCCTGGGGCAGAGTTAAATTTATTCATAGTGGCTTGTATGGTTCTATTTTTTGTGTTTGTAATGAGAACAGTGGTGTTAACACACCAGTGATTTAGGTACTGCTCAACAGTGCTCACACAGCATAAGGCCTTTTCTGCTTCTCAGACTGCCCAACCAGCAAAATGACTGGGAGAGGAACAACTGGGACAAATGACCCCAATTGTGCAGAGGCATTCCTCATACCATATGGCATCATGCTCACTAATAGTAAAATCTGGGATAATGAGTGAGAAACGTGTAAGTTGAGTTACAGGGCTTGTCTTAGAGTAAACAGAAATGAGATGAGGAAGACTAAGACTCACCTGGAACTAAATCTTTTCGAGGATGTCAAGGAAAACAAGAAGGGCTTCTTCAAATACATCAATAACAAGAGGTAAACAGAGGATAACATGGGACTCTTACTAAATGGAGGGGGGTACTGTGGTAACAGAGGACACGAAGAAGGTAGAGTTACTGAATGCTTTCCTTGCAATGGTCTTCACTGTTAAGACCAGCACTCAGAAATCTCTGACCCGACAGACCAGGGAAAAGAAATGGTGGAAGGAAGATTTTCCCTTGGTCAAGAAGGATTGGGTTAGAGAACGCCTGGGAAAACCTGACATCCACAAGTCCATAGGCCCTGATTCTCAGCATCCACAAGTGCTCAGCATCCGTGTGCTCACCATGATGAGGCTGCTCACAACAATCTCTGAACGGTTGTGGTCATCAGGAGAGGTGCCTGAGGATTACAAGAAAGCAAATATCACCCCTGTCTTCAAAAAGGACAAGGAAAACCCAGGGAACAACCAGCCACTCAGCCTCACCTCAATCCCTGCAAAGATGAGGGAGTGCCTAGTTCTGGAGGCCATCTCATCCATGTGGATAACAAGAAGGTGGTCATGAGCAGTCAGCATGGCTTCACCAAGGTAAATGATGCTCAACCAACCTGATTGCTTTCTACAATGAGACAACCACCTGGATGGATGAAGGGGGAGCAGTGGATATAGTCTACCTCAACATCAGTAGGGCTTTCGACACTGTCTCTCACCACTTCCTTACAGGCAAATTCAGGAAGTGTGGACTGGATGAGCGATGTGGATTGAGAACTGGCTGAATGGCAGATTCCAGAAGATTCTAATGTGTGACACAGGGTCTAGTTGGAGGCCTGTAATTAGTGGTGTTCCCCAAGGGTCTTGGATGAAGGGGCAGGTGCCTCCTCAACATATTCACTGATGACGCAAAGTTGGGAGGAGTGGCTGATACCCCAGAGAGCTGTGCAGCCCTTCAGAAGGACCTCAACAGGTTGGAGATAAAGGGCAGAGAAGAACTAGCCAAATTTTAATAAAGGCAAGTGCAGGGTCCTGCCCCTGGGGAAGGACAACCCCAGGCACGCCTGGGGGTTGACCAGCTGGAAAGCAGCTCTGCAGAGAAAGATTTGGGGGTCCTGGTGGACAACAAACTCTCCATGAGCTAGCAGTACCCTGGAGACTGTGAAGATGAAAGAGCTGGGGCTGTTCAGTCTAGAGAAGAGAGGACTGGGAGGGGACTTCATTAATGTGTGTGATTATGTCAAGAGTGGGATGTTTCCAGGCTCTTCTCAGTGGTGCCCAGCAATACGACAAGAGGCAACAGGCAGAAACTGATGCACAGGAAGTTCCACCTGAACATGAGGGAAAACTTTACTCTGTGGGTGACTGAGCACAGGAACAGATTGCCCAGAAAGGGTATGGAGTCTCCCTCACTGGAGCTACTCCAGAACCTAAACACAATCCTGTGCCATGTGCTCTGGGATGATCCTGCTTGAACAGGGAGCCTGGACCAGATGACTCCATTACAGTTTCTTCCAAATTTACCCATTTTGTGACTCCCTGATTTTGCCACGGACCCCTGCTCTTCTGGAGATGGTTTAACTCCTGCCAGTTGATCAGAGGAGTGAAAAAATTCCTTGTTTTGTTTAAATGCAGACACAGATTTTGGATTATATATTAAATTGTCTTTATCTTAAGCAACAAATTTTCTCACACTTTTCTGGCTCTCTCTCCCATTCCTCTAGGGAAAAGTGAGCTATCAGCTTTGTGGGGCTTAGCTTCTTACCAGGGTTAAACCACAATATTTGGTGTTCCATCCTCATCTGACTAATTGATTTTTACTATATTTAAGTCTCGAAAATCTTTCTATGCTATGGAATTGTTCCTGAATTAAGAGGTAGCCAGTTTTAGCCTAGAGGTTAGAGCGAATTGAGTCCACTGAAATCAGAAAAGGGCTTCGGCATTGATTTTGAGGAAGAGCTAGAATGTCACTCTTTTTAACAAAAAACATCACTGTCTTTTCCTCCTAACAACTCAGTTAAACAGAAAAAACCAAACAAACCCAAACCCAACCCCCCCCCAAAAAAAAACCCCTCCCTTTCTCCTAGAATGCCATTTTCTTTAGACCAAATTCTTTTTTTTTAAAAAGAAACCATAATCAAGATTTGTACATCCTGATGCCAAGCTGTAAAAAGTATCTTTCTAAAGAGTCAGTTGCTTTCTCTTCATGTGGTTTTCTTCTGATTTAGATTTAAATTATAAAATACAACTAGATATTGTTTTATAAAATGATCAGCAATTTGTTTGCCATGTATAAAATACTTATTTTAAATTTTTTTTCTGAAATTATTTTTGAGAGTTCAGGACAGATGAAGTAGAAAGTCAGAGTAAAAAATGCACTCAGAATTTAAGATACATTACCCAGAGCTTAAGATTTCTTCCTTCTTTACCATTCCAGAATTTAACTCAGAAGCCAAACAAATGTTGGCTCAATTTTTGTATTTAAACTGTATATGAACTGTAGCTTATTTTTGTCACAGAGCACTGCATATTTTATTCAAAAAAAGTATTTGCACAGTATTCAGAATTTTTCTAGAAATCTATTCTCATGTATCAGTCATGATGTAAACCTGTGAACAACACTAAAATTCATATTACTCACCCCCTTAAAACAAAGTGAAATTCTGTTTCTTCATGAATTAGAAAATTAATCTTCATGGTTAATATTTAATGTTATTTAAATATATGCAAGAAAGTCACTATAGTGTATGTGGTTAGGGTGTGAAGTTCTACTTAAGCACATTATCATAAAACCCAATTGCTTTGCCCACAAAATGTTTTCTGTTTCTTGCTTTGTTTTTCTTCACTGGCTTTATTATACAACAACGAGTCTCACCCATCATGCTATTATTATATGCTAATTGCAATCAAGCTTTTTGGAGCTGTGTTAAGATGACAGTGTATTTGCATTAAAGATTTTGTGATAAATTGCTTTTGAATACCGTACATTGTTATATAACACATCCTCCAACTACCTGTTAAAAGAGCAATGTGAACTTCCTAGTTACGTTATTGAAAAAAATTGAACATCAGAACAACTTAATGGAAAATAGCTTGGAAAGTATTTTTAATCACACTTTTAAAATTGAATCAATAGTATGCAAATAAGTAGAATGAAGTATCAAGAATGAAAGTAATATAAGACTTTTTTTCTATTAATATATTTAACATTTTCTACTCTATGACCCCTCCTTGATGTGATTCATTGTGAAATCCATTTGTAATTTTAGTCTGTCACCTTTATAAATCTGTTAGTGATAAAAATTTTGGCAAGAGTGCATTAAAATGATATTTCAGAAATTGAAGAGAAATAACTTGAGTGCAAACGGTTCTAAGAGAAAGTGATCAGAGTCAGGGTAGTGAAGCAATTTCCATTGTAACAGAGAAAGCAAAATATGTTTATCTTAAAGGTTTGTTGTTAGCTGTCAAATTCTTTCTGTCTAAGATTCATTTTAAATACTTAGCATTCTAAAATGTCATTTGCTTTAGCACATGAGGAGCTGTGAAAGAACAATAATATTAGCTTTCACAATCACAGCTGGGGGCACTACATCTAACTAATTTTTATGCTTTCAAATGTACATCAGTAAACATGAAGTGAAAGTTATTAGAAGTAACATTTTATTTTCTGTAGTGGCCATAACAACTGGAAAAGTGGAGGGCAGTGAGTGGTGGTTTCTGCGATTAACTCATCAGAATCGCTGTGGAAATCAGTTCTTTCCTTTTCACTTTTTGTTTTTGTTTGTTTGTTTCCTGTATTTCCTGACTGGTTACTGCCAAGAATATGTCTGCTTCTTAACCAGGTGGGATAGTAGAGGTATTTTTTCCTCTCCAATTCCCTTGACATTAGCCAGGTTACCTTATTGATGTGGCATATAGTAAAAGACGTTAATTTGGCTTGGCTAGTTGGACGAGAAAATAAAGTTAATTTCTTCTTAAAGGAGGGAACATAGGCAAAACCCCTGTCAGTTCTTAAGATGTGGCAGCAAGACTTTTAATCAAGGCACTACTCTCATATTAATGTGTGGAGGAAAAAAAAGAGTTCTGTGTTTGTCACACTTGCTGAAAGACCCAGAAATCATAAGCCTTAAGAAAGGACTGTGAAGTTGTGATTATACAAAGGCAGCTAATTTAAAACCTATATTTTTAAACTTTTTTTTTCTGTTGTCATTGAGCTTTGGGTTTTGTCTGATTTAGGTAGACATTGTTGTTCTAAGACAGCTCTTTTTAGCCCATTTTCCATCTCCAAGAGATATCACAGAGAAAAACTGCTCAGTACATGTAGTTTGAACCAAATCAGGATCAGATCCATTTATTGATTTATTAATGGCATGCAATTAAGTGGCAATCACTGAACTATGCATTCAGGATCAATATCAATAATACAACAGGTATACCGCAACACTAGACTGCAGCAAACCATCTAAAAATTTCTGCATACTCTCTTGTAATTAATTGTCAAATGGTCTAATCACACATATGCATTCACATGCACAATTGATCACGAGGTCTTTCTTCCCAACCAGTTTCACCTCTTCCCACCAAAACTAACCCACTCATTCCAGGAAATATTACACTCCATGCAACTACAGGTATTTTCACTCCAACATTACCATCTGCTGCAACAAATTTCCCTGTTCTTTTATACCTTTTTACAAGCCAAATCTCCCTTGTAAATCCTCACTTTTTACTGTGGCTCGTGGCCATCTTTCTCTCTACTATGATCTCTTCAGGAAAAACCTTCTGTGAGGCAATATTGATCTTTCCATCATGCTTATTTCATCCACTTGCTGTCTTAATGCCAGATGTGCACTACATGAGAATACTGGAAACAACGACTAAACCCTGCTCAGATTTTAAAGTATTAAATTGATAATAAAAGAAAATAAAAGTTGGTATTTATTTTTTATTTCAAAAGGGCATTGTTAGGTTTTGAACTACTTAATATGAGAATATTTTTTTTTTCTTTTTTACAATGTCTTTAACACTTTGGACTGTAAAGCTGGTTTTAGACAGGTCAATTTGAAATGGTCTTATTAAATTAATGTTTTTTTAGAGACAGAAAATCTGTCATTAGGGATATGAAAGGCTTTTATGGATATAGGATAGTAACAAAGAAGCAGAATGACTTTATGTATGGTCCATTTTAGCAGCATGGTTGCATAAAATTGCATGGGGGATGGAATTTGATGTGCATGATTATAGCAATAACAGATATTGCCACTGTTTAATGCAGATATTTTAATTATAAAGCAAATGAATAAATGCAATCATTATGCCTAATTTACGGATCTTCTACAGCAATAAATGGTAGACCATGTTTTAATTGTTTGCATCTTGTCTTTACAAACATATGACCTAAATCTGAACATTTTAAACCCAAAAACATACAAAGAAAAGATTTGTTTATTTATTTGGAACAGTCAAATATTATTTTTTAAAGGCATATCTATAAAATACAGATTTATTCATAATAAAATTTTAATAAAATCTGTGTGTATAGAAGAGATCATATTTAGGAAAATATTCTATATAGAAAAAAAAGCCTAGTTCATAACTAAAAATTTTGTCTGAACAAATTGATGAAAATGAGACAGTTTGTGTTTGCAAGAAAACATGCAATGCATATTGGCACAGTGGAAATGTAATTATTTTATATTGTAGATTAAAACGTAGCTGAAGTTTAAAAAATAAGTCTATATATTTTCAGGCCCTTTTTCAATTTGGCTCTATTGAGAGACTTCATAAAGCAGTGTTCTTTACGTGTAGAAATCTTTTTTTGTTGTTCTTAAATCTCCCTTTTTTATGCTAATTTTTTTGGTGAAAACCTTTTCTATACAATAAATAACAAATTAAATTTGAGTTTTCTTTCATGTGTTGCTGAAATTGAATTTGAAATATGTATTTGAATGGGGCCCAAAATCACAAATTTGAGAAATTCAGATGTCAGTTTTACTTTTATTCTTAGTGCTTCACACCAGTGCTACTGAGCCAAATATGAAGTTCTTCCATTCGTGTTGTCAAAGTCTTTCATCCTACTTCCTTTTCTCACAGGTATCTTTCTTCAAAGATCAATATTTTTCATTTTCTTCTGGCTTCTAAACGTCTTTTTGCCTTCCCCATGTGTAGAAGCTGAGTCAAAAGTGTATTTTCTGACTACCTCAGGTAGACTAATAACGGATGTTACTGTCTACTTCTAGATGTAGGAATTTCCAACCTTTAATGTATTTTATTGTGTGAAAAATTCACACTATAACAAACACAGAGTAGGAAGACCAAGAAGTAAAGTTGTAATAGTATGAAACTCCAGTTTCACTGGTTTAGATTTAGTAGATCCATTACAATCAGTTGTCTGTCCTCATTTTTTTATTTTCTTCACTTTATCTTCCACTTTAGTAAAAGTTGCGCAGTAGGGGAAAGGGGATTGCTTCTTTTTTCTGTCAAGTACTAAAAATGAGAAGATTGCTTGAAGGTCTGTTCATCGAAATTTAATTTATCAAGAAGTGTAAGACAAATCACTTTCTGGATGTATAACTCCTTCCTTACCAACATAAAAATTTATCTAGACAAATAATCCAGATGCTGCTAAGAAAAAAACTCAAAATTTCTACATACAAACTCAAAAACAGGCGAAATAGAGTTCCTAATCCTGAACATTATGAGAACAGTGCTCACAACTTGCACCAATATTCTAATTTTGCTTGATCATGTTCATCATTCAGACACAAGAATTTACTCTGGAAGGTGACAGTCCCTTTTCTATAAAGCCCTTCTCAAATCAAAGAAATCCTTCAAACTGTCACAACCCATATTGATCTATACACTTCTCACATACTAGAGACTTTATGGTTGAAACCAGACAAGGAGACTGGGGCAGGAAAGTTTTGTGGTTTAATTACCATCTAACTGTTTACACAGAGCTGCTGGGGAATGGCTGGCAAAAAACTACTCCCAGCCTTTATCAGGCATAGAAAGACAGGTATCTTGCTGCTATTATTTCCATTGTTGGCCCTTTAATTTGTGTGCTTAATCACTGGTTTAAGGCCTGGCCCCCACCCCTGGAATGCAGTGGTACACGCACACCCTCATACACACACACACCTGCACAAACACCTGTCTATCTGCAGGCTGTCTGAATCCAAAAAATATCTGGACTCTGAGAGCTACATGCTTTACTGGAGCCATCTAGACCAAGTCTCATGATATAGAGGACAATAAATTTGGGTATGTTTTGAATTCATTCTTAATTTTTTGAAATAAATCTATTACTCTGAAGTCCTAATTTTTTTGACTCAGATTTTCAAGGAACCTTGTCACCCCAGCTGCCCTGGATGAGAATCTCATATTTTTTGAAGCTCTACCAGAAGAGCAGCAATAGGTGAGCATCTCTCCACAGCGAGTGATGAGTCACCCTGGCCTCCTGATGATGATATGGAACCACAGCACAGCTTCACAGCATCAACATTTCAGGCAGTCAGTAAGGCTGCTGCCACTTGAGGCCAAAAGCTACAAAGAGTGTTTTCTCTCCTCCATTCAGAAAAATTTTTGATTGTTGATCTTGCTCAGAAGGTCATGCCTAATCCTTTTCCCCTTCAAAGCTGTCATTCACTATTAAGCTTTAAGGGTTAAACAGTAATTCTCAATGAACAAGTGGGTTTTTTTCATTTCACTTTCCTTCCTTTGTGGAAAACTAAACTCATCAAAATGGTGGTCCTTCATTGAAGTCCATGTCCAAGGCAAACTAGAAACTGAAAAGAACTTCATAGTCTGTAATGAAAATGTATTATTATTTTTACGACAAAGTAGACAGCTATTTTCTGAAAATTAGAGCTAAGTCTATTAAAGAAGTCTTTCTATGTCTAAATGACTTGCTTTCATGCTTCCTTGGAAATACACTGCTTTGTTCTGTTCTTAGATTAAGAATGTTACTGATATTCTTCAGAATTAGAACAATGGAAGATGGGAATTTGTGGCATTTGGCAGTGAATGATAAAGCCCGCATGTTGTTGTTTCTGAGAATACAAAATAAACTCCATCATTCATTTAGGGCACAGCAAGGAACACAATTAGAAAAGAAAAAGGAAAAGGGCCTGCAACAGCAATATTGGTCTGACCATTTCTTTTTTCAGCAAAAAATAGCAATAATTAATAAGGATGGGCTATATATGAACATAAGAAATGCCATATCGGAGCAAATAGATGTTCTGCCCAGGACAATAATGTTCTCTAAATGAGAGCAGATGCCAGATGTTCCAGAAAAAGGAACAAAGCCCCTACAAGGCAACTCATTCTGAAAAATGATTTTTTTGATTTATGTACCCTGAATATATATATTGCTTTCAGTGCATTCCATCCTAAATTTTGTTGCTGTGCTGAGCTAGCAGCCATACTGTTCTGAATATTGCTGCAGTTTGTTACAGAATATGCTTATTTTGATCCTGCTACGTCTTGCTGTTTTCTTTAACATAATAGCAAATTGTTGAAATTCAAAATAAATCTTTTGATACGTGTATATGAGATCATATAACCATATAAATGTCTGCCAGATTCTTGAAGACTCTGATATTGGAAACACTGGTGATTCATATAATCTGAAAAGGACTGAAAAATTTGCCACTTCTATTCATCAAAATTGCTAACAGTATTCAGGAGAAAAGAAGTTATACAAAAGTAATACAAAATGAAAGTCTATCTTGATAGGAGATAGAATTTTAAATTTTGTAAATAGATTTTCTATATAGATGGATTTTAAGCCAAAAATACAAACATTTTTAGTCCAAGATGTATATGGGTGAATACAAGAAGATAAAGTACCATCTTTACTTAAATATTACTTAAAAATAGTCCACAAATTGAGTACTAGTATTTAATATTATAAATATAAGCTATAAATTATAAATATAACTATAAATTTTGGTGGAACTGTAGATCAATTTTTAAATAAATGTCATGTTATATTTTTCATGCAGCTCAAATTCTCAAATTTCTGCATCTCACATCCTCATGCAGTTTTCTTCCAGTGAAAAAAAACTTTGTTCTGTTCATACATAAGGAACTTTTCTTAAATTGCCTGCAGGATTTTATGAGTATCAGTCTTATTGAGACTTCAAAACAATGTTCTGGTATACTCTTCTGTTACTTGTACTACATTGCTAAGGCAGTTCCTTGGGATTTCCTTTAAGCTTGGAGCAGTTGGAAAGTATAACAGAATGGATTTAACTGAAAGACACATATTAATATAAATTAACTGAAAAAGGACTGGCAATTCTTTTGTGACTTAACCCCCTAAGTATACAGCCAGTCGTATTATATGAATTTATATATAAACAAATGCATTTTTTTGACTGTTTTTTGGTTAATTCATTGGTTTGCTGGGCTTTTTTAAATACAATCTGTTGCAAAAGCCATCAATACAACACTTAATAGGAAAAAAATCCTGCTCCTTACAGAACTGCAAACTTAGACTTTCTATAAGAGCCATTTCCCCAGTGTCATTTAGGTTCACTGGTGTTGGACAGCTTAGCCAGTTTTTCTATCATTCTGCCTCAAAGCAGAATATAAGAATTCCAAAATGTATGAATTGTCTTTGAAAGCTGCTTGCTTTCAAACCACTGGTCACATGTGGTCACAAAGAATTACCAGAGGCAGTAGCAGAATGGTAGCTGTTTGACACATCAACCAGTCCACTTCTGAAAATTTAAGCACTTCTTTTTGAGGGGTGATGATAATGTAAAGTCCTTGGTTGTGTGCAGTACTTATTAATAAGACATCCTATATGATTCACTTCACATATTTTATGTATCTCATTTTTCTGAGCTGAATTTTATTGTGATTTGGTATCTTTTTTTCTCAGTAGGAAGTACACTGAGATAAATTAAAATAACCATCTTCAACCAGGTTGTCATTGGAATTCTTGCAGTAAGGAAGGAGTATTATTTTTTCTTCATATCTCTTGTTCATGGGATGACAATTATGGCCTTAAACTGCAACAAAGGAGCTTTCAGACCAGACATAATTAAAAAATTTCTAATCACCAGAAAGTTAAACACTGGGCTACGTCACCTGGGAAGAGTGTGAATCATCTACCACCTGAAGTTCTCAATGTTTGAGGCAAAGTTCTCTCCGGAATTTTTTACTCCATTCACAGTCCAAGGTCACTATTCTGTTCAATTGTCCTCTGATATGACTTCCCACACTATTTACCCATTGTTTTTTGTAACAAATATGTCAAACAGTGATATACATCAAACGTGATTTTAAGGTCTGAAATAAATGTGATGTTGTTTTTTGGTTTTGTTTTTTTTTTTTTTTTTTTTTTAAATAAAGAAACAAAATTTTAAAATAATAGAGAGCATCCAATTTACTTACAAGTAACTTTTATGTAAGCACAGTATGCATCGTTGAATAATATTAGCAATCATAACAATTTTTACAACAAGAACCAATATTTATATATAGTTACATTAAGAGGTTCATATTAATTTTAGGATCATCAGAGCAAAAGTTATTTGGTCATAATTTTAAATTCTGTACTTTGTAGAATGGTGTTAAAAAAAGAATAGATATATAAACATTGAACAGAATCATAAAGCACCCAGGGGACTAGAATTACATGAAAAATTTAGAATAATTTAAGTTTTTTCTCAAGGGAAAAGGTGCTAATCAGTCTTCTCAAGGTGTTAATGAATCACATGATTGATTCATTTTTATAGCAAACCATGGATATTAATGACTAAAAAAAAAACCAAAGAAAACCAAACAGAAAGAAAGTAAGAGATTTTTAAATATATTATAAATTATATAAAAGATGGGAAAAGGAAATATGAATATTAAACCAATAAGCAAAAGGCATTATATAAAGCAATAAGCTAACACTCTTCCCATGTTTTCAAATTGTTTTCCAGACCTTGAGATCCAGAGCTTATCCTTTAGAACCTATGAGAAAATAGAACTGAAGTTTTTATAATGCATTTGATGAGCTTTCAAATTATCATTTTCATTTCCCATGCCAGAAATAACACATTGCTTTTCTAAGTAGTAAAAGACATAGTGAGGCAAAGTAAGACAGGAAAACAAGTCATGGCTAGCTTTCCTGAGGAAGTAGAGAAACTGCATTTGAAACAGAGGAAATTTCAAATCTAGTGAGTATAGAAGGAATGAACATACCTGGGCACAATGAAGAATCCTCAGGAAAAATTTACAGCTCTATAAAATTTTGAAACTGACAATTGTTGTCAGCTGTGTCAGATATATGCTATTCTCTAGGGTTTTTTGTCTGATTAAAAAAAAAATAAGTATTTGAGAGTAGAATACAAAATGAAGCAGAGAAAAAAATGGAAAAAGAAAATTTAAAGTTAAAAAAAATCATACTTTGCCTTGTTACAAATTATTCCTATAACAAGTAGACCATAGACATACTGTATCTCCATTTCAGTTCCATTTGTGATTCTCTCTTGCAGGCCAGATGGTGTTTGAATCAAGTACTTGTCTCACAAGTAAACTAAATTAGCAAATTTTGCATTTTTAACTTTACAATCCCTAAAGTTTGAAGAACAACAAACACATCATCAATGTGAATTCAGTTGAATCTTGGGTTTATTATAACTGGCTTTCAGGGGCAGAGTATCAATTGAGGGGGGAGTTTTTTAATTTATTTAATCCATTTTCTTGTTATTACTATTCTTTCTCACCTGTTTAAAGGAAACAAACCATAAATAACTCCCACCTCAACAACTATGAAATATAAAAGTGATTTGTGGAAAACATACAGGTATACAAATACACACATGGATACAAAATACACTCATATAAATATCTATCTCTCTGTCTCCATAAATAATTTGCTACAACAAATAATGAAACACATTTTCCCAGAGGAATTTGAGGAATCAAAGGAAAAGTACTTAATTATTCTGTTAGGCATATCCAGGTTTCAACTCTAGTCGTGTTCATGGAGTGAATGTCACAGTTTGGCATATATAATTTGTGCCTTAAAGCTATGCCTTAGATAACACAATCTTTTGAAATTTTTTTTTTTGTTGTTGTTGGTTTTTTTTTTAAGTAACAATAATAAGCAACTGTTTCTCTGTAACAGCTGTAGAGTTCACAATGATATTGTAATATGTTCGTGACTTTCTCAGCCCCCTGATGTAACAATGCATCCAACTATCTCACACTCCAGTACCCTCTAGACAGGTTCATATTAACAAGCTTGTCTATTGATCTTTTGAATGCAAAAGTACTACTGATGATATTGCTCAGATTCCCTTATGCAACATTCTAACATTGCATCCTACATTCTAATGATGAAGTTCTGAACCTAAGTTTATAACCTATCTAGCAGTGATTTTCATTGATTGTATTCCAAGAAAAGACAAGAGTTCAACTCCAAAAGACTACAAAACAAAGTCAGAGAGGGGATGTAATTACTTGCTATAAATAAACTAGGGGGTAAACACTGGGGAAAGACAAAAACTAATTAAGCCGAAGGACAATGCTGGCACAAGAGCACATGGGTATAAAACTGTCATGAATAAATTTAGAATTGAAATTAGTTTAAAATTTCTAACCATTAAAAGACTAAGATTAAGGACCAGCCTTTCAATTAGAGTAATAGAAAAAAAGGTCTAGCTAGTTTTAAAATCATACTAATGGAGAGAAACACAGTCTAGTTGCCTGCATTAACAGTAATCTAAATCCGGTGCTAAAGTAACTTGCTCCCAGTTATCTGTCTGTAAATTCTCTGATTTTATACATCAATACTCATTCTGTTCATCAGCTGGTGACAGTTGCAAAGGATACATCCTCTTTAAAGTTGGGCAGTCAACTAAAAGTTGGGTCTTAGAAAAGGAGTTTCATGTGGATTCCTGAGAAAGTGCAAAATAAATTCTGGTGTTTTTTGGCAAATGAATTTATTAATATAGAGGTAAATGTGAAGTGCTGATCATCTTTCATTGTATGCACACAATCTTGCTTATAAAAGCATGGGATTCCAAGAAAAAAGTTAATGTCTTCCTGTATTAATACTGATTTACACCCTGCAATGTTACTGTTATTGTAATATTCAAATAACTAGGAAATTTTAATTTTTTGTTGGTTTCTTAATTGATAGAGTAACCTTTCTGGTGATAAGAACTATCTGAAATTTAATCTAGACACAATTGATTAAGTGTTTGGCAAGCAATTCTTAGAAAGGAGGGCAGCTATAGTATTGAAAGGGTTCATTGTACAACATCCAGAAATCAACAGTGAGATAAATGCGTAGGAAGAAAAAAAACCATAAATATTTGGACACATACAAACACTGGTACCATTCTTATTGTTGAAAATCTGTATTTTTTTCTGTGAAATCTGATACAGATTGCTAAAGCCTACATTTTCCTGTATCTAGCAGAACCCCAGAATATAGACCAGAGGTGGATAAATAAATTAATCGCATGATAATTCATACTTTTAATTAGCTTCTTTTACATACATTTATACCTCTTTCTGTCCTGCTTTTTAAGACCACTTAAATTTTAATTAATTAATTGATAATTAATAAATGTGTTTACTATAACAGTTTATGCACCTTCTTCAAATTCAGTGAAGTTTCTGCAAAAATCCCAATGTTTTCCAAAACAGGCTTTACAAGATCAGAGTTTTGAACACTCATGGGAATGGTATCTTAAACAAGTTACCCAAAAGTCTTCGCAACATATCCATCTACGCAAGTCACTTCATCCAGCCAATCAGCAAAAATAATAGGAAGGACTCAATTTAATCAATGATAATTAAATAGGACAATTTGCAATTAGACTGAAGAATTGAAATCATAAGTTATAGATAGCACCTTTTTAGAATGCTTGCCAACATGCATTCCTTGTGAAAATGAAGTCCTACAATTTCTTTCATGTACATCTTTCTGTCAAGTGTTGCCAGAATGATTTTTGCTTTTATACATTCTCTTTATTCTTTACACATATATTTGTAGCTCTGTAGCCTATTACTTTTTTTTGTAGCTAGCCCCAGTACTTTGCCCTACCTTTTCTCTAGGCAGAAAGACAAAACAGATTCCAGAGCTCCAAGCCCTGGATGGTACGAGGCCCTTACCCTATCTTGGTCTTTCCTGGGAGCCACAGTTGAAAACAGCTCTTCAAGACACATTTTCGCAAACAAAAGTTTAGTTTGTATCTGAGGGGGGAGGATTTAGAAAGGGGTAGAACCAAAAAGAATTACGTCACCACTTAGGTCTCTAACTGGGGATTTTTGTCAATTATGCTAATTTACTAAACTTATAAAAGTGTATTCACCCCAGGGCAGGGGGGCATTTGGGCATTTTCCACACCTGCCCCTTAGAAGCCTCCAATAATGGTCAGCTTTTATATTATCTCCTATATGAATACCATCTCAAAAGAGTGTTGTTTTATTTCTAGATCCTTTAAGGCATCACAAGCTACTGAGATCTAGCTGTCTCTTCAGAGAACACGTCAGGTACATACTGGTAAGCAAGAGCACAAAACCATGATCGTACAGCCATTTATTAAGTAATGCCCACCAAATGCCATGCTTATCAGATTCCATCAAAGCAGTTGGTATAGTCTCAAGATTATGCTGTAAGAAGCTCACACTACCACAGCAACTTTCACTTATAATGCCATAATAAAGCATGACTTAGGCCAGTCTGGCATGACCAGTCAAAAGCTTAGCAGAGGCTTGTGATGCTTTAGACCCACATTTATCACCAACCCTTGAAGTACATTTTTTTTCTACCATATAATGACAGCTAGAGTAGTTTTCTGAAACTTTTAGGTCTTCTATAAGGTATAGGCATTGACATTTGTCTTCAAACACCACCTGGGAGTCCCTTTACAGTAATATAAGGGGTCACAGAATAGGACCAGTTTTTGTAACTAATGTTTTTCTTTTAAATCTTGAGCAGAAAAATATCAATGAAGTCATCATTTATACTGTGTGGAAAGAAGATGCGAAACAGAGAGACAAAACAACTTGAACTACATTTCCATTAGATTAGCGTGTCACTGAGACCAAGAAAAATGAAACAAGCTCCCAGCTGGGAAAACTTGTAATTGCAACCAACCAGAACATTGAAACTGAGATAGCAAAACCACTAACAAGGGAAAAAGAAAATTTAAGAGACAAATAAAGGAAGTATTCTCGTATGTACAACATGAGCTCCAGTAAATATGACGAAAATGTTAATCAGTAGCAGAATGTTAAACTGGCACTAAGAAAACATAAAAATGATTATTACAATGACAAGTAAAACAAATAACAGAACAGAACAGAAATCTGCTTAAAAAGTAAAACAAGAAAAAAAAGGGGAAATAATCAAAAGAAAAACAAAGAAAAGAAGGAAAGACACTAGGACAAAATTAAAAATGAAAATGTAAATCAATAAACAAAACTGCCCAAAGCAACCTATTCCTAGAATTTCACCCTCAACAAATGCAATCAAGACTAATGGTAACAACACAACAGAAGAATTCATACTGCTCCAGGGATTCCATCAATATGCTATCTATACCCTCAGCATGTGCGACATTAAGATAATGCAATCTAAAAAAATAATACCCATTAAAGGAGAATAAAAACAAGGCTGTGCTGTAATTTCTGAACTAAGTCTGGTTTGTATCTGAAGACATTTTTGTCAGCTTTACTAAATACTGCCGTGCACCCTGACGTTAGTTTCCCATATACCATTGCAGTTACTTGTTAATGCTATTAATTTATGATTTTGCTGAAGTTAGTCAAGTAAAATGTTCATGAAAATTCTGTAACCAGAAGTATAATAGACATATGACATTTCTGAAAAAAATCAGAAAATATCGTCTCAACAAGGGATGCAGTCAGACCAAAGCATTTGTAAGTTAACATTATCATTGGATGACTTGAAAAATAGTTTAGACTTTTGGTTTAAGCACACTAGACTATGACCATTTACTTAAACAATTTCTCAGCTATCTGTTCTGCCAAATTATGTATAACTGGCTCAGAAACACCATGAAAGTCAACAGTTCTATTTTCCTCCTTTTTTTTTTTTCTTCAAAATTAGGTGTTTATTGATTTAATAAGCATTAAAACATTGTCACTTGCATAGTTCTTCTACTACTTCTTCTACTTACACTGCTGAGTTGCATAGTCTGGTAAAAAAAATGCAGTCATAAAGGTCAAAAATCAATTGCAACCATTATTGCATTTTGATCGAATGGTCATGTGGTCACTGACACTCCACTTCTACTGTGACAGAAGAAACTGCCTCTCAGACAGTCCAAGATTTTCTTTTGCATTTAGAATGTTAAAGTGAAGAGTTTCACAGTGAGTGGGAAACTGCATTGTCTAACCATGAGACATTTGCCAATGCAAAACCTCTTGAGGCCAGGAAATTACACATATGGAAGTAGAAGTGAAGAATTTGGGACAAGACTGTGGTAACATGGACAGAAACACAGAAGAGTCCTGCAACATAGGTGTAGCTGACATCTTGAACTAAAATGATGAGTTTCTAGGTGAAGTGACAATAAGCTGAACATTTTTTTTCATAGAGTACTGTACACTGAATACAAATTCCTGAACAGAAAGCTGAATAAAAGGAGGATGTAAATGAGAAAACAAGAAACTTGAATGCTCTTATCCAAAGCTGTCAAACTGCAACAAGTAAATAAATAATTCTACACACTGTGTGGTGGCATAGGAAAAATAGAAATTTAAACTGACAATCAGACTCTCAATGGTACCTACACAGTGTTTACTGATATTTTAAAACTCACAGATGCACAGGCCATGTGATGTGTAAGAGCTGAAAAATACATTTACATTCAAACGGAGGTGTTCAAACATTAGAGCTCTTTTCAATGGCTGGCATCTCTGAGATATACTTTGTAAAGTTACTCTGTCCAGTCATCATTAACTGCAAACAGACATATATTTGTCTTAGAAGAACTAAATTTAAAAAAATTGGATTCTCATTACTTTGTTGCTACTCTACTGAATTTTTTTCCTTGAAAACATTAGAAAAAGTGGCCAGCACCTTGGTATCTAAATACAATGTGTTTTGCAATATAGAAATAACAATTCCTAAATGTAGATTTAGAGTTACTCAAAAAAACAATTTCTCTGAAAAACTTAAGGCACTCTTGCTGTTAATTTCTGTATTGCAAAAGTGTAAATAGAGACATGAAAACTATTTAAAAACCTGGCTCCACAAAGTGGAGTTAATTACTGAAAGAGTAGAAAATAAAGACCTGAAATTCCCTTTTAATCTCTGTTTGTGTTACAGCAATTAAAAAAAAATTGAAAGCGCTTTAAATTCGTTTTTAGATGCATGAAGTGGTGGTAGGAAAGACATCCCACAGGAACCTAAATTAGGTAATGGAACCTTCATATCTAAAAACATACTGCCAACACTATGATAAATAATTAAAAGAAAACAATGCAAGTTCGTAATTGTTTAGGATCTATTTATATAAACATGAAGGTGATAAACCTGGAAAAAAAATGTGAAGTGACTTATTAGGTCATTATTATTTGTAGTTGTGCAATAACAACTGCGACAATGAGATTGTTGGTTAGAATCAAACAAAATCTTCTTATTTAATACCTGTCTTCTATTTCATCAATCTAATTTTTATAGTTTATCTAATACTCTTATTTGTACAGAATTGCATATATTGTCTCATAAGGATCTCTTTGATAGATACACTTTCAATCTTCCAGGCACCAATGGAGCATGTTAGGGCTCAACAGAAAAGAAAAACACAGACTATTTAGAAGTACCTATGTCTGGAAAAATCAAAAAACAAACACAAAATAAAGATTAAAGTCTTTGACTAAACTCATCAAATTTTTAAAGGGTCAATATGAAAAAAGTAGGCTTGAGTCAATGAAAATTTTCAATTTCAACTCTTTAAATTATACTTTTAGTAACCCAAAATCAATTTTTATGACAAGCAACTGAAATAGCATAATAAAACTCCTCTGTTTGATTGCTTAAAGTTGTAGTTCTCAAACTAATCCTTTTTTAATATTGTTAAAAGACATCTAAAATGTCGCTATGTTTTTTTGTTCCAAGTGACTCACATAAGTGATGATTTCTGAAAGACATGAGCTGAAAAGTTTACCAGGATAATATTCCTGTGCTTTCTTTGCTTTTAGAAAAAAATTGTCTCATTTTGCTTTTAAAGTATTTCAGATTTCCTGGTTATTTCATCACCTCATAAACCAGCCTCTTAACCCCAGACAATAATGAAAAAGTAGCTCTTTGCTGGCCCCCATAATAACTGGCTCTCTGGAGGGTTCTATGTGCACTACCTCATCCAAGAGGTATTGCTGCTACAATGAGGACTTGAAACAAGGGAGGCCTAAATAATGGATTAAGACCAGAACAACAAAAATGCATCTTTCTGTTAGACTTGTGTTTTCCCATATTGTGTTGAAGCTCTACTCAGTCCTTTGAATGCCTTTCAAAAATAGAGTGGAGTCTTCCTACATCATACATCCATATTGCTGATTGTGATTTGGGACCAGCTCTGAAGATCAGTGAAGGTATTCTACATCTGCTTCATTCTGAAATGATACTGTTTCATGACGATTTATAATAATGAGAATCCTTATTCATCTGAATGTTTCACATCTCTCTGTTCTGTGTTGATGCTTTCTTAAAAGCCAGAGCAAAAAGAAAATAAAAATTATCCATGAAATAAGAATTCCACTTAAGGAACAAAAGATATCCGTGAAAATGACAGGAATAATTTCCTTTGTGTTTGAGAAGAATAAAAATGGACTTTAGAAAAGTAAATAGCAAGTTAGAAAATCCGCAGTGTGAATGAAGAGACTTGAAAGCATTAATTTATTTATTGTATATGCTATTCTACATATATAATATATGTATTCTACAAGTACTGCTTAAAAATTGCATTTTATATATTCTACACATGCTAGTTTTGTAGCAGTTTTACGGTATATATATATTCTGTATCAGTCTAGTAAAATAAAAAAAATACTTAAAGGCTATGTTTAGTGCCAACTGTAGGGAAAGTCTGGGATACCAGATATGCAAAACCACACTAGTTACAATTTAAATATGGAGGTCCTTTTATTTCCTTTCATGATACAGCTGGCACTTGATTGTAACCTAATTGAATCAAAGTACATGATGCTGGTTCCCCATTCATAATTGCACTTAAGATAGATAAGCCTTCCTGCCTTTTCACTCCATTAAAAACACATTGTGTTTTGTAACCATAGATATTGAGGCTAAGTCTCTCAAGAAGGCCATTATGTGAATTTTCCAGATACATACATACAGTCTCAATAGGACAAAAGTAAAATTTTATGCAGATGTTTGCATTTTGTTTCCTTGTATGCACATGGCTGTGTATACACCCTTGTGTAAGTGACTTGGCAGATGTATACAGATTTTTTTTTTTTTTTAATGACAACAGACAAGGAATGAGTTGTGTTGCAGTCTGTCCAGCCTGTAGCTATTTACAAGACAACCTCAACCAGACCTCAATAATGTGAAAATCTTCTTGAGAGGACCAATGCCATAGCGGTCACTGAACCAGAGAAATTCAATTTGCCTACTGTAAAGTCTGTTTTGTCTGTCAGAGAAACTAATTCAATCCAAAATTACTTGCTAGACTCAGCCGCACTAGTCAGGGCAGGGCGTCCAGTACCTGTCAATGGAGTGGGGCTCATAGGTAGGAACTGCCAGAAGCACTCTGTGTTGTTACTCTATCCAGAGCCTAGACTTGCTCTTTTCATCAGAGTTGGAGTTCACATTCAAGACTCAATTCCAGCAATTTTCCCCCTCACACTGGGAGATTGTCTGGGTTCTGTCAAAACAGCATAACCTCTAAGTTATTTTTGATGTTAAAATTGATTTTCCAGTAATATACAAGGAGTAAGAGGGTAAATGAAGACGAAAAGTTAGACATAATAATGTGTAGGTGTGGAGTAAGGCATTTGTTTCATTCAGCAGGGCTAAATTTGCAGACAAAAATAAACAAGGGAACAGCAATATGTGCGTATATTTTGAATAATTTTCCTGGATAAATCTGACAGATATATCTGTCAGATAATAAACATTGCCTTAGGACTGTTTTTCTCCCTTCACAGTATGGAGTTAAGAAGACCCAGTTCCTAATTTTTGAGCAGACTCTTAATTTAAACAGCCGAGAATATAGACCCCTGTTATTCTTCAGCGGTGTCCACATCAGGTTAAAGCAAATACTGACAGGAATTTCTTCTAAAACTTAGATTCAATTCAAATGGTTGTAACTCACCCTCCCACTTTCACAAAACAAGGGGGAAAAAATAAGATGAAAAAGCTTGCGGGCTTAAATAAGGACGGGGGAGATCATTCACCAGTTACTGGCACAGCCAAACCAGACTTAACTTGTGGACAATCAGATAATATATTACCAATTAAAAAAAGAGAAGGCTTGTGAGAGAAAAAAGACAAAGCTGAAACACCTTTCTCCTACCACATGTAACTTAATTTCTTTATTCTTAAGTCCTCTACCTCCTGCACCTTACAGGAACAGTTCAGTGGGATGGGAAATGGGGGCTGCGATCAATCCATAGCAGCTCCTCTCTGCTGCTCCTTCATACTCACATTATTTTCCTGCTTCTTCATGCATCCTTCCCATAGAACACAGTCCTTCACGATAAACCTGTTCCAGCATGGGCTTTCCATGGGCTGCAGTTCCTTCAGAAAATATTCCCATATTCTAGCAATGAGTCTTGCATAGGCTTCAATGTGATTATGAAAATCACTTTCGGCTCTGCAGTTGCAGTGAATTACTATTGCAGGTGTTTATTTTGCTATTTAAATCAGCTGACTTTTTTTCCCTTCTGTGTGAATGACATATATAACAACACAGCCTCACCTGTCAGCCTTCAATTTAACACCAAGTATATGTTTTAGGTGGCTATTTTGTGACGAAAAGTTAATGTATAGACATAAATCATTCTTTTCCTAGTGTAACAAATAAGCAGAATAATATTGAATTGCAGAGTTAATTTAAAATTTGTGGTCTTTGTATTACTATGCTCATGTTTTGAAAATAGACTTTTGTTTGTATGGTTTTAATGTGTTTGCCATAGAATATTTCACCAATTAGCCTTTTTCACTTGTTATCAAAGTGGCTTTGAAATTTCAGGGGTCCCTAGACCTCCTGCTAAACTTGCACAATTAAATACATAAAACACTTCTTGCTGCCATGCTGGTCATTGCCCTCTTCCACTTAACCTTAAAATGTGCTCATAGTGACTCTTTTGAAAAATGTCTTGATATCATTTTATGCATTAAGCATTTTATGCTTTACCATTTCAGAAAGGTCAACTGAGATGAGGGGTACTGACCAATTTTTCCTTATTTTTTCTTCTGGCATTTTACATTATTTATTTTATTTTTCCTTTGTGGCTTTATTAATTTTATTTGGCCACTTTTTTTTTTTTTTTGGTCTTTTCCAAGTTCAACTGCACAGAAGAATTAGGCTGAGTTTACCTTGTAGTAGAAACTATATCCAAAATACTGTATTTTCTTTAAAAAATGAAGATACTTGTCTCATTTCATGGGGAATACTTTTGCTGCTCTTAGCCATAAATGTCAGAATGTTGTCACAACAAATGTACTTATCAAGGAGATATCAATTAACCTTTCTGTACCTTCTTTCTTTGATGATGCAAAAAATTGTATTTCGCAAGAAGGTTTTCCAATTACTTCTTTTCTATGAATACTCTTAAATGTGAAAAGAGAAAAAAATTATAATTCTTGGTACTATACATTTGATTTAATATACAGGTCTAGTGCCAGAGAATGTGATATATAACCTTAACAACTAAATTCAGCCTGAAGTGCTAATATTCACTCTGAACTCATAAAATATAACTCTAACAGGTAATAGGAAAGACAGGAAAGTCAGATGAATTTGTAGAAAAGAATGCTATCAAAAGAGAAGACAGTTTGTGACACTAGGATTATAATTGCTAAGATCTCCACAAAAACGTATCATACCATCACACTTTGTAACAAAACAGAGAGAATGCTGAAACCTTTTTCTTTAAACTAGAACTTAAAAATATCACCAACCATATCTGTCTGCAAATTACACTCTTGAAACAGATGAAAAAAAATTTGGTGGCACATCCTAGAGCTTGTGTCAGTTGAAGCATTGACAACTCAGCTGAAAAAGATAATTCCTAGAAAGCAATAAAAACATGAAATCATCCAGCTTTTTGAAGCTGTCACGTTACCTTATATGGGACCTTACCCAATGTCTCCTGTTCCTCTTCAGACTTCATCTCAGCTGAGGCTTGAAGTGAATGAACTTTCAGACAGAAAAAGGAAGTTCTGAAGCCTTTTTCATCCAGCATAATTAGAGGAGTCTTAGGAAAACATTTCTCTGAGACTGAAAAGAGTTTAAAGGAAACAAAAAGAACAGACACAAGTGCTTCATCACATGAAAAAGAAATATGATCATTGTGGGAGTAGGAAAACTGTTTCAGCCATCAGTAAATAAAAAATAAAGTAATAAAAGGCAGTTCAAAGTTATAGGAACTTGGCCAGATAGTTTCAATGGAAAAACAGAACAACCACTTAAAAAGAAAAAAAAGGAAACATTTAGAAAGACTGTAAATATTAAGTAAATTAATATAGAATTACACCCATTTATGTGTATTTATAAAATGAACATTATAAGGCAGCATTATAAGAGGCATTTAGCAAGGAGTCCAGTGACAAGACAAAGGGCCATGGTTTAACTGGATTAGGGTATATTTAGATTAGATATAAGAAAGAATTTTTTTTGAGATAAGAACAGTGACACAGTGGTACAGGCTGCACACAGAAGTTGCAAATGCCCCATCAGTAGAAAATGAAGGTCAGGATGGATGTGGCATTGAGTACCTGGAAGCACCTAACCTTTGAACTGGACAATATCCAAAGTAAAAAAAATAGTCTTGCTCCATTCCATTGTCAGTTTGTTGACTTTTGTGTATAAACAGTGATCAAAACAATGTTTAGAAATCCAAACAATATTAAAATTTACTAATTGAGCTAAGACAGAGAGAAAATTTTGGCACTATCATCAATACATTGCAGAAATACTTGTATCCCAACAGCAGGGCTAACAAACCTGGAGGCACCACAATTCTGACAAGGTTTATGTGAGACCCCTGTTCTTTGACATGACTCCAGGACCCACTGTACTAAAACAGAGGTCACAAACTGCTGATGTCACAGTGACTTCATGATATCCTAATTTCTGAGCATTGTTCTAAGATCCTAAATGATGTTTCATCACTTTTGTTTTTATTTCATTTTATCTGGCAGTAGTTGAAACTCACTTAAAATATTTAAGGAATATTGGAGCAATATGCTTGTCCTTTTCAGAGAATGTTTCTTTCCTTGAACTCTATTATTTATATTATTTTGGCTAGTATTATTTTGTCTAGTTCACCCCTTGATTCTCCCTTCTGTCCTGTTTCAGTAGAATGAAGGATATTGTAAAGAGACAGATGGGCCATTTTAACATTGCAAAATTTGCCAAAGTAATTCAGGCCAGTTTTAGCTGAAGAGGAAACAAACTGAATACGTTAAGGATATGTTTGGATAGGCTCTTGATTTTCAAACTGTTTTTCTAATATTCTAATTTCTAATATGTGTTTATTCCATTATAAAGAGGATTTTTTATTTTAACTATTCTTCACAGTTTTAATATTTTATAGTATTCAAAAAGAAAGTTAAGTATTGTTTGATTTATATCCTCTTTTAATAGCATTGTACAGGGTGGAGAATTTACAAATGTAAATCTCATATCATCTACATTATAAAAATTTATCATGTGTCAGTAGGTAGACTCTTGTGTGTCAACTCTTACCTTTGTCCTTTGGTATTCCCTCATTTTACTATAGATTTTATGATATCATCCTTAACCATCTGATTGTCAGTGTGCATTTGTGCATTACATCACACCAACCTAATTTTTTAGTCTCAAAATGCAACTGCATTTTGAAATTAAAATCCTTCTTTCACTGTTTATTACAATTAATTGGTATAAACATATTAAAAAAAAATTGAGAGTGTTGAACATTTCAGAACGTTTCATCCTTGTTGTTTTTATTTGGGCTCACTTGGTGGCAACGCAAGCAAGAAAAAACAAACAAAATTCCCTGACATTTCATTCATGAACCAGTTTCCAGAGGGGTAAGATGCTGCTACTGCTGAAATCCAGCATGTCTTCTGTTTCTCTGACCTGAGGCTGCTGAATCCAGGCTTAGTCCAGCTGTGTGTAAATTCTTCTCATAAAAGGAGATGCTATAAATGTGGATGTAACCATCTGAATGTCTTATAGGGTTTCAGCATAGCAACATGTTTTCTTTTCCTTCCCTTCCTGACTTTTTTTCACATGCACTAACAATTTTTTACCATCTCCTATATAATATATATCAGAAAACCTAGATCAGAAATTCACCTTTTAAAAAGCAGTACATTTTTCTGTAACCTAAGGGTGGCAGCAGTCTAAAAATTTATTCTGATTCTTCTTTGCTGTAATCATAATTTATCTTCCACGTAAATTATTGATGTTTTTATCACATGGTGAAAGAACAGTGTGCTCTGATCTCATCCTCTTCCTTGTCTTTTCTGAGTGTAATCACTACATCCTTCATTAACATCAGAATTGAGTATTTAAGTTGCTTTCTTTCCCAAGTGATACCTTCATTGCTAGGAAGAGGAAAATATATAAGTAGTGGTAGCAGGTTCTTCTGGTAACAGTTAGAAATATAATCTGACTTTGCATTTGATGGATGGTGATTTGCTTCCCTTGTAGACCAGGGACTGTCACCCATTTAAAGCATCTCTAACGAGATAGAGTGCATTAAGGACAGTGTACAGAAACTAACTCTTTTTCTTCACCTTTCCCCGGACCTAATAAATGATGGCTTCAGTTCCTTAGACTATTAGGAAGAAAAAGGAAAAAATAAATGACTGAATCCCTGGGGTAAGTCCCCTATTTCTCTCTGTCCTTGAGGTTCATCCACAGAATCTTGAAAATGAACCTCACCCCATGGTTCATTTAATGGCCAGCTTAGTTATGGGAAGCAATTTTTCTTTTTCATAAACAAGTAAAAAGAATTAAATTAAGGGTAAAAGAACTGAATAGGATGTGAAGGGAAGGTGTAAGTTTTCAGTGCTTACCTGTGCTTCACAAGAACACACTGAAGTTATTACTTTAGGAAGGAATTGTCATTTCCATCCAATGTACCCCATATCGCTTAATTCTGCTAATTGTATTAAAATATGTTATTCTGGATGATCTTAGAATTAAAGTCCCTGCTAATACATTTTTTTTTTCATTAAGTGGGTTAGTCATAAAATTTTGGTAACATCGTATACATAATGGTATTTTACTTCTTTTTGTTTCCCTTCAGGTTTTGTGCCAGGTTTTACATAAATACATCCCTAACTGAAATATGTTACAAAGAAAGATATACCATGAATAAAAGTAGTTGTTATAAGAGCAATACATTAACTCTTTCTGTTCCAATCTCTTCTATTCTATTCTGTTCTACTCAGGATCACATATTTGTGTAATTTTGTTCTTTGCTTTTAATAGATAGTGATAATAGAAATAGTTATTACTTGTAAGTGGTATTTTTAATTATTTTTTAACTTCTTTCTCTGTACTTGTAGTAGAAAGAGAGTTCTCTGAGCTTCTTAATCTGTTATTCAGAACATTATGTGTGTCATGTTACCTTAACACTGGAGTATAAGTATACACTGTAAAACACAGGACAGGTTCACATAATCTATCTGCAAAGCTTTTGGTTTTTGCATTAAAAATTGTAGGAATAAAGAAAACTGTTTGTGTAAGAGCATCAGAGAAAGAAGAGGCCATGTACAGTTTTTCTGCTTTTGGAGTCAAATCTGTGTGTAATTAGGCATCTAATAAATGCAATACTAAGGGGGTTCCTTGCTTTTTGGTTTTGTTTGTCTGGGCTTTTGTTATTATTTTATTTTATTTTACTTACTTGTTGGTTAGCTCTTTTTTTTTGGGGAGGGGGAGGGGGACAGGGGAGTGAAGAGTGGTTGACCTCTTTAGAAAACTTTTCCATTCCTAACTCAATAAAAACTTGCTGTTCTTTGGTACCAGGAAAAGCAAGATGGTTTATAAAGCTCCTCATCCTTATACAGTGACAAAAGGCTACAAATACAGAAAAATCCTATGTAAATAGTCTCTACTTAAGAATAAGAATCTAATTTTAAAAAGGATAATTTCTATTCATAGGCTTTTCTACTGATGCTTGTCAATCCACTTAAAAAAATTTACTGCACTATTTCAAGCATATGCAGAACACTTCCTTCATGTGAATGTATGAAGGTGTCCTTTTTGTGCATATATTCTAAGTATAATAAAAAGAAACACAGGCTGCATACATTTCTTTTAATTAGGCCAAATTTTCTTCTACATATTATCTGGTATTTCCAATGTATATTATGGTGCAGGTTTAAAAAAAAAAAAGATACTATCACAAGCCACCTAGTCTCTTCTACGCTGCCTAGATTCTTCAGGGACCATGGTGAAATGAATATAAGTATCTCCAACACAGTTATCAGGATTTTTAGGGAATGGCTTTACCTATGTTAAATTCCAACTGTGTATATTGGAAAATGATGCATTTGGCTTGTGAACTTGCCATATCTGGAAGCCAGTACACAGCTGGCTTGCAGCTCCTGCCTCTATATCCATGTTATTATAGAATTATCAGTTCCCTTGCCAGTTTCCCTTCCCAGATTCTCTTCCCTTTGTTGGTTAAAGTCCTGGATACTAAATCCCATCCCAGAAACTACCTCTCTCTAATATTTCTTTTTGACTGTGAAGGAATAGCAAAGTTACTAGTCATTTGGACTATTTACATACAGAATGAAACAGGTGCTCACATGTACTGAAAAAACATCTCCCTAAAAATGCATGATTGTTTTCCTGCTGTTCTAAAATCATTTCATGTGGGAGTTTTCTCATTTCCCTGCTAGGACCTGCTATTTTATATATCCTTGTATGCATACTACTTCCTTTAATTGTTATGTGACTCAGTTATCCACACAGCTATTAATAAAAACATGGTAAATTGCCCACATATTTGTGAAAACCAAAGTTAAGTGTGAAGAGCTCTTGCTTTTTGAATAACTGAGGGTTCTTGGCTTTTGACTGCTCTCCAGGTACCACATAGTCCAAGCTGTAATACAGATGTACCACTCACTTATATTAGTTCAGACAAGTGCAATCCTTCTTTACCAAGACAACCTCGAAATTGCCATGACATGAATTTTTCTTTCTCAGGTGACACACTTTTCATACAGAAGGAATATCTGATGACAGCTGCATTGACATAGAACTGTGTAGGACCATCTGCCTCAGAAAACTTAGCTTTTTCCTGTGTAATAATTCACAGCAATCATTTCTGAACAATTTTTCTGTTTGTTTGGACATTTTGAAAGTCATGGTATTATTCATTCTGTCTCTCTCTTCCCTCTCTCCCTCTCTGCGCAAAATTTTAAGCAATCTATGTCATTCCTTCTTAAACCTCTAATATCGACTGACCCCCTCAAAGCTGAGACAGGACATTTGCTGGCAACAAATCCCTCCACTCTTCCACTATCCAGCAAGCATACAAAGTACTTCACAATCAAAGGCAAGAAAGAATCAGGGTGCCACAGACCTAGCTAAGTCTTGAGTAGGAGCTTCAATGTCCTACTTATTCCCCATACTCTATGTGACTTTAACAACTAATAATTATTCCAATAAGACAATTTTTAACCAGGCCTTGTGTTAATCCTTAGTATATATTTTGGTAGTTGGTTATACATAGTGTGAATTCTGTGTTTGTTTCCAGTCCACTTCCCCACTTCAGTTTCAGCCCTCAGACATTTGGGGCAGGTTGATCAGTCTAATAGAGGCATTCTTTTTTTTTTTTTTTTTCCCCAGAAAACACTAGTGTATAAAGGAAATTTAAACTTTATTAAATCTCAGTCTCCTAATTTACCCTTCAATAATGAGACTGAGGAGACTAATAATGAGACTAAGGAAGGAACTGACTGCAAGATACCTGTCTCAAAATTATCTCTATGATTATGGAACTGATTTTTTAAGCTTGGTTTTCATTACATGAGGGCATATATATGTTCATATGGGATTCAGAAATTCAGGTGGTTGTGATCTTGAACTTCCCTGCCCATCAGCTAGCATCCACTCTTAAGAAAGGAGGTACATAAGGGTTTGCCTTGCCTCCCATAAGATCACCTGAGCAAGAAGTTACATTGACTGAGGTGCTCACTTTCTCTCTTACAAGAGTCTAGAAAAAACAGTCTACCCATTCACAGTATTCAGCAGAAGTGCTCAACATACAGCACATTAAAGACTGGACACATTATCTACATATCTTACTACTATGGTCCGGTTATTGAAATTATTATAAATGCCTCTTCATTAATTGAGGTGCAAATGAGGCCATATGCCAAAGTTAATAGCATGGGTTTTATTTGATAGAAAATATGAGAGAGAGAGAGAGAGAGAGAGAGAGAAAGTGAGAAAAAGGAGGAGAAAAAAATAGAAAAGAGGTGCGGGAACAGACAGAGAGTGAGTGACAGAAACAGAATAAAGAAAATATGGATCCCACTGGTGTCCCGATGATCTTCTCCAGCTGGTCTTCTTGGTGATGAGGGATCCCCAAAAAGCATGGAATCTGATGGATTAATATACACTCAGATCAGGTGGGAATATCCAGGTACCTCTCCCAGAGGGGTGAGGGGTCAGTTTGACACAGTTTCTTGCAGCAGGCTCTGGGTCTGTTGCATCACTTTGTGTCACGTGCAGTCCTGGGGTGCAAGGCCTCAGGAATGAGTCTGGGGAGCACTTCAGGGGTCTTTGATTATGGCACCCCCTCAGCTGTCTCCCACATGAATGTCCCGTAAATGTGGCCTGTGGGGTTGGGGGTTCCACAGCTGGGCTGGTTTGTGTAAGGGAGGATGGGTGTTCAGTGCCTGTGACCAGAGGTTACAACCGAAACCTCCTCCCCCTCCTTGTTTCAGTGGGGGTCTGTGTAAACCTGGCCTCTGTGGGCTGTGGTCTCCCCCATCCCAAACCCAGCCAGGTCTTTCTTGTGGATGCATTCCTTTCTCTCAGCCTTGCTTACTTCTCCTTAGACCTGAGATGTCTGAACAATGGTGTCCCCTTTATCTTATCTAGATGGCTTCACTCATAGTCCAAAGTCACGCATCTTCAAGGAGGGGTGCGCTTCTGTGGCTGTAGCTTCTTTATACAGTTTTTGCTACTGTGGGCAAAACTCCTTTATAACTATGTTTAAAGCATGAACCATTTCAGTCTCTGACACTTATAAATATTGCTTTCATTCCTAGAAATTAAACAGATAGACGGAAGTTGGTTGTAAGGCCCTAAAAATATTTAATTTAAACCATCAGTAAATCTACTGTATTTTATTCCCGGTGAAGGCTTTGGTTTCCTCCTAAGAGTTGAAACATTCTGATGCTCAGGTTCTGGAGTAAATCTGTCAAAAACATCAAATTCCAATTCATGACATCATGGATAGAACTGAAATTGTGGCCGCCAATCCATAAAACCATGGACAGGGCAACACTGATCTTGGTAGACCAACTGAACCTTAATATAGCACAGAGATGTTCTGTCAGCACTTTTCAGTTTAATTTTTATGTTTATTTAATCAATGTTTCAAATTTACTCCTTCTTGTTCTCTTGAGATGCCTTAAGAGAGATAAAGAGTGTGAAGTATTTAAATAATAAACTGTTAAACAAGGGGAACATTATCTAGTTACTCAGGTTTCTGTTATGATTGAGTTATTTTGTCCTGAATTTTGAGGCAGATACCATGAAGTTTTTCAACAATATGCACCATAAAAGTGAGAATCTTTCTTAATAACATAAATCGCAATTTACACTTGACAAACAAATTCAACAGCACTATAAAGTTATCTCAAAATACTCAACTTGCAGTAAAAGGATGTACTTTAGGATGAAAATCATTACCCAAACTAAAATAAAGAGTATGGTGCTGTTAATATTTTAAAACTGCTTCTGTTATTGTGAAACTTCTTGCTGATTTCACAAAACATTTCTAATCTATAAGGATGGATCCACATCACAAAAATTGAAACCAAGCATATTACAGCTTGAAAAATGAGGATTTCTGTGCATTGCCAAAACAAATTATTTTGACTTGCTTTAAAAATATGTGGAGGCTCCTTCAAGCATTATCATTGATAAGTCATTATAAGACTTGCAGGTTCATGCATCACTGCTCCTTGCTGTCAGTATGAAAAATAAGACTTTTTGTTTACTTAAAAAATTGAAATGTCATGATTCTGCTGTTGAAAAATGAGGCGGGAAAAAAGAGTGTCCTCCCATTTTTGAAAAATGTATTTTTTATTGAAGCAAAAGAGATAGGAGGAGAAAGAGATTATGTACACTCAGGGAAGCAGACAGTTTCTATTGACACAGAATAAAGGGTAGTAATAATTAAAGCTGGGTCATTGAAGACAAAGTGTCCAGAACCAAGTGTGGAGCTGATGACAACATGAGTCAAAAATTAAGGTCTCAACCTACAGCAGACCTACCTTTGAATCCCCAACAGATACATAATTAATAAAGGCATGATGAAATAAGATTCATGTTTCATGATAGAGTGAGACTCCTTGGTCAGAATGCATCTGTTAATAATATAAAAATCCCTTCTGGAATGAGAGTTTAATAATTCTCATTCATGCTTTAAATAGTAGATCACAGCAGTAAATCAGAATTATGATTTCAGAGGGTACAAGTTATTAAATATATAGTTTCTGGCATTTCATTTATTGTAAAATAATTTTTAAAATATTCTGTAATATTCATTACCAGAAGAAGATTGATCAAATAATCATGCAAATACCAAGTATGGCCTGTATTAATCTTAATTTTTTTTAATTTTTGAAAACTTTGAAGAGTAATTTAGCTGTTGCAATGGGAGGAGAGATTATTCTGACAGATTCTTAAAATCCATGGATAAATAAGGGATGAGCATGTGTGTGCATTCATTACATATACTTTGAGGTCCCATCCTGCAGTTGTAAAACTTTTGTAGTTTTATTCCCAGACCTATAAGACTAGGTCCGTTTCAGTGGTACTCAAAAATGGTTTATTGCAGAATAAGTTTGCTACATTGTGTGGTAGTAAGAGTTGAATTTTAATTCTTCTATTTCTTTGTTAGTTATCAATTTCCTATAGAAAACTATAGTAAGTACAGATATTGAGAAAACCTTGTTTGTTTTCCTGAGGCAAAACTGCCAGTATTATTAAAAAAATAATATCAGAGCTACACAGAGTCACTGAGTTTTCCAGGCAAGGAGACCTCTCTTAGGCAGCCTCAAGTGCAGACAGGAATGAGAAATGTCTATATCAGATGGCAGAACTCTTACTAAAAACCTGTGAAACCATTTCCCAACTCAAGAAGAAAGAAAAATTCTGTGCATGCATCTCCTTCAATAATGAACAACTCTAATTTTAGTATCTACTAAGCTCACATCTGTATCATGAATCCAAGGATAAGTCAGTTTATGAAGTTGCACTATTTATTGTCCTCCAATCTCATGATGGAAAGCAAACAAACCAGAATGATCACCAAGTTCGAAAACAGTTCAATAGAAGGAAAATTCCAGAAAAGTTCATCTCCTAGTTCTAATATGGATCAAGAGAAAATTATTTCTTCCGCTCACCTTCTTCTGTGAAGTTATTGTTCTACTATTTAAAAATTAAATTGATATTTCTAAACAAAATTTTTGTAGTCTACATATTTAATGAAAAAGCAGTGACATTTCCAGAATCCTGATTATCTTTGTAATTAGTTAGAAATATTGACTAAATCTGCCACGTTATATAAATTTTCCTAAAATTAAGTATTTTTCCTCCATAATTGACTTTGTTTATAGTAACAAGTAGACTGTGAGGTTAAAGAAACGTATTTTTCTATTATTCATCTGTTACACAATACACATGAAGTTCAAAAGGGTGCACTAATGAAGACTTAAATAAAAATGAGAAGGCACATGAAAATTGTCTCCCATGCCTTTCTTCTGTCACACCATGCTGAGGCACTAGAAGGCTGAAAACCCTTGTGCAATGACATTACAAGAAAAAAATGCTGTTAATAAAAATGGACCAAAATGAAACAGACAGAGATATCTCATTTTTTGGCTAAAAAATAAGTGCCTAACCATTCTTAGCAAGTCACTAAGGTGATTAAATTAGTTTTTCCTTTTTTTTTTTTTTTCCTATTTTATATTTATTCTGAAGGAGATTCCTTGAAATTCTGACACCTATCTGAAATATATTTTGTGGTAATAAAAAATAAGATAAATTGATAAAATCTGGAAAGGTAGTGAAAAGTGAAAGGACAGCTGCCTGGCAAGCACTCCACAGTGTACTGAGACCGTGTTTGTTTGTGGCAATGTAAGAATTCAGACAGACAATATTGAATGAACCACACACTCTAGCAGACAGACGTGGTGAGTTCATAGATCATATGCGTTTTACTGTTTACATGTTCAGGAAAGTTTAGCAGAAAAAAATGGAGAAAATTAAACAATATACCATGAAATGGATCAATGTCACTCAACAACATGCCATAAACATTTTCTTTCTCAGAGCTTGTGGAAACAAACTGAGGAAGAATAGTATTTGTGCATCAGGGGTGAGAAAAGGTCCTTTAAGGCCCAGGAGAATGGGGGCCATTGCTCTGGAAGATAATTAGGCATAGGTGTTGGGTTTCAAGTCAGAGGCTGGCCTTATACTTGGCAGATTCAAAATCCTCATGAGCCAGAAGAAAGATGAAGAATGGGTTTAAATTTTCTTTTAGATGGAAAGCCTGTAAGAAGGAGAGGTGTACAAAATACCTGTCAATATAAAAAGTTGTTGTCTTCAACAAAGCAGAAGGAAGATGCTGTCTCCCTGGAAGTGTTTGTGCTGATTTAGGTGAAATTTTCTTCTTCTGGAGAATTGGTAGTGATTTGGAACGAAATGCTGTAATGGGTATGGTTGTGCCCCTGAACACTCTAGCTCCCATGAACATGACCACTCACCCCAATTTATTACAGTATTTAACAGAAAACTGTGGCTTATAAAAATTAATCTCTGGCTTTTCGTGACATTTTGGGGATCTGCACACATCCAGAAAGCCTCTAATCTATTTTAGAATAAAAAATTAACAGTAGTACAAAACACTACCACTGGCAATAACTATTTGGTATGTTTGCACATATTCCTTAAAAACCACATCAGGTTCCTTTCCTTTAGGCAATTTCAGTAACAAGTTCAAGTGAACAGCATTATTTTGACTCAGACAGAAAGAAAGACTCAGACTCAGACAGCATCAAAACTTCAAAACAGACACCTTCTTATTATACCAAATTTTATTTTCTCAGCAAACTGAAGCCTGCATAATCATTCAAGGAACTATTATACTTGAGCATGGTTTCCTAATGGTTAAGCAATCATATTGCATACGACATCAAGTATGATGGAAAGAGCTTCAAGAAAGCTAGTATTTCTAAAATACTAGACCAGAGCTATGCTATTGGAATTCAGAATGGTGATCACAAGAGAGCTCTGCAGCTGTCCTTCATGACTAAACACTTGCTTAAGTGCTAACTTACATATCAAGGGAATGTTAGGCCTAGTAAAACTACTTTTTACCTATCAGGAACAGCAAGAAGTTTTCAGTTTATCTGCATTATCCAGTTCAATATTACTGCACCCAGAGCTAGAAGCACCCAGAGGGGCATAAGCTTGTCTATGCTATTCTTTTATCCTAGTATCAGCTCAGTAAATAGTATTTCATCTTGTAAAAATACTTAAACACTGTTTTAAATTTTACCTTATGGTGTCTAAGTGTTTTTCTTACTGGGATCATAATGGATCAGAATCTCCTGGTTTGAAACAGATACTGGGTCAAACTGCAAGGTGGAGGACACCAGCTTGAGTCAGCTGATACCACTGACAGTTCTTAAATTAGAGAATCAGACTATTTGTCCCCCTAACTTTCCTTAGAGAAAAAAAATACTATACACTAACCTATAGTAAAACGGACTTATGGTCTGTAGAAACTGATTTTTCAACATGTGTCTCCTAAAGGACCTAGGATTAATGTGGTAGAGAAACAAAACCTCTGAAATTAAATACAACTGCAGCAAAAGGACATGTTAGGGGAAGCAATGTTTTATTTGTAATGTCTATACTTCATCTTTGCCATCCTTATTTTCAAAAATATTTATCACCAGCAGCTCCAGGAGAAGTACAAAGAAATTGAGTTATTCAATACCTTAGAACTGAAGTCTGAACTGAACTGACTCTATTAATTGCACTCTGAAAATCTGCATTCATTAGCGACAAGTTCTTTTAATTTTGAATTACCATAAAATCCTTTATGAACTATAAACATATTGTATCCAAACGCTTGTAATGAAAATGATAGCTAGCTGATTATTGAGATGTTACTACAAAGAGCTAATGAAAAATGATAAATATAATATATATGTTTTAACCCTGAGGATAAGACTCGTTACTGTATATAATTCTCTTCCCTGACTGGATATTGTAAAAGATGAAGAAAAAATTGTTTACATAGATGTTTTAAGCAACAAAAATAATTCATAAAATTCATTCCATGTTAGCACATTACTGCTGACGAAGGTCTTTTTACCGTCACTGTTAGAGCAGAGTAGTACAATTCTTAAGTACCTTTTTCAGCAATTGTAAACAAGTGGCAGTAAAAAGGCGATATGTGTTTATTCTCTGTGCACTATTGTTTGTTCTTCATGGCATCTTCTACTGTGCAATAAACCCTAAGATTAGCCACACCTAGTCTTGACTGTGAGGAATAATGCTGTATATCTATAACCCAGAGCAAATAAAAATATGCAGTATGTTCTCCATTGAAGGCTGAGAAGGCCATCATGTTTAGGAAATGACCATCACAGATCCACCTTCAAAGTTCAGGACCGAATGTCAATCGGTATTGCATTAAGTTGATGGAACTCAATTCAAAATTAGCAAAAAATGCAATACCAAAAGAGGAAGTCATTAAGGGTCAATGTCCAGTGGTTATATTGCTCATGAGAAATCGCTCAGGTTGTATAGGGATACCTATTCAATCTTTTTGCTATTTTTGTTTTGTTAAATACATGAAAAATGAAACTGCTGAACTAATCCACAGTACAGCACAGACATAATTACATGTATAAAGTACTCTGCCTCTATGTCAGGGCAATATGACTAAAATAGGGAAATTACTATTGTTTCTGAGAGATTTAAAACCTGATTCACAGCACGGTATTCCATTATTATTTTACTGTGGTTTTCTAGTCATTAAAATGGTGTGTTCTGTAGCATGTCTTTCTTAAACTTTTTGTTTCATAAACATGACTACATTTATAAAAATGCATTATTCTGACAGTGTCCAGAAAGATGATTTACAATCCAGTTCATGTCAAGTATTTGGGTACCCTGCAACTTAGAAACTCACAGAGCCATTTCCTTACCCTTTCTGCCATTTTGATGCCTGTGAGGTTTAAAGAGTATTATTAAAGATAATCAATTTATCATCAAAGAAAGGATTATTTTCTGATAGGACTGTATATGAGCAAAAATTCATTTAGTAGACATTGTTTCATCTACAGTGCAGACCTTTTTTCAATTCTGAGAAACAGCAGTGCCAAATGGGACAGATGAACACGTTTCTTCTCAGTAATGTCAACAAGTGTTGTCTTTGACTCTAACCTGTAGAGAATTTGGGGGCTGATTTGTTAAACATAAAACATCTGCTTTTTATAGACTTTTTGAGCTTTTCTCTTTAAAATGTTTAATTGAGGAAATGAGAGATATAACTGTTTAGATAAATTTCCTTTAAATAGTCACTGACTTCTTGTGGAGCTTAATTTGTGGTCTCCAAGCCCATAAAAAAATCAAAATTATGGTTTCGTTGATAATGATCCCCACATTCTAATACATTCTTTCTTGTGCTATTTAAGCAATGAGACACTCAAAGAAGACTTGTCTGCCTGCATTACTGCTTGCATGCCCTGTGTTGTACAATGTGACACCAGAGAATTAGAACCCACCATCCCCTTTGCTAATGGCATTTAACCATATGGAAATTAAACACAAATTTTCAAAAGATGGGATACTGCTATGCATTTATATTAGTTTCTTGCACATGTATTAGAATATGTGTATACCTATCTAGTAATTTGCATGCATGATTACCTGAGATGCTTGCACAGTCATGACAAAATTGTCCCTGAGATGTTTATTTTTTACTGAACTTCGTCACTTAGGCATTTTGAAATAAAAAATTAAATATAAGGGAAATTAAGTTCTTAGACTTTGCAGTAATTCTTGGCAAATTACAAACGACTTTCATATGGTAGTTATGATCCTGTGTAATTATTTAAGATCTTGCCTTCAATGAAATATATCTGAGTCTGTTAAACAATAATGTAGTCCTTTATTTATCTATACAGAGAGCTCAAGCAGTAGTAACATAGAGTTGCAATGCTAAGATTTGACAAAGAAAGATTTTTTTTCCAGATCCTGAACTTTTTGTATTTTACTTTGACATGTTATTAGTCATTTCATGTCATAGCATTTTGATATGAAATCTGTAAAATATTTGACTAGTATGGTCAAAGATGATGAGAGATTATATTTTAGATTCAGTGGATCCAAACAAGATTCACTCAGTAGTGTATACCTTTCCTTTCCATCTCTCTGATTTGTCCAGTACCTGTAAGGAAAGAGGTCTCCATCAAAGTTTCAGGCTTGAGCAATTATTAAATAATGGGGTTTTAACTTCACTTTGAAGGTTTTCCTTTCTTTTTTTCTAATTTGTCACATCTCTAGAGTATATTAGAAGCCTTAGCAGTACATTAATGTTGACTTCTGATTATTTTGACTTTCAACTTCCTAAATCTATGTCTACTTTAAAAATAAAATTAGAAAAATTACTGTAGCAACTGGATATAAATTTTATATTAATTATTAATTTTATAATCTCAGAAAACTAGAGAGGTCTGATAAAAAACTGAAGACAGGGCAAGGTTTCAAAAATGTTATGTCTTTGAAATGTATGGCTTACTTAGTCTGGTGCAACATTCCTTAGACATTCTGTTATTTTTTCACCTGGTGATACTTTCTGGTTGTTTTGTGGAGAGAGAAGTTTGGTTTTTTGCTTGTTTGTTTGGGTTTTTCCTGGTCAGGCTCAATGGTGAGTATTAAAAAGCTCAAACTAAGTTTAAAAATAAATGGAGAAAGCAGAAGACAATGATTTACATGGTTAATAATATGAAAGATAGAACTGTAACACTCCCGCACCTGCAGCTAAATACCCAATGTAAGTGGAATCTACATATGTATTCTCTATTCCTGCTTTTTATATACCGAGAAGCAAAAGATATTGCTATTCTTTCTATTTCTTCCCACACTGATACAGACTATTAGTTAGTCCCTATATTTGATATATTCTCTGCATATTCATTGTTTTATTCTTTTCAAATCAAAGACAGGAAATTTATCTATGCATCTCTTATTTAGCAGGTGTGAAACAACTGTATTTTTAATTTTTTTTTTAACTTGGTCATAACCATGTTTAACAAAATTACTCAGTCATCTCAGGTTTTTTAAGCTTGCTGAATACCTGATCTAGGAAACTTGAGTGTACTCAGGGTCTATACATGAGTGTGGAATAAGTCAAAATCATTAAAGGTACACAGTGCAAAAGCTAAAGAAGCAGAAGTTTTAATTTACAGAAGCCTGTCATCCTTCATGATATTGATAGCTTAAATTTCAGTTTCATTCTTGCATCAGGTTACCTCCTGTACATACTAAAGTTGAATCCTTTCAGGGAAAAAGTACATTAAGGTCAGGAAAGTTATCTTATAGAAATGCTTGGGCCTTGTTTCTCGGGGATGTTAGAGAAACATCAGTGTGAGTTCCAAGTATTCACATACATGCTCTGTGAAAACATGTCCTGAGCCTTGTGTGGCAGTGTCATCACTCAGACTTGACACAAGATATATTATGCAATATTTGGTGTGTACTTATACTGCAACCTGAGCAAAGACAAGTCTCAGAGTTTCAGTTTGGAAACTCCTGAATATTCTACAACTATAGTGTCACACATTGAGGAAAGGAAAGAAAACTCGGGTTTTTTTAGCTTTATTAATTGGTTATGAAATTTCAAGGGAGAATAACAGTTTTACAGTTGGGTTTTTAAAATTATTTCTATGTCCCTGGTATGCACTTAATTAGGGAGACAGAAATACAGACATTGCTCACCAATTCAACTTTAGTGCCTTGCCATTCAAAGTAATTCCTAGTAAGGTAAATGCTTTGTCTTTGTCTTCTACCTATTTTCTCTAACACCAGACAAATAATATGAGTTCTTGGAAAACACTTGTCTATTTTTATTGCCTTTGCATTCAGTAGTGATTTTGTTTTGTTTGACATTTTTCTTCTTGACTAGACATGTTCTGTGAACAACCAAAATAGCAACACTTCCAGTTGGAATATGCATTTTCTTTGGGTACAAATGAGGAAGATAAATTTTTCTTCCTAGATTAAAAAAAAGAAAAGGAAAACAAAGGGTAAGTTATTATCTTACCTAACATTTTCAACACAAGTTACTAAATACTTGCAGGAAATTGACAGAAACATTTGGAACAAATTTTATAAACTGACAGCCCTATATATTATAATTATTAAGGGGTTTGTAGAGCTTGAATTCATACATGTTCTTGGCATTTGAATGCATAATGATATTGAATCATTAAAACTGCTGACATTTAAGAAAATAAACTTAAGCAAAATATTGTCTGCCACCATTGGTAATTTTTCCCATAAATCACTTTTAAATAAAATATTCAACATATGTTGATCTTAACAGGTTGGCAACTGCTCAGAATAAGACTATGCCCAATTTTTTTATTTTATTTGCTTTAGTTAGGAAAGCAATTTAGATTCAATATTTGCACACTATCACAAACTTACCAAAACAACAGTGAAATTGTTTTATTGGAAAGTTGATTTTCTGCTATCTCTTTGGGAGTCTTGAAGTTTAATATCAAAGTAGAGAGGTTAAATAACACTATTTCAATATCATTACTTCCAATTGGAGAGCTTAAATATGTCTTAAATGTACTTATGAAATAGACTAATCAATAGAAAGTTGCCATTAAGTTCTCAATTAAGAAATAGCAAATTAATTATGCCTTTGAATTATAAGCAACTTTATTACACTAGTTAGTTTCAACAACATCCTCTTTTTTCTTTTTTTAATTACTGTTTTGTCAGATCATCATTCTTAATTTCTTCCCATGTATTAATGAACTATTTGGTTTGTATTTGATTAAATCCACATATCCCACCTTTCAAAGAATTCTTATTTGGTTGATTAAGATACATACAAATGGTGAAATCATTTTCACACACAATTTAATAATCAGTAATCAGAAAACAGTACAACAGAATGGAATACTGAAGGGTACTGCTATAATTTAACTAAGTACTGTAGGTTTGGGTGGCAAATGTTGTGATTCATATTCTTCCACTAAAAATATATAGAAGCAGATGACTATTTTGACCATTTACCAGCAAACTGCTAAAGTAGTATTTCTAACCTCTATAGATATGGCTTGATGGTCACAGAGATTTTATTTTAAGACTGTTGTGCTTCTAAGGAAAACTAAGTTACATCAATGTTGAGCAACTACAATGGTCCTATCCTGACCTACAACTGAACCATTAGCTCAGGAGCTTAGGTAGACCAGAACTAAACTAAATCAAGTCCATCCAAAACTGATAGTAAAGTCAGCAAATAGCATAGATACTACAAAACTGTCATGTAGCTCATTGTCTTAAAGACTTAGCATAGGTTATAACCCTATATTACCATATCTATCAGGAAACATTTGCATATAAGTATTTGCAACAGTATCTTTAGAAATCTATTGTCAGATTTTCTCATAGACCTCAGGAATGACTTCAATATAACAAAGGACCTCCTACTTATTTAGATACGAGATGATGTGTGCTTTCCGTTCATACCAAGAGTTAAGAGTTCAAGGTATTACAAGGAGTAAAATTTAGCATGTGAGCAAGTGCTCACAACTTGAACTACAGACAGAGACAATGTATAAATTGTTACATTATTAAATAGAGACTTTATAAACATCTATTTTATTATCCCTGTGAATGCTTGAATAAACCTAGATGCTATTTTTTTGTAAACCAAACTACTTGTCATAACGCCAAAGCTGAAAATGATGAAAGATGTGGAAACTTTATAGGGTTACCATTATAAATAAACCTCACACCAACAACTGGCTACATTTCACTGCAAGACTGTGGAAAATCTATTTTTAAAACTGAATAAACATTATCCAGACTTAAAGGAAAAAGGCATATTATTACTTTAAATATTTTTGCTAACAGAATATCCCCTATCAGCATTCTAAGGTGAATTAATTTAGTTCAGTAGTACAGCATGGAGAATAATATATCACACATTAAACTCTAAAGATTTTGTTTCAAAGACTTCTAGTTAATAATACTCTGCTTTCTGCTAAAGTTTATGGCATAACTTGGTACAGATATTTTTCTTACCTCCTTCTTCACAATAAAAAAATTTTAATGGAAAAGTCAAACTGTTAACAACTGGAATGACTAATTTAGGTCATGCTATAGTATGCAAATAATTTAAAATATATTACCACTCTAAGGAATGAAACCAAGCAGATTTGTCTTTTTACATCTGGAACACTTTTTCCAAAATCAACTAAATCAAGATGAAGAGAATCTATAGATGAATGATTACTTTATAATTTTGTATAGGACAATAAGAGACAGACACAGAGAAAACAAAGTCTTTTAGGAGTACATCTATATGTTCTAAGAAGCAGATGCTTATATCATAAGAGAAAACATGTAACCTGGGAATTTTTGCCTTCCTCAGGGAAATGGAACATAATTATGACAAAAAATTAAAATATTTGCAATTTATGTCATTTTTCTTTACATCTGTAAATTCTCTCCATAAGAAATGTTTCTTATATATTTTCAAAGTAACCAATAATATCAGACATGGGTGGGGAACAAAGATTTTTTTCTATTGTGCAGTGTAAGTCTCCATCAAATCCTTCTGCAATTAATGGAACAACTCACTTTCCTTTCCTTTTTTTTTTAATTATTTTGGCCATGAAATTCCCTCATCTCTTATTCAGCTATGAAGTAGAAAACCATCTCTGGATGTTGCGTTATCCAATCTTCTGTCCCTTAGTGTTCCTGATCAGCATTGAACTGTGATTTGCACTTGTCTCCAATGGAAAGGGACCCTCTGCTGGAGGCCACATATCAATGTCCCCACACCTGCTTTATAGTGAAATTGAAGAATTTAAGCCCATATGAACACCAAATGCATATTAATAACAACTGTGTCAATGGAACACACACACACAAGTTTTTCAGATAGTTTAAGACACAAAATTATTATCTACCTTATCCCTCTATAATACAGTTGGAAAATGTTTTGGAAAAAATGCATGGATGCTACAACACCTAAATTTTTCCCTTAGTATTAGACGGCAAGATTCAATAGTGAATGTATTCCAAGAGCATAAAATTAAACTGCCTGATTTTCAGAAGAACTAAAGACAGTAGCGCTTATTAAGGTTGAATTCAAATAACTTTAAGATATTGCTGACATGGAAAAAGATTCTTTATGACATGGAGAAACCAAGGAACTATACTCCTAAAATTCTTTGTTTGAAGAAAAGTTATAATCTAATAAAGTTCTAGTCAGTTTATAACTGAGGGACTTACATTTGAATTAATATTAGAGTTACTTGAATTAAAATAGATTACTGGAATCAATTTTACAAATTCTGAGCTTAATCTGAAAGTAGTTTCATAATTTCAAAATTCCTTTTTTCAGATCTATGCAGTTGAATTTTACCTTTAAATATTATAGCCTCATTTGAATTTTTTTTTTTGCTTCTGAATGCGCAGAGAAAAACATTGAAGACACTGTACTTGTGAATTTTCTTCTCCATTTTACTTCATCTTACACATGAAAATTCTAAAAATCTTAATTTTTGTAACAAGTATGTTTATTACTAGTGTCCAAATTTATACATTTTGTTCTCATGACTGGTTATATCTAGAAAATTGGACACACCTAAGAGATCCCTGGTAAAGCACACAATTATAATTAATTAGGATTAGACAGGGACTAGGAAAAAAATCTTTTTCTATTTGATTCTGGGTAATCATCAACACTCCTTTTGATGTCTGAATATGAAGTGGAACTCCTCAGCTTTTAAAATTATTCTCAGCTCAGACCAGCTTAATAAATTACTTTAAAATACCCTGATAACTCTTTCTCACCGTGAACATTTCTCTGATGACCATAACGACTTTTTGTATTCCAAGGATTGGGATTCATGAATTTGTAGAACAAATATTTTAGGGTATGACCTACCAGCCACCATTACAGAATGTATCACCGTCACAGTTGTACTAACTCCAGAAGATCAAAATGTAATCCAGCTTCTTTCTTCTGTCAACAACACATGAATTATAACTGCAAATCATTATGGCTGAGCGGCTCTAAATGAAACAGCTTAAATGGAAATGGTTTGACCATTGAGCTACAAACACAAATCAAGAAGAATCCAGATAAGTAAAATATAAGTAATAACCTGAAGGAAAAGGAAGACTTCATCTGAGTGCTTCAATGGCTTTTCTTTAGGAATCTTTCATGAAAGACAAGAAGACAGTTGGGGTCACTGTGAGAGACCGAAATGTAATGGTTATTGACTTAAACATTTTTAAGGACTTTTGACCATCGTGGCAAAACCGTATGAAGAAGCTGTGACCATTAAAGTCCACCCCTCCCTGAACATGCCTCCTCACTGGAACTTTGGACTGTGAGTTAAGCCATCGAAGGGAACTCGAGGTAAGATAAATGTAACAATATTTTCCAAATATCTCAGGTCTAGCAAGAAATAAACAAGATGGAGGGAGAAGACAGAATCCATAAAGAAAGCCAAATACAGCAAGTGTCCTGAAAATCAGCTCTGGATTCCCATCAGGGAACTCCCTCCTCAGGGTGGAGGAGGAGAGTTTTTGGGGATGTAGCGTAGCCTCTAGACAGAGGGATTTAACTCTAGCTCAGTTGTAAACTCCACTCCACCCCAGGAAGGCCATATTCACTTGAGAAGTTGCCATAAAGCATCAAAGACCCCCAAAGCTCCTCCCAGACTCACTGCTGAGAGCTTGCACAAGATGACTGCACACGATGCACAACGATGCAACAGATCCAAAGTCTGTTGCAAGAGACAGTGTCGAACTTTCCGTCTCATGCCCTCAGGAAAAGGACCTGGGCCATCCCATATGGCCTAAACTTATATTAATCCATTGAACTCTGTGTTTTGTAGGATGCTCACCACCAAGGAAACCAGGAGAAAACAATTAACAGGACAGTGTTAGGATCTACACATACATATTTTATACTTAATCTGCTGCTGTCACTCTTTTCTCTGTCCCCCACCACCTATTTTTCTCTTTCTTTCTATCTCTCTCTGTACTTCACATTTACTGTTAAATATAATCTATAACCAGGTTTTACCATATGGTCTCATTTGCACCTTAATTTGCCCTGAGGCCTCTCTCTAAGAATTTTAATAGCTGGATCTTAACAGTAACTTATTTCCAGAAAAAAAAAATTAAGCTAGCTTGGGTTCTCAGAAGGCAAGGCTCCCTGTAAAAATGTGCATTAGTCTGTTTTTCTTCTACCAGTCAGGTGGTAATTTCAAAGAGGTGGTGTGAGCCAAATGGTAATTTCATTATTGAAAAAAGAGGATTGGACTGCTCTCAAGAAAAGGCAACAGGGGAGAAAAGCAAAGGAAGAAAAGAGTAGATGTTTTCTGCCTGTTTGGGATGTGCTTTTACATGTGTGACTCTGCCCTCTAAAACCCTTAACCATTAAAAGCATTGGTGTCCACTGCCTAGTAGTGATCTGGTTCAGGTCTCTGAGCCAAAAAATAGCTCTAAATTCTCACCAATTGCCATAGCAAGAAGCTTACTATAAAGCCAAACAAATCTCAGTACTAGCAAATAAAAAGAAGGAAAGAGAAACAGGACTGTTGTGTCTGGTGGCAGTCAGCTGCTGGATCAGCTTATATGGCAAGAGAATTATTTTTACTAGAGCAGGTTAAATTCAATATTCAAATACTACGCATATTATTTTGGCTTTTTTTAATCATTTAACCACTAAACACAAAAATTAATCTATATTGTAATTTTCCGAAAGAAAGAGATGTATATCACAAGTTTAATCTAGATAGCAGACATGTGGGTGCCACAGGCTGTTAATAATAAAAGAAAAGAGAACTGTGAAAATTCAACAGAAATATGGCATTTGGTTTTATATGATGCCATATATATGTATGCACATGTGTACAAGAAGATTAGGTAAAGGATTATGTTCCCATTCATGACACTAGCAAAAAGACAAAACTTCTTAAGTGCCAAATTCCATTCAATTATACAGAAATTCTAATAAAAGCAAAAGCACGGAATTTAGTAGATTATGGTATGAAAGTAGAGATATAGAACTAGAATTAATGCATATGTAATTTACAAAGAATAATTAAATTGTTCTTATATGCTGCAAGCATGTTGCAGTTTTTTGCTTTTATACATTGATGAATAAAAAGTTTCATCTATATATGTTTATATAGTCGAGAAAACTTGCAAAGGATTTGCTGGCATATGCAACTCTACAGAAATCAGATCACTTTCAAATTAGCAGAACATCTTCTACGTGACTTGATCTTCCATATTTTTTTATTCTGCCCTGTGCTCACCTTTGCACCCTGGAGGTCTCCCTGACCTTTGACTATTCATTTGAGAACTATTCAAGAAAGTATGAGTTACCTTCAAGCAACACAACCTGAGAACGGAAAGTAGCAAAAAGCAGCAATGTTCTTTCAGACCTGTACCATTGGTTTTTTTTCCTCAGTATTGTATGCCCTAAAGTTTTAAAATGCAGGTTCATTCATGGGAACCGTCTCACAGCATCTTTTTGCAGCAACCCAACCAAATTACTGTCATCTCAAAAAAGTTATTGAAACAACAATTTTTCAAGGTAGGCAGACATATATGTATCATTCTATGCTATGATGAAAAATAAAGGCTATGAAGTTCCTCATGTCTCCTTCCACTCCCAAAATGTAACTAAGATGGCAGTTAGAGAAAAAGATTAGGGCTTTTTGAAAGACTCAAAAATATGACACACTTTTACTCTCTTAGTTACTGCCCTATACTACCAAAAACAATTATGCACAATAAGTGTCCTAAGACAGTATTAGAGGGCCACAATAGATCTGTAACACTGACAATAGTCACCATGAGTTTGTATAAAATATATTCAAGTATTAATTTTCATATCCTTTGATTTCAACAATCAGAAGAATCAGCATTTAAGTACAGTGTATCTGTTCCTGCAATGTACAGTTTCCATTTCTTGAAGGATGCACAAAATGGTAGAATTAATCTTGTGTTTGTGGAATTGATTATATAATAAGTAGTTTTTTTGAATTCCATTTTTGAATTCCATTTTCCATCCATATAAAGGGTCCATGTTCACATAATTTTGCAGGCAGGTCAGTGATTTACGTGTTTCTTGGGAAAAATGAAGGAAATAATAGGATGAAACCAACATCATCATTATTTTTCAGCTATATTTAAATGCTAAAATTGAAAATATCTCTCACTTTACAGAATAGAGGCAGTTTATTTTGGAGACCTTACCTTAGCAGTACAATAACTATTCAAGAAACAGAACTACTTATCTTCCATACATGGCTCAGCTATTTTAATGTCAAAACAACTAGACATTGGATCATTGTTTTGATCCCTTTTTGAAAGTTATGAAAATAGCATGTATGGCAGCCTGTTCTCTAAAAGTAAATAATAAGACATAAATAATAGTCTTTTTTTTTTTTAAGAGCAGGAAAGCTATTTTCTAAAAAGACATAATTTTGCATTATGTAGGCTGAAGTGAATTTTATTTTTTAAAGAAAGTGTATATATGCTTTTACATGAAAAAAGAGAAATTAAGAAACATTATCAGCAAACTGATAGTTCCCAGAGAGTTCCTAATTATTTTTAAAATAATAAAAAAACCCCACAAACCCCCAAATCCCCAAAAAACTTGAAGTGTTTTTTTATCTATATGTACCTTTTATGAATGTCACTTTAGGGTTAACAGTTGAAGTTAACACATAGTACAGCTTCCAATCAGAAAACACTTAAAAAATAAAAACACATTTGAAGTAATAGAGTATTTTTAAAGGGCACATTATAAACGTGTTCCTTGTATGGTATGAAATCCACACTTTACCTGAATCCTCTGAAAATTGTGTTTGTAGGTATCTGTTACACAGAAAGTCTGAGGAATGCTGCTGGTAGTAGAGGAAATGAAATACTTGAACAGATATGCGTTCAAACCAACAGTAATTTGGTATTCTATTAACTCTGTCCTTATCAGGCTCTTCTGATCACACTGCAGCAGGGGACAGCCAACACTGTCCATCTTCCCATTCTTCACACTCATTATCTGAGGGTGTCACAGAGGTAATAGTCTCTCATCTTGCAATTGCCTAGGGCAAAAGTTCAGCTCATTGAAATGCACCCATCACCTAAGGAAGTGACAGAGTTCTTGAGGCTTCAAGGCTGCAAGTCCGCCAAAAAGAGAGAAAAAATCTGCAGGAGATGCTGTGAGTCACTTACAGCAGAAGTGCAATGAGTCTGTTAGAGTGTGTGTCTTGGTCTGGTGACACACACAAGTTTCCACATTCTTATCCCAGGTGAGGAGCTGCATTGTGAATGAGCAATGGACCCGAACAACTTTCTGCTCGGGGCCTGAAAGGATCTCAAACAAGAGAGAAGAGATGTAAATTGGTTTTTAAATTTATGCATATAAACATTCACAAATGCTGTTATCCAAAAAGAGAAACTCAACCTCACCCTTTTATTTCACTGACTTAGGTGATTCAAAATTATTTTCACAATTCTTTTCTTGGTGAGACAGAGATCTGTCAAGTCATCATACTCTCCATTACAAAGAGGGACTAACTGGAATAGTACAATCTTCATATTTTCACTCAGGCAAATTATATTGGCTCACTTACCACCAGTAGACCATGATTCTCTTCACCAGGAATAATTGCCTTAGCAAAGAAATCCTAAGGCTACAGCAAGAGTTGAATGCAGTTTCTGCATTCAGAATTGCAAAAATTAGGGTTTTTTTTTTTTTTTTCCCCAAGGTGATCTTGTGTCCTCATCCCTGGAACCAAGACTTTTAGGTATCAGGATCTCTTTTTCCCCTGCATTGTAAATTCCATTCTGAAAAACAGCAATACATCTTTCCTTCTCATACTTTGTCCATTTTTCATATATGTCTGAAAAGTGTAGAGACAAAGAAATATGAAAAATATAGAAAATCAGAAGAATTAGAGGACTTTAGTTTGGGTTCTGTTTATATTTGGACTATATATTGGTAGACTCCTGCTCAAAAGCAGCAAAGTCATATTCCAAAAACTGAAATTAAGAAATGCAGATGTATGGTATGCTTTTGATAGCACACTTCTGAGGAAAACACCACTGATGTTGTCATCTGAGAGAACAGTTCAATAAAATATGAGGTTTTCTAAACAAGCCTGCAGGTGAAGAAATCTATGTTAGAAGTTATTCCTTTTGTAAAGATTCCTTTTTGTGTATTGATTTAGGTTAAAACCAACTCTTAGTCATGAGGTTTAACAGAAATTTATTGATAGTTCAGTAGGCTGAGAAAATTATCCAAATCCTGTAGTTGCAGCAAACAAAGTCATTAGATCTGAAAATGTAACAGATTCTAGTAAGCATCAATATGGACAGGATTTTAAATGAATATTGTGAAAACTAAAGTTTCCCAAATGACTCATACTATATAATTTATTCTATTACTTTATATTTCAATGCATTTTTGTAGAAGGCATATATAAGTGGGTTTACTGCACTACAACTGAAATTTATTGTAGGGATTATAATTTTTAAAATGGGTTTTAAACTAACAGTTGCTGTTTACTACAAATTGTCACATTTATCTGAAAAGATTATTCACCAAATAAAGAGTAAGTACCTATTTAAAAAGACAAATGGTGCATTTGAGTCTTTGGCGTGTAGGGACAATAGGAAATGTTTATGGAGCAGAAACCAGGAACGCCTTTAAAGAGATGAGGAAGAGCTAAATGTACAATCAAAAAACAGATGTGGAACAATGAATGTACAACCTGAGAACAGCCTGTAAACTCAGGTACAGGCTATACAGAGCAACACACCTCTAGTAACACAGGTTTTGTTTTAGAATTAATCATTCTAGAACTGACCAACACGTCAAGGAGCCTGCTGCAAGATCAAGCTGCTTCAACTCTAACATTATTGGCAGCTCCAAACTAAAGGCAGCACAGGAAATTCCTGCAAATGATGTTCTGCATAGTATAGCTGATTGCAACCAAGTAGATGATAATATTGCAATAGCCACCTTTTGTAGAAAAAAAAAATTCAATCAATGTTTATTTTTCTTAAAAGGTAATGAAAAAGAAATGAAATAGAATACTGTCTTTACCTACACACAACACATGTATAAAACATCAACATTTCCTGATTAAACACATATATTTCCTAATCAAATATATATATTACTATTTTAATATTATATTTTTAACAGTGTATTGATTTTGGTTACACAGAAATGTAAGCTGATGTAAGCAAAAAAAAAATTGTATGAGTTGAGTAGTGGTAACCCACAAACCACAGAAAAGTTAGTGTCTGTATTAACAAGAATTAACCTTAGATTCATCAGATGACTCATGTCAGATCACTATGTGTTTTCACAGTCATTTCAAGGGAAATGGATTGTTAATTGGATCATATTTACAGTCAGGCATATTGCTTGCATTGAATTTTCATATATGCTAAGTTATGTTCACGCTGGCACTACAGAAAAGTGAAAGTTACAAAAGGAGGAAAAAAATGTTTGTGAAAGGTAAAAAAAAAAAAAGAAGAAGAAAACAAAATATCTAACAACTCTGTTCCAGAAACTGAGAAGCTAAAAACAATGTGTTGGCAAAAAATAAATAATTTGATATAAGGAAACATACGGCAGAAATCAGTGAAACTTCTGCCAGATAGGAAAACATGTTTAAGCCACAGGTTATCAAATAAATGCAGACGCAGCAAAATCAAGCACCAGAGGAAAACAAGTGTGTGACCAAGGCAAAGAAAGTTTAGCCTATATACACAGAAAGATAAAAGCCATGAAACAAAATAAAATTAAAAGAAATGATCCTCCTCTCACTCCGACTTGCACATTCTGTGCCTTGAAAGTATATATTAAAAGTCTATACAGTCAAGAATGGAACCACATGTAGCCAAACAGAGATAATTTTATTTATTTATGTAGATTTCACATATTAAAAAAGAGGAAAGGGGAAGGAAAAACTCAGGTCTCAGGTTGCAAGTTACCTCTGTCAATTTTCGAACTATAGTGTATGTTACAATAAAGAAAACTATAAATTTGAAGCAAACATGAAAAAAACTTAGACCTTTGACAAAATATTATGGACAATTAAATTCCCTTCCCTCTTATTTCAGCCTCACCTCCCCACCCATCTCTACATCAAACAAATTCATGTTATTTTTGTACTACAAAAAGTATATTGAGTCCTGTTTCTTGAGGAACAGAGAGTCAGCAAATTCTCTGCAGTCCTTGAAATATGAAGTGGCTTTGACTATCTTTGCAGGAAAGGATAGTGGTCATTCAAATAAGCATCTCTCAGGCTATTTAGATTTCCTTTCTTCTGAAAAGCACCTTGTGTTCTAGCTGGAAGACAGAAAGCAATGAAAATCATAAAGCATTAACCTTGTGTGCTCTTCAGTCTCAGCTTTTAGATGGGCCTGAGCTAGTAAAAGTGCTATGTATTCCAGGCATTCTTATTCTCCACAGAGACTTGCCTTATGCAGTAAGTAGTCTTCACTACACAATTTTGCAGAAGAGAACCTTCCTTACATGTCTCCTCCTATTGTGTCTTAACAGACAGAGCAAGCAGAATTCCAAACATTGATATGGAAAGACATAAGTGTGTATGACCCATCATTGTATTCAAAACTCTCCTGGAATGCTTCTAGAAATATTGTCCACTGTAAAACCAGAGAGTTTTGCTGCTAAAATTTAGAAATAGTTGGACCTAGAATCTAGTCTGTCTTTGTACTATATTATCGAAGATAATGGTTTTCCACTTTCAATAGATGCCACATCCCTGGCACATTTTTCACTCTTCATTCAAACTGAACAAACATAAAAGACTGCACATAACACAAAAGTTTCTAAACGTAAAAAGGGGTTTATTTCTCATTGTGAAACTCTATTTCTGTTCTCAAAATGACAAGAAAGTGAAGCAAAGAAAACAAACTTGGCAGAAACACACACTTCTCAAGAAATACTAAGCTATACATCTCATTTCTAGATTTTATTGGCCTGCAATTTTTCTCAGGAATGAGTTGTAAAATGTAAGTTATCCCTACAGCTTTGGGGAAACATTTGATGGATAATCAAACTCTGGCAAACACACCTCCTTCAAGCTGATGAGTGAACTAATGTTTGCCCACTGGGGATATTTGATAAAGTGTAAATGAATATCACGGAATTGAACCACCAACCCTCCAGAGGAAATGGGGTTTGAACATCAGAGAAATGGAAAAGATATTAAGAGTGACAGAGAATAGGCTTAGTCCCAAAGGATGACTTTGATTTTAAAAGTGTGTGATTGTGAAAGTCACTATCACCTTTAATTACTCAATTAATTAAGAACACAATCAAAAGTTACAAAGTGGTTGATCTTTTTCTAAAGAGAGTTTACTCAATAGGCAATTTCCCAATGTGCTCAGAACCTACGTGTGTTCACAATCTATGCATGCTTACTCTCCTTGCAAATACAACCAGTCCATTTTGAAATCTGTCACTTCCACAATCTATTAATATTGTTTCAAACAATTTCCTGCTTAAGGCCACATCAGTAAGAATTTCCAGATCCAAATGTATAAATTTTGCATGGGTTACTATTGTTATATGTAGAATTAAACGTATGAAGGCTAACAATTCATTCAAATATACTGGAACTATGTCTATAATACTTAAAAGAATAGTTGAATGTCACAAGCAGTATATTTTTTGAGGAATTCCCACTACACATGAATCATTCTTCCCTGATACACACCAGAAAAAATTAATGTATTTCAAGCTCAATCTTTGTATTTTGAAGATCGGTTTATGAAAACTAGGTGTTTCAAATTCTGAAATAAAAACACTAACCTGCATCATTAAAATCTATGTTTGAAAGATTTTGACCATGTTACAATTTTAAAACAATTTTATTGATAATATGCACTTCAGCGGTGAAGAGTATGTTGAGACTATTGCAACATTTTTGTGTTTAACTACAAAAAATATATTATTTGCTACTAAAATTAACTTCATGACAATAGAATCTTCAATTCCAAAACTGAATATGAAGAAAACATTCCTGCAAGTGTTCCAGAAAAAGGAATTATTTTTCTATCAAATGGTATGGTGTTTCCTGTTCAATGTGAGACATTAATAAAATGGAAGATGTGCTTCATATATCACTCTTTTGCAAGTGGCAGTATTATCATAACTATTGCATTTTCAAGCAAACTGTGAGGCAGGATGAGAGTTAGAACAAGATACTTATGTAAACTGTAGACATCTGAAGCGTGTTCTAACATCAAATTTTATGATGGAATCTATATTCTCCTGTTATTGAACTATTTCTTGTGTACACACACTTTTTGATAAATGACTTATAGTGATAGCTTACAGTTTTTGAGCATTTTCCAAATTATTATTAGCTGTTCTAGATTAACATTCCCCAAAATTATGGCTGAAATTGAAACTATAAGAACAGGAGAAAAAGTTCTCTAAATTTTCCAGTCCTTCTAAAATAAAGTTTGTTCCTTTTTCCTCAGTCTCATTTCACTCCTGGGTATCTATTAAATTCCTTCTCAAATAAACACTTTCTATTTTTATAAGGACTAAACAGAGTTCATCATCATCTCTTCTCTTTGAACTCTAGTTCTTTACTATTTTTCATCTTGAAAGCTACGTAAAACTCTTGCTCATGCATAGGATCGTGGCCAAATAAATACAGTAGAGAGTTATATCAATTAATATAGAGAAAGAGAAGGGCCATCCTTATTGATATAAACTTTCTTTCAATGCCAATGTCAGTTTTTAAATTGAATGCACAACTTTTTCATTTCTCTTTCTCATATTTGCAAAAGTATTTCACAATATGAGATAAAGGAAACAGAAATGGCTCTAAGGAAACAATCTGCAAAATATACTTAAATGAAAAAAATTCTTATGTTTGGATAAAATTTTGATCAAATTTCATTCTCAAAGAAAAATCATAGATATCCAGGAAGTGTTACATGAGAAACTTCAGTTGGTTTTGAAACAGGTCATCATTTTTTTAATTGAGAAAACTATATAAATATTAGGTATTTATTAATATGTGAGAACTATTAGATATTTGCAGATTTTTGTGTTGTCTATTTGTTCTTATGCAACTGAACCAGGTGGGTAAATGCTTACAAGTCTCTTTTTTCACAATTTTTTTTTGGTTTTATAGCATTCTTTCAGTAGTTATACCTCATGACTTACTGAGAGAGACTGTACAGTAATTGTGAAAAACTAGACAAAGTTTTGTGGTGATAAGAAGTCTGTGGAGAAAAGATATTAATGTAAGAACAGAGGAATTATATTCACAATACCATAAGAGGAGACAGATAAGTATGACTATACTTCCAGGTACAGTGGTTTGCTATCTGATCTTCCACAACAGCGGCACCTTTCACCTATTATCTTCATGCACTCATTCTGCCCTTCCCTCTTCTCCTTTACTTCTTATCCCTTTTTTCCCTTTTAAAATAAAATGCATTTGATTCTTTTCTTTTTAAAACAATATTAATCCTTGACTTTACAAGTCCATTTCACTTAAATTTAACCTCTTTTGTGGAGCTTGCCAATGATGCCATCTTAGATAAATCTTCAAACCAGCACCTTATCATCTATTTCAGAACCACCTATAGCTCACTGAGGACTTTGTTTCTTTTTATAGAAGGTGAAGCTTTCTAAATTTGAGGGAAAAGTAATTCAGGCATGTTTATCCCTTCACTTCCCAGTTTCTCTTTTCCAAATGGTTTATCAGAAGTTTAGGAATAAAGAACAGAATATTAAGAGGTTGAAACAATATCTTTTAGGCATGTATGATTTATGCCAGAGTCCCTCACCTATTTTTGACCAGAGACACTCACAGATAAGTTACATCTGTGGGTCTTCAAACAAATTATGAGAAGGTGGAAAAGGTAATGGGCCAATGCTCGTTAAATGCTCCCTAAGTCTGAAGCAAAATTCAGCCACTAGAATGTATTAGAACCATAGAGAAATGCTAGAGTGTTCACTTAATTGCAGCATCTAAAAGAAATTGAAATTAAAATTCCAATAAATTAAGCTTTATTTAAAGAGGAAGGAGAGGAAAGAGAGGAAGGAGAGGGAGGAAGGGAGGAA
>VZTJ01006257.1:1937-136102 GCA_013397795.1 Orthonyx spaldingii | reverse complement strand
TTTTTTTTTTTTTTTTGGTGCGAAACAGTAGCAACCAATGACACTTTTACCAACAAAATGCCTTTAGGTTAGAGGTGACTAACTGCACTGAGAAGTCTCAGACTGTGCTGTCTTTAAAGAACTTATCTGGAAAATTTAAATTCCTGAGCTGAAATTGTCTGCCTGAGAGTGATGACAAGTATTGTTTTGCAATGGTTAAACTGCACCAGGTAAAGCTGCAATCATTTGTAATGCTTGTTTCTCACCACATTTGAGAACACTTTCCAAGTGTATATTATTTCCAGGTTGCCAGTTTCTGAGCTATTATGTGAGTACCTTAACCTTTTTATTAGCTACAGGGGCTAAAGTAAGTGGGCTCAATTACCTAACATGATTACCATGTGAAAAGAATTAATTATTAATTATTAATAGAATTAATAGAATAATTGTTAATACATTAATGCATAGTAAAGAATTCCATAGCATTGTAAAACATTGAAGCTGATTGCACATGAGTCTACATAGGGTACTGCGTTATTGTGTGAGATTAGATTGCCATGTATTCTTTGGTAATGTGAACTGAAACAGATCTTGAGGGATTACTTGTGCGTCCAATAAAAAAGAGAAATTTTTGCATTTATTTCCAGCTGCCCAAGCATCACAACTCACTAATATCCAAAGATAATATTCATCAGAAATCAAATGCTTCCTGTTTAGAAATGTGTGTCAGACTAGGGAATGTAGTACTAAAATGAATAACTATGCCAGTAAGACAAAATAGTGAGAACTTTAGAGGCTGACTGAGATCCTCAACCATCATTCATAAACACCAGATAAGCAGTATTGGAGGGATATCCTCTGATTTTGGAAGGATTGGACATATCCTTCCTCAGATTTTTTATGGACCTGCTGGCCTGAATTCTTCTGGTATCTAAATCAGAACCTGCCGCTTCCGAATCTACTAGGTTTCTTTGCCTACAGTAACATTTCCCAAAAGTTTGTATAGGAATTTATTAGTAGATTTTGTGAGTTCTCTGATTCCATATTTTGATAGAGATGGACTAGAATTTCTTTTCTGTTGAAAGCTTTCTACATTTTCCCTCCCACTTTGTATCTAGCTGATTAAAGCTGGTAGATCATCTGATGGATTTCCTTACACAAGTTTTTCCCTACCAATCTTCTGATGATACTTCCATCTTCTGTTGTTTCCTCTTTCAGATATCATTGGATTTAGTAAATGCTGGTTTTGTGCTACCATTTTGCAAATAAAAGTAATTCATTGCCAGCCTGGAACACTTCTGAGTCACAGTTTATTTTGCATGGAGGAAAAGTGCACCTTCGGTTTATCTCATGTCAGATTAACCTTGTAAAGTTCCTACACATTTGATAGTTTTATGCTTTTGGTTTACCTTTTTTCACATCTATATTGGTTCAAGGCAGTTTATTCTCATTGTGAAATGACACTCTTAAGTATACTTCCTAACCTAGATCAATCCATCTGCAATGTATTTCTTGAGATGAAGGGGAGAGTAGACTTGAAACATTTTCACTTTCACTTAACTTTGTTCTATGTGTAAAGGACCCCTTCATACCTGCAATGTGTAAGTGGGTAAGAGCAGATGATGAGTAAAGGCAAGACCCTGGGTTTTAGGAGAATAAATTTTAAGTAATTAGTTGATAAGGTACCATGGGAAACTCTCTTTAGCGATAAAGGAACCAAACAGAGCTGGTCTCTCTTTAAGAGCATTTGTCTTACAGCACAAATGCACAAGAGCTCCTGATTCACACATGTAAGAAATCATACCAGAAAGGCAGGAGACTGGCATCGGTACATGAACCTCTCCTAAAGTGTATTGACAGATGTGCACAGGCTGAGGAGCCAGGGACACGTATCCTGGGAAGGATAGAGGGCGGCTGTCTGAAAGTGTAGTGATAGGATCAGGAAAGCTAGGACAGAGGTGGACTTGAATTTGGCAAGGAAAGGGATGAAGAGTTTCTACAGGCACACTGGTCAGAAAACAGATTAAAGAAAATGTGCCCCCATCGTAAATAAGCAAGAAAACGGATGTGAAGAAGGCTAAGGTACTGAACAGTTTCTTTTGCCTCAGTTTTCACTAGCAATCAATCTTCCCACATCTCTCAAGTTCTCAAACCTTAAAGCAGGAAGTGGGGGAACAATGTCCCTCCCACTGTAAGAGAAGATCAGGTCTGAGACCACCTAACAGCTTGTTGTCCATGAGGACCCCCATGGTCCCTCTCTGCAGAGCTGATTCCAGGCAGGTCGGCACCCCGCCTGTCCTGGAGCCTGCAGTTGTTCCGAAGTGCAGGACCCTACATTTTGCTTTGTAGAATTCAGAAACCTCAGCCCTGCCCGTCCCTCCAGCCTGTCAAAATCCTTTCAAAGGGCTGAACAGCACTCAGGGGTCAAGCTTCCCGGTTTTGCATCATCAGTGAATTTGCTGAGGAGGTACTCAACAAAGTTATCCTTTAATCCAAACCTGACAAATAAGATAAACAATATAAAATCTCCATCTTCCCACACTCCAATTAATTTAAAATTGTGCATATTAGTTTTCCATGTTAAATTGTGCATTGGAGACATTCATGAAATACCCACAGAGGTGTCTAAAATCATAAGACTCTTCTTACATAACCGTGTAAATTGCTGATGCAATAGAAGCAATAGGCAATTGTTACATCCATATAAGTAAGAACATGGTTATGCAGTCTGCTTGGCATTTTGGCCCAAATCAGAAAATTGGGGTCTTTTTGATAAAATCCCAAGTGTCATCTATGTACAAATCTCAATAACAAGACAATAACTTTTAAGATATCCCTCTTAAAAAACTTCAACAAAAACCAGACAAACAAACTGCAAAACCACAACAAACATCATGAAAATGCTATCAGACAAATAGACACACAAGAACTTATAACTACGACCTTAAAATATCACACAAAGTACTGAGATAGCAGATGTGTATGTAAAATTCAAATTATGTCTAAACCACAAAATTTATTCCTTGATTTTTCACTTCAACCCAATTATTTTTGACAATATATTTTTCTTGTGTAAAAATATTCATCTTATATTGATTAAAAAGTGAGACAGAATTGCTGTAGTAGAGGAACAGGAACTCAACCTAGACAACAGCAAAGTGGAAGCTATGGAAATGTTTGTAGTTGACATGATCCGATTATTAGGTTCTTAGAAACACCTCTGCCCGAATTAAGGTGCAAATGAGACCATATGCCAGTCAATAGTATGGGTTTTATTTGATAGTAAATATGAGCGAGAGAGAGAGAGAAAGAGAAGAGAAAGGGAGGAAAAGGAAAAAGGCTGAGGGGACAGAGAAGTGACAGAGGCAGAATAAAAGAGTATCACCGCTCCGTGGGTCCCACTGGCATCCCGATGATTCTCTCCTGCCGGTCTTCTTGATGGTGAGGGTCCCCCAGAAAGCACAGAGTGCCCTGGGTTAATATACCCTCAAGCCAGGGGGTGATGTCTAGGCATGTCCCTGGAGTTTGCCATTGTCTCTTGCAACAGACTTTGGATCTGTTGCATCACACGTGGTCCTGTAGTGCAAGGCATCCAGGGAGGCACCTTGGGGGGTCTTTGATGGTCTCAGCTGCCTCTCACGTGAAAGTCCCGTGGATTTGGCCTGTGGGGTTGGGTTTCACACAGCTGGGCCAGTTTGTATAGTTGAGGATGGATGTTCAGTACCTCTGGCCAGAGGTTATGCCACGCACCCAAAAATCTCCTCTCCCCCACCGTACTCGGTTGAGGGGGGAAGTTTGTAAGCCTGGCTTCTGTGAGCTGTGTTCCCCCCCACCCCAAACTCAGCCGGGCATGATTCTCTCAGCGCAGCTGGTGGCTTTGGCTTTTTGGAGATGCATACCTTTTCCCCCAGCCTTGTTTGTTTCAGGTGATTGAACAAAAGGGCTTTCCCTTTATCTAATCAGCAGCTTGACTTTCAGTCCAAAGTCCCAGTCTTCCGGGAGGCATCTCTGGTTGTTGCCTTCTGTAATATCAATGTTTGAGGCATGAATTATTTTCAGTCTCTGACAGTAGTATAAGACAAGATTAAGAAGAATGAACTACTCTAGCTTTTAAAGGATATATCGTATATCTTGTTCAAAAACTTGATTTTATAGTCTGTATTCCTTTGGGTACCAGATAACGGTCTGTTCTTTTAACTCTTTTAATCCTGAACATAAATATTTGACTTTATTAACTTGTGGGACATTAATTTCAAAGTTTTAAACAGATCAAAGTTTCAGCTCTCTTTCTGTTTGACACAGGAAAAACTTTGCTCAGAATTTTATGTTTCTATATTTCTTTTCTTTTTGCAGATTTATTTTATACATCAATATGTAAGAAAAATATTCAAATTCTTTATCAATAAATTCTAGGAAAGAACAGCTCTTTCAAAATCTAGAGTTTGTACTTCAATGTGATGCTCTTCTGAGATATATTAGACTTCTGGGATGCATGAATAGTTCATCTTAAGGTTTTCATATTGTCGTGACTTTGCTTAGTATCAAAAAAAGTGTGCATTACCTGTTATCTGAGTGTTTAGTACATGAAGTTTCTTATTGCTCCTACAGTTGAATGACTAATTTACTACAGTAAAGTATTATGATCCATTACACTGGGCTATAAGTTCATAAATAATGAAAATACCCAATCCTGTATGCATTTGTACAATATGAGTTGCCTAAAGTGAGGAGCTTTTTAACCTTTTACTCAAATGCCATTATTAGATGGGAGAAAATAGTGCAGATGGTTTCATATAGCAAGTTTAGAGCCCCCTATCTGTTTCAATTTATTTTTATAATTCCAAAATCATTATGAATTGAAACTGTTGGGGTTCAACTAGGACAGAACCTTCCTACAGGTAAGTATTTGGCGTGACTGCAGAAATCTAGAGCTTGCATGTTTAAACCTTTTTATCTGCTGCTGCTGCACTTACCTACATGCCATCGGTTTATAGATTTTTATAGTGCTACAGAAAATCATGAACAAGATGCTGCAAAATCATTGTTGATGCTGTCAAAGTGACTATGTTAACCTATTTTTTTTATTGTGCTCTTTTGCAGCTGGGCTACATACTGATAATGCTTTTATTAGTCTGACAGAAACAGTGGTGTCTTGGGCCACTGGAACACTTTGCTTTTATAATTTTGTAGGCTGAATAATGATCATAATGTAAATATGATCAGTAAATGAACTGACTTCACAAGTGTCAGAATAGAACAGAAACTAATGGAAGGGAATGTCAGTTTCAGTATATACTGCCTTAAACACACAGCCTGTTTATCTAGACTGTGAGAACACAGACTGCGATAGAATCCTAGAATACTACTAAAATATTAAAATATGAAGATCAATAGGATGGAGATGAAATGTTAGCAATGTTAGCAAGCATGTGAACAAAAATAATGTTGAGTTTAAATGAGATGTTCTTTTATTTCTTGATAGCTTATGTATGAAAACACTATCAAACATGAACTGTAATTAAGTTTGCGTATGTGAGTGCAGAGCTCCATAATCTTGCTTCAGATATGCCAATAAGCCACTTCTGATGCTGTAACGATTTTCTCCAAAACTTGAATAATATACAAAGACACATACACTTTCATTTTTTAATGAATAAGTATCGGATTGATTACTTTGTCCTAGAAAACATTTAGATATTTCTAATAATACTCCTTAATGTTAATATTCTTGCATAAGACACATAAAATAATAGTTTCAAGAATGATGTCTTGAAAGGAAAACACAATTCTTGAATGGAAGACAAAATCTTATGTTACAGGATCCTAAGGTCTGAAGGTGAGTAGGGCCTCAAAAGCCCCCACATCATAAATGACCAAACACATACTGAGTAGAGCCTCAAAAAAAGACAAACCAGAATCATCACCCAGTCACATAATGCATGAGAAATGGAGAGGTGATATAAGTTAGGTTTCAGAGGCTTAATAGGATTTCTTTTCAGGAATTCTAGTTTCAAGAGAGCATGTGTTAAAGCTTAGGTTGGAATCACTGCTAGAGCTTATTGTGAATCTCTGGAGAAAGTCATCTTTTCAAGATATAAACAAGAAGAGAGTGGTTTTAATTACCAAAAGAATGCAGGAAGAATATTAGCACCTTTGGGGTATAAATAGGGCTTAATTATTCATAGAACAGCTTTGTTCATTTACTCTTAAACAAAGGTGATTAAAAAATCTGGAATTGAGAAAGGATTTTCTTTGGTTTCTTCTCTAAGTTACAGCCCACAGACTTTTTCCAACTTGGCATTAAGAAGTCAGCATGCCTCATGGAATAAATGCAGAAAAAGGCATTTGGTAAGCTCTAGGCAATTTTAATTTCATTTCAATTAGATAAGAATGAGATAAAAACAATTATGTCTATCTACTGTAAAGTGCCTTCATGTCCAAATACTAACATGAGTAGTGAGTTAGTAATGTCAGGTTTTGTCTTGTTTCTGACCTGAGATTCATTCTAGATGGAAAACAAAGTATAGACAGCAAAATGATGTCAGGATCCTGTTGATCCCCAGATAATATGACTTGAAAAAACATACATAATTCCAGAAGGTTTTTTAAATTAGCTTTCATCATAGTTGTGTAATTTAATCACAGAACCATAGAATATGTTGAATTTGAAGGGCATCACAGAAGTTATTGAGCCCAACTTCTGGCCCCGCACAGCAACATCCCCAAAGAATTAGACCATGTTCTTGTTGTGCAAAGGCTTCTTGAACTCTATCAGTCTGGTGCTATGACCACTGCCCTGAGGAGCCTGTTCTAGTAACCAAACACCCTCTGGGGCAAGAACCTTTTCCTCATATGCCACCTAAACCTCCCTTGACACAACTTCAGGCCATTGTGTCATGTCACTGGTCACCACAGAGAAGAGATCAGTGCCTGCCCCATCTCTTCCCCTCATCTCTTCCCTTCATGACAAAGTTGCAAATTGCAATGACGTTTCCCATCAGTATCCTCCTCTGCAGGCTGAACAGAACAAGCGTGCTCAGCCACTCCTCATACTGCTTCCTCTCAAGGCTCTTCACTATCCTCATGGGCACTCTGTAATCGCTTAATAGCCTTCTTGGACTGTGATGTCCAAAACTGCCTCCAACACTCAAGGTGAGGCCACCCCAGTGCAGAATAAAGCAGGACAATCCCCTCCCTTGCCTGGCTGGTGATGCCATGCCTGATGCCTCCCAGGACGCTCTTGGCGCTCCTGGTTGCCAGGGCACTGTTGACTCATATTCATCTTGTCATCATCCAGGAGCCCCAGATCACTTTCTGCTGCTCTCTAGCATCTCATTCCCCAGTCTGCCCATACATGCAGAGCTGCCCCATCCCAGATGCATAATCCAGCACTTTCCTTTGTCGAATGTCCTATGGCTGGTGACTCACCAGGCCTTTGATTTGTTGTGCTCTCTCTGCAGGGCCTCCCTGCCTTCAAAGGAGTCAATTGTTCCTCCCAGTTTCATATCATCCATGAACTTAGTATCCCTTCCAGTCCTGCGTCCAAGTCATTGATGAAGACATTGAGCACAGGCCCTAATGTTATACAGGCCCTTTGAAATTTGAAGCATATAACATGTAATGGGTAGGATTTAAACTATTGAAATGACTGCAAGACAAAAAGATTTCCTACAATAAATGCAATCCCAAAATAAGTTAAACAAGGATGAGAATAATGTGACCATCAATAAATACTTATTAATTTATTGAAATCAATACTTAGGAGAAAAGAATTGAAATAATTTGAATTGAAATATATTTAGAGTTTAAAAAATTCTAATTGAACTTCATTTAGATCAAACAGTATTGAAATAATATTTTCTACATTAAATGTGTAGCTTTTTTGTATTATTCCATTAAGAAAAAAGTTGAGATCAAAGACACAAATTGGTGGTAACCATATGTTCAATATGAAGAGCCTCTGAATGTTCATATATATTATGGTAAGAAATCAGTTTTATTTTCTCAGTATCTTTAGAATTTTCAGGCCACAAGGGAATAGCAGAAATAGTTTTGACATGAAAATAACAAATTCTACCTTTGTCCAATAATTTCAAGATTTGATGGTGCTATTAACAGAGGAGAGTTTGGACATACGGCAATAGTTAGAATAAATAAATCTAATTTGCAGGCTGTAACTTAATAGATGAAAATTCTTTGAAAGATTTTAAGAAAGAATTAACTCTGATAGGAAAATGCTCATTATAACATTTCTTTGTCTGATTTATTTTCTCTAAGCATTCTAAACTCAATCCAAACTTTTGAAGTATTTGTGTGTGCTAAACATCAAACATCATGTTTTAACTAAATGTCTGAAAGATGAAAGGCAAAGCTTAACAGCAATGAGAGCAGGGTTTCCCCTCCCAACCAATGAACCCATTACTGATGACATTCTGATGATTCATTGCTGCATGTTTTATAAGCAATCAGAATTTTCCTTTGAGAAAGGTAACCAACTGTTAGAGGAAAACATCTTGAAATCTAAGAGTTAGTGGGATTAATATCTGTGACGATTTATTGTTCCTAACAGCTTCTATCTCCAGTGAACTAAATTCAGATGATCTTTCTGGTTGAAAGAGAGAAATTATGTAATAACCTTCCTTTAAAAACCTGATGGAAATCCACCTAACAAAATTGCTCTATAGATTGTACATTTTTGTGTATATTTAAATAATGATTTCACAAAACTGGTGGAAATTCATAAGATTAGAACAGCAATGTGTTAATAAGGCTGTGTGAAACAAGCTTGAATGATAGCTCTAAGCAATTGCATTTTCCCTTTTGTTTATAAGAACATTCCTTCCCTCCACCCCCCTTATTTGAAAAGAGAAAAACAAAATGCAGAGATCTGACATATTTCCTGAAAAGGTTTGAATGGGCTCTTCTGAAAAAGACTTCACAAGAATTCACAATATTTTACTTCTTTGCATATGTATACACAGTTTCTGGGGAAAACAGTCAAATGCTGTGATAGTAGTAGTAGTACCTACTACTACTACTACTACTACTACTACTACTACTACTTCTCCTTCTCCTTCTTCTTCCTCCTCTTCTTCTTTTTCTTTTTCTTTTTCTTCTTCTTCTTCTTCTTCTTCTTCTTCTTCTTCTTCTTCTTCTTCTTCTTCTTCTTCTTCTTCTTCTTCTTCTATAAAGTTAATGTTTTCAGCATGTTTGATTCTCCAGAAAGAATGCATGAAGGATTTTGTACTTTAAAATGATTATGCTGAAATATTTCTGTGAGATACCCTGATTAAATAAGAGTCAATAAATAAAAATGCTTATTTTAATGAAGCAGCAATACTTTAAAATACTTTGAATTTCTCCTACTTGTGTTTCCTTTCGCATTATCATAAATTTTAATTTACGTGATCAGAGGTTAAGATACATGCATTGATCAGTTGCTCACTGTCTGGGTCTAGAGTAGGGGAAAACTCTTCTTAGATTTAAATAATATTAAAACCAGAATTATCAAAAAAAAAGAAAAAAAAAAGGTGTAAATACCCTCAAGACACCTGATAACATATAGTAGTCTTAATATCCTTTATAACTGTACAATTATAAAACCACTCAACTGTTCTTTAGAATGATGAAGAGAGTAATGTTGTTATTATTAGTAGCAAAACACTTTTGCTACCCATGATTCAGTTTCTATATTCTTAGTTCTTTAAATAATGTGGCATTTTTTAACAGTAATGACTGATTTTGAGTCATCTGTCAATAATCTATTAACATAGCTTTATATAGATAAGTAGCATTTGTTTTGAATTGCTTATACTTTAAGCTTAGAAATAATAATCGGAACAGGAACAATAAGAAAAAGAAGAAAAGATTAAATAGGCTTTTTGCTTTCTTAGAGAATCTGTGTAACTGTAAATTCCAAGAAAACTCATTGCATTGTTCCCATTGTTCTTTTTTTATGTTAACAGCATTCTCAATTTAAGAACAGGTAACTGCACATCACAAACTGTGCACTGGCATGTGGATTAGCAGCACTAAGATTCATTGCCTGTTTTAGTGCTATTTTTTTGAGCTCTGCTTTTTTTTTTTAACTTCCAATATTGTTTTTAGTGAGGCCATTGTTGTTACTTATCCATACAAGTGACCATGGGCAAATCCCCCTCTCACTCATCCTAAAGAAATAACCTTGAGGGGCATCCCACTCAAGGGAGCAATCTTCACACACACACACTCCTAGAATGAATGTCTTAGAAATTAAAAGTGGTGCTTGGCTTTTATAGCATAAAGTGATTCACAGTCATATGTCTCCAGGCTGACAGTGTCAGCTCAGCAGCTTTAGATAACTTATCAGTGCTGTCACTTTTTGGTTACTTTATCAGGAACTTTGTCTGCCACACCCTCACCAATGCCAGTTTCTGTCAGGCAACACTGTTCTCCATATCCTCAGAAAATTTAACTTTGGGACTGGTGAATCAGGCTGATCTCAGTATTCTTCAACAGCAAAAGTAGCATGAGGCCCCTTCCCCATCCACCACTGATAGCTTTGTGGTAAGGGCTTACAGGAGTTTTGCCACCATGTGCTATATTTGCTATATATGTCAAGTAGCCAAATTCTTGTTTGTATAATATATTATGACTTTTTTTTTAAAGGTCAGGTGTACCTGTGGAATGGCTTTCCAAATTCAGAGCAATTTGTTGTGCTGAAGGAAGGAAAGAGGCAGAGCGAGACTGTGCTTATAGAATCTTCTTCAAGTGCCAGTGAGCCCTCCAAGGATCACTGTCGTATTCAGGCTACATTAAGTTATGTGAAAAGTTTCATGGTGGATGGCCAATCAGAGTCTTAGAGAGCTGTAGTTTGTTCCTTGATAGTACTTTTCTCTTGGTAATTCTTCATGAAGGAACATGGAAAATGAACACCATTTCTCTTCAAGGAAAGAAAACTGATTAACAGCATTCACCAATTTTGTGAAGCTTTTTAATTAATGTTACAATCAAATTTTCAAACAATTAGTTACTCTACTATTGCTGCCAGAAACTTGTGCATACATCTTGTCATTTTGGCAGAGGGAAATGAAACTACATTTAAGATGAATAATATACTAGGACAGAGATGTCCATATGAAACTTTAAATAGACTTATCATTGACAAATTTGTTCACTATGCCTTCCAAGTTTTCTGCATTTTCATATCCCCCTTTTGGAAGTTCTTCACATCTGTTCTAAACAATACAGAGTGTTACCCCCAGTGATATACGATTGATGAATTTTCCTGTATGGCATTGTGTAGCTTAAGGAGATGTATGAAATAGGTATCCTCCTGCTGGAAGACATACACAATGCTATCCCAAACAAGTTGAGAAGCTAACCTTGATATGCATCTAACATATATCCCTTAAAATTATAGTCAGTGTACTAATAAACTTTACAAATGATACTTTCTACTACTAAAAAAAACCACTGTGCAGGACTTTTCATGTTTTATTCAACTGTTTGTTTAACTAAGCCACAATACAGTTCTTAGTATACATTTATTTCAGAATTATCTTTGAACAAATTCATTGCTTTACATTAGTCTCAGTAAAGCCCTTTATCAGCCTAAGATGCTGCTTTTCTGAGTCTTTTTGAGCTCTGCTTCCACCTCTATATTGACTGGCTCCATTTTTTAAAGTGTGGTAAATTCCACCTAGGCACACAAGATAATCTCTTCCAAACTGGTGATTTACAAAGTGAACAAAACCAGCCCCAGTTTTAATGCTTATACTACCATTTCAGTCAAATTCTCTGTCACAAACTGTTTGATTTTCTGTGTCCCATAGACATCTAGTTTTGTAACTTGTTCAAGAATTTCAGCCCTTCTAGTATGTCAGTTATTGTTGTCCACTCATCCTGTTTTGTTTCTGAGGTAAACTTCTGGCCAGGCTATTTCACAGAAAGACGTGGGAAAGAGAGAGGCAGTAATAGGAGACATCCAGGATTAGCAAGCACCAAAACTGTTAATGGTCTTTAAAGATCATTGAAAAGAAATGTGGTGAAGGACAAGGAAAATGTAGAGGCTTTACAGATTTTAGGTGAGACAGAATTGTTTTGCTCCACCAAATAAACTCATACTGGCTTTTTTTTTTTAACAAAAAGTTAAAAAAATTCCAAAAGGAAGGTTGAAGATTAAGAATGTGACAATGTCTATCATAAATAAGAGAGATGAATGTTTGGAAATAGGAACATAAAGCAAGAAAAGAAACATTAAACCACAAGTTGTACCTTGCACAGCTGTTCTCACTGCTGCCATCAGTTACCAGTGATAAGCTCTGCTGCACCCCGCAGCCAGAGGGTATGAACAGCTGCATGTTTTTATGGAAGTTCTGTCTGGGTTGCCACACCTATTGTGATGAGTGCAGAAAGTGTTTTCTGCCATGTGGATACTATAGCTGAGCTAAATCTGGGAGGGTGATGACCAATTGAACAGATGTTTTGGCCTGGTATGCTAACTATGATCTTCCCTTGTGAGCTGTAGGACCATACCCTGTTGAACTGCTCTGACTACAGTGTTGCTGGTCATTTTTGCTTCTGAGGCTGCTCTGTGGAGTGGTGGGGTCAGCTGCAGTCCCTTAGGCAGCACCAAGACCTCATCAGTGTCTCTCCTGAGAGATGCCTCATCCCAGTAGGTCTCTCTGCTGCCCTGATGCTTTCCTACCAAGCTTGCCTTGCAGCTGCTTACAACAGTGACTGATTGATTTAATGATACTATTTTCATTTTGATTTCCTAGCTGTTTTGAATGAAAAACTAACTGAAACAAAGTGGACAAATAGAGAGAACTTAAAATCAAAGGCGGCGCTTCCTCAGCCTTCTAAATTGCTCCCAACGCTTGTTCCAGTAACTCGACAGCATGCAGCTGTTTCAGTGTGTCATGGTGTGGTGTGTTATCCATAGCTGAGCACAGGAACTGCTGTTTGGAGTTGAACTTGATATCATCTCTGTTGGTTTACATGGCCCAGATTTTTGATGGCAGTGGGACCACAGAGGTGGCTTCTGTGAGAAGCTGCTGAAAACTTCCACCATGTCCGGCAGAGCCAATCCCTGATGGCTCTGAAGATGGACATGCTGCTGGCCAAGGCTGGGCCAATTAGAGAGGCTGGTAACACCTCTGTGATGACATATTTAAGAAGAAAATCAAAACAAAGTGGGGCACAGTGTTAATTCCATCTAGAGAAGAGTAGGAGGTGAGAACATGTGAGGGAAACAACAGGGAGACACCAAGGTCAGTGCAGAAGGAGGGGCAGGAGATGCTCCAGGCTCTGGAGCCGAGATTCCTCTGCAGGCCATGGTGAGGACCATGGTGAAGCAGCTGTGCCCCTGCAGCCCATGGGGACCCACAGGGGATGCAGAGATCCACCCGCAGCCCCTGGGGGTGGTGCCCACACCAGAGCGGGTGGATGCCTGGAGGAGGCTGTGATCCAGTGGGAGACCCGGTGGAGAGATGGGCCCTGCTCCCAGGCTGGAGCAGCCTGACCTTGGAGGGCTGCACCCTGTGGATGAGTGACCTACACTACAGCAATTTTAGGAGGACTTTGTGTGTTTGTGGGAAGGATTCACGTTGCACCAGTTTTGGGAGGACTGCTGCTCATGAGATTTGGAGCCATGTTGGACAAGTTCACTGAGAACTGTCTCCTACAGGAGAGACCCCATGGTGCAGCAGGGGAAGGATTCCTTTCCCTGAGCAGCAAAAGAAAACCTCGGGTGACAAACTGACCAAAACCCCCAAAACCTGTCCCCTGTACAGTTGGTGGGAAGGAGGGAGGGGTTGAGGGAAGAAAAGGTGTTTTAAGGGCTTATTTTATTTCTCATTATTCTCCTCTGATTTTGTTAGTAATAAATTCACTTTCTATCTCTAAGCTGAAGCTGTTTTGCCCTTGGATTGTTTTCTCCCAGTCCTTATTTCAACTCATGAAACCTTCAATAAATTTTTCTCTCCTCTGCCCAGCTGTGGCAGGGAAGGATGAGCGAGTGACTTGCATATGTGCCTAGCGTTTGGCCAGTGTCAAACCATGACATCATCCAAAAGTGTTGTTTTATTGTGGTTGCAAGGAATGGACATAACCACTCCATTGAAGAATTGTAATAACATATTAATACTAAATCAAAGAAAAATTGTTCCATGACTAAGGAGGTCCACTTCAGAGTTTGTAGCCTTTCTGATGTGGAAGTTCACAGAGAGGAAATGTGAGCCTTTCAAGGAGGCCCTCTGTTGTCCCTTGGCTTCAGAAATATATGCATTAACATTAAGTTATTATTATATTTTATCTTAATCAGAACATATTCCCTTTTTCCCCCCAAAATATTATGTGACTAACTAGAAGTAGAATGAGTATTTGTCTTGCTCACTGTATATAAAGTCACTATCATATCAGGATAACACCATCTTTGCTGAGGCTGTTCAGACAAAGCAACTGCTTCTCAGGTGATCTTTTATCTGCTGATTCTATAAGTACATACTTATGTTTCAGCTGCTGCGGCTTATTTAAGGCTGTGTGAAGAGAGCAGCTAAAACCTTTCCAGTTTTAAGAAACATGTAATAGAAAATGTAGTATTTTATGTCACAGAAAAAATTCAGATAGATATTAAGATTTATGTGAGTGTAACCTCAGATCTTTCATTACAAATAGTTGTGTCATGCATTATTCATTACTTTAAACAATGTTTAAAATTCCAGGAACTTTCAAGTTATCTCCAAAAAAACCTCAGATTATACTACAATTATTAAAAATTATTATCTACTTTACTCTGCAAGTAGTCTACAAAGTCTCAGCTAACAATGAATTATTTACCCTTTTCTAAAAATTCATATTCCAGGCATCTCACTAAGGAATCTATATCTTTGAAAAAGTTCCAAGTAATTAGTAAGAGTGAGATTTCTCTAAGACCTCTATTTTATATAAATGGTTAAATGATACTATGCTATCAAATAAACATTACCAGATTTTAAATGCCAGGAATTAGATAATTCTGAGTTTTAGGAAATTATTTTTCTAAAAGTATATTGAATCTGAGGTCTACATTGCTTTGAGTATAACTTTTTAATACGGTATTAAAAAGCCACAAAAAAAGTATCCTTTGGCAAGCAAAAACTACTATGCCACCAAATACTGCTGATGTGTTTCCAGTACTTAGTGTACATACAGGTCAATTTATAATAACTAAATTTCCTGTCTTTATGGATTCAACTAATAAGTCTGTCATTTTAGGGTTATTTTTATTTTGTAAATGAATAGGAAATCTTAACTTGAACTGTTATTTATAAACTATTTTTTACTTAAGACCTCTACATTTTTGTCACATCCCAAACTGCTGATTTGCAGTCTGAACTGTAGATGTTTGATCATGAATTTTGGCAATACCATCATATATCCACTTATGTGACAGTAAAACAGTGGTAGTCCCTCAGCTGAGAATTACTGGTAATTGCAGCTGTGCAACTTGTAAAGCATGCCTTGAAAAGCTTGCTGTTTCGGGGGAAAGAAGAGCATTACTAATCTGTGAGTTAGTACTTTTGGGGTAAAACAAAACTTGGGAAAAATGCAATCATAACCCTCACTGTCATTTTTATTGTGCAAATATTCTGTCATCACAGTTTTATTTTAAATAGGTATAATTTTCCAGTTTATGCTGCTCCTCTATTTCATCATTTAATGGTTCTTGAAGAGTTAAAAAGAAAACTCTGAGCAATCTCTTTGCTTGGGAGCCAACCAGCACATGTAGTGGAATCACATTTAGGTCAGACGCCTTTGGGAATAATTCTACACTACCAGATAGTGCCCTTCTTCCTTTCAGACCTTTGTTAAGTGTCAATAGGCCAGTCCATCTCTACTGACCCTGAAACACACCATTTATGAAAATGCATGTCTTTGCACTTTTAAGCTGTTCTCTGAAAACATTTTGAGTGTCTTCAGCTGTCTTAACATAAGAAGCTAGATAGCCTCAACTGTCAGACATCTATGTGGATGAGATTATACTTTTTTATCTATTTTTTATCTATTTTGACATACAGCCATGATATTGTTAGGAATATGAAATGGCATTAATTGTTTATTTTTAAGCAACTGAATCATACTAAGTGTATATAATTATGTGAAGAATTTTGTAAAATCACAGGGTTTGTTTTGATTTAATTGCAACTATGTTTTAGATGTATTTGGGTAAAGGGTTTTTAATGGCTCTGTAACTGAAGTGAACCCAGTCATTAAGAACAATAATGATGTCAGTTTGTTGATAGAAACCCATTTTGCTCCCAAATATGCCTGTTGATTTTCCATTCAATTCCTGGAATGATTCTACTCGAACAAAGAGGCTGCACTACCTGTAAATGTTACCCGTTACCTTCAACAGGGGCTGCATATGTGTAATGCAGCTCAAATGTCTTTGGAGTGGGCATATGATTGCTTCTGAATGGAAGATAGCACAGGCATAATGACATGTAGTGGCATTGCTTCCTTACTCTCCTCCAGCAGTAGTGACAGCCTCTATAACCATTCTAAAGCAGTGTATGTAAACTGAATGATCCCATTGCAACCAAGTGGATTTATAATTCCTTGCCATATCGACACTGCTTTCATGCAATTGCAGAGTTGTTCTTATCAGAATTGATATTCTATCAGTCTTCCATGCAGTGTAAGTAACCATATTGATTACTCCTTACCCATATCTTGCTTGAATAACTCTGTCAAATTTTTCCTCTGAAACTCAGCTAAATTTATTAGAGTGTTTAACACAATGGCCATTAACATCAAGCTTCCTCATTGTCACTGTTTTTAATGTAGTCTCACATGGGCATTTAACAGCTCTGAATCTAATCGCTGATTCCTTGTTTTCAGTACATATTCTTTACATATTGGCTGTTAACAGCACCTTGTGACCAGTTTATTGAAACTGGCTAGCCAGCCTAACCTACAAATCCAGTGGTGTTTAGTGTAATGCTTTGAGATAACTGCAGGGTGGAAAGGTCTGGGGAAGGTTATTACAAAGATTTATAATATTGGTAGTACTTTTGGTATATAAATAGACGTAGCATGGCCGCAACAGCTGTGTTGGAAAGTCAGTTGTTTCCTTGTCCTACAAGTAATGGATTTTCCATTAATCAAAATGGTCTGCTAAGTTCATCAAGTAGAGTAAAAAAAAGAATTGTCCATGGCATTAAAAATCTAGTAACCACAAGTAAGTACTTCACCAGTTGTGCACATGAAGTACCATACACTTACTATAATTTTTTGCTCCTTGTTATTGACTGAGCCTTCTAATGATTCCTTCTTTAATTTCTCTACAGATGTAGTTAATGTTCTGTATGGCTCGAACACTGGCCCTCAATTTTGTTTGACAATGAGACCTTTGATAAATATGATATCTGAACACAGGGACACAGAAAACATTGTAGTACATCTGGACTAGTAGCATATTTGGTACAAAATCTGTTCTGCTTTCTCAAAAACTCATTTGATGATTTTAGAAACCACAGATTATGCCTTGGAAAAGTGATTTGAGAAACCCGTGAGGGAATAATTACATCTCATGTCTTAAAACAAAATTATCAGAAGCCATGGCAGAAGTTGTACCAATAGAAATCTGAATGCTATGCTCAGCTATGGAATTTTAAGTTTAGAAGGAGAGAGGTCTCTGGGTGGCATTCATTTTGGTACCTACTTTAGACTGAAAAACAAACACATATTTCCACAGCTGTTAAAATTTGTTCCTGCCACAAAAGGAAGAGGGAGAATCTCAGAATCTTGCTACTACCATGGAAGGTGCAAAATCTGTGAAATATCCATATTATATCTACATGAAAGACATTTTTTAAACCATTCTTTTTGAAACTTATTTCTGCTTCAGGGCATAGTAAAGTGTTACCTTTTCACAACCAGGATAATATGATATATTTTTCTTTTTTCCTTTTTTATTACATAGTCACTGAGTAGTGGGCTTACTGTGAGTTACTGTCCTCAAGAGCAGTCCTCATCTCACAGTGGCTGGGGAGCAGTACAAGCTGGGGTCAGCCAGGGCAGTCCCATCCCTGGACATCAGGTGCCTTCATGGGGATAGGGATGAGCCAAGACACAGCAGTGATAGCATGCACCATCCAGACATTGTCCGTGGGACAAGAGAAGGTCTGCAGACAGTGTGTGTAATCTGCCCCTTCAGACTTTTATTGATTCAGGAAGGAAGTGGCTCCAGATATGATTTAGGTAATCTTAGAGTACTTCTGTACCCCATGCAGCTGGTTGTCTGATCCTCCAGCTGTTCACACTGGTGGTTTGCTAGATGAGTCTGTTCGTTTCCGACTGCCTGCCAACACACCCCAGGCATGGGAAGCCTCTGGGACCAGGGCCTGGCAGCTGTGGAGAGCTATGAGTCACAGTTCTTCCTCCTGTTCCCTGTGGCTGCAATTATGTCTCTTGCATCTGTGCCTGGACTGTGTAGGAGATGGTGGTTTTCCATGGGTGCATATGCTGTGGCATACTTCGGCCCAGCCACAGGCATGTAAAAGTTCCTTTGTGTCACCACAGCCCTTTTACGCAGAAAAGGGAGACAAAGCCATGATGTTTGGTATATTCTGCTATGCTATAAATAATTCTTTATTCATTTATACATTCATAATTTCCTTTCCTTTAGAATCTTTGCCTTTTTCCAACTTAATTGAATATTTTATAGATTTGAATGGAGTTGCGATTTTTCAGTGTAACTCAAATAAACACTACTGTTGTCCCTAACTGGCTGAGGGCAGTAGTGCATCTGGTAACTAGGACAGACATGTTTATCTAAATTACATCTGCCTAAATTAGGGGATTATATTCCAAGCTGCCTTACTGACACCAGAGAAAGAGAGAAGAAAAGGGCTTTTAAATAGGCTTACGCAAATAAAAGCTGTGGAACGCATGTGTTATCTTTCCTCTTAAGTCAACTGATAGTGGTTTTAATGTTTAGGCAGCTTACTGCATCTCCAATCGTATAAAATGCTGTTTAATTTCAATTCTCTTGTTATACTCACCCACAGAGAAGCTTATCTTAATCTCATTTCATATTATGTCAAGGATACAAACACCACTTAAAGTTTTTCTTCCACAGAAATGCAGGTCATGAGCATAGAAGGGACTTATTTGTATTGTAGTCAGTGCCCACTGCAATCAAGGCTCCCATATTTTCTGCAGCAGTACCACTAACCTGAATTCTTTGTTAAGCATCCTGAAGTCTGTAGCACTCCAGTACTGTAGACTGGAGTTCCTTGTATCTACAAAAGGGAAAAAAAAAAGTTTTGAAAATGGGGGCTGTGTCCTTGCAGTATTTAATTCAATTACATCACGTGTTGCCCCTAGCTTTATATTTCCATTGAATTACATATTGATTATCTAAATTAGCAGAATAGTTTTCTGTGGGAAATTTGAAGGTTAGATAGATACAGAACAAAAAGAAGATAACTTTATTTGGATAGGTTTCAAGGATTAGTTGAGAATGATTTATTCCTCATGAAAGTGGATAGCATTGAAATAGTTGTGGAGTCTGATATTTGAAAATTAACAAATTTCTGACAGGAAATAAACAGTTAATTAGTGTACCAGAACATCTACAGATTTATTTACCACAATCTGCCTATCACTTGTTGTGCTTTTGCATTGTGACTTTTTACAAACCCCTCTTTGTAGTGGCAAAATGCTGGCATTACTTGGTACCTAGAAAATATGAAACTACACTGGTGTCAACCTGGCACAGTGCACAATGGAAATTTCTGCAATGAAAATATCTGTTGATTTACACAAGCTCAAACACAAAGTACTAAGGTATCAGCAAGTGTATGTTATTAATCCATTCTTGGTTAAAAAAAAAATCAAGACATTTTCTTTCCCTATGATTTCTTTTTATCTTTTTGGTTTTTCTTTTCCTAGCTCTTTGCCAACTTTTCATTTGTGAGTTTCAGCAATTTTCCCTGCTTTTCAAAAGGTAATAGAATTAGCATTTTCCTGTGCAGTTTGACAACTAGATGAAGTGAAAGGGGTTACTTTTAAGCCTCTCTAGAGGAAGATCTGACCTCATTCAGCTGCTAACCACTACATATCTGTGCTCCAATTAAAGTTTGATGCTGAATTAGCAATTAAAGATGGTGTTGAACAGATTTTACAGAATTTTCCATTCCATCTTGTAGTAACATTATTAGTCCAAATAACAAAAAAATTACTTATCTGCTGGTCTTTTTTTTTAATCTATATTGTTTTTGTTTGTTTGTTTGTTTGTTCATTCATTTGTTTTTTCTCAAAAAGGCACCAAATCAAATTTCAGTTGCTTCCCTGATTAGGAGAAAAATTCAATGTAGGCTCATAAATCACATTTATGATTTCATTCAAATTCCAGCTGGGAGATATTATTACTAAAGTAGTTTCTCTTTATTAACAATTGAATTTTTACAAAAATGCTAACACAAAAGTATTTTAAATTAATATTTACAGAACAAAATCCTGGTTTGGAATGCCCCGTACAGCTGGATAAATGGAGTCATGCGTATATACGCGTGGCTTTGCTGGGAGTGGGGAACTAACTGCCTATTGGAAATTTTTGCCCTGGTCTTGGCTCATCTACAAAAACCTATTGAGAGACTACTGAGTGGACCATCTGCAGCAGATGCTCCAGAAGGACATTCTGAGATGTGGTCCATATGTTTCTGCTAGTTTAACTATAGGCAACTGATAATAGAGGCTATCCTTTTGTCTGCATAAAAATGTTTCCCTCTCTAGGACCAAATCCCCTTCCTTGAGTTCTTCATGGGCTCATTATTTTGCTCATTTTTGCTTTCTCTTTTCTCCTCGTGTCCACTTATTCTCACTGTTCTCTGATTTTTAGGTTGTTGTGGCCTGTGCAACTTTGCCTCTAATTGCTTCTATCAGTTGCATAGTCATGTAGGTTTAAAACTTCTGAGTTGAACTTTGGTAAAAATAAATTGATTCCCTACCCTAGAAGGGAAAATTGCAATACTAGATAATGAACATACACTGCCTACTCAGATTTGACATTTCATTTTTTTAAAAAAACCTTTTTCCTAATAGAGACAAGGCTGCTCTCACAAAGAATCTTTTGGCAATGGTTGCAGTCAAAGTGCACATATTAATTAGTATTCTATACAAAGACCATTATCTGCTTTGAAGACCAGTTAATTAAAATGCGTTCTGCTTCTACAATACAGAACATGAGAAGACTAGTGAGGCTGGAAAGAGTAATTTCTTAAATGTTCCTATAGGTCTGTATAAAAGTAGAAAACTTCTCACCACAAAGTTGAGCTTCCTGAGGTGTTTACTAAAAGTGATTTTGTTGTCATTTCCATATGTGGCTGTCATGGAGATCTATTCTTAAAATAACTTTCCTAGGAAGTAATGCATTCATTTAATGAAAATAACATATAAACACAGATAAAAATACACATATATGCACACACCTATACAGAGATGTCTCTTCTGAATCAGTTTTCCTCGTTTTAAGCAGGCACTTTTACATTGTTTGTCTGTACTTACAGGATGTATGTAGATATCCTTATTTTTATTTAAAGGGGACTAAAACACAGTCCTCTTTACTCTGGTGATTTAAAAATAGCGTGTTAATACTCTACAAGCAAAAAATCTTGCTAGGGAAATCAACTAGCTGCAAGTTGGTTATGCAATTATAAATCACACATTTGGAAATCAAGAGGTCAAATTAAGATAAACCAATTACACAGTAGTTCCTAAATAAATTGCAAATAATCCAGCAGAGTGATCAGGATTTCAGACAGGATTTTGATATCTCTACTCATGGAGAGGCCAGTTCATCAGTGGGTGAAATGGCAACTTTGATGATAAAACCAATAACTATCAAGAAAAGCATTCAGAACACACAGGTAAGTTCTGAATGCATCTAAAGGGTTTTTTAATTCCATATTTCTAACTGAATTTTATTCTACTAATTGTCTTGTGAATAATTTGAAAAAGTCTTACTTCCGAATTTTAATTGTTGCTTCATTTTCACAGATGACAAATAAGGATGTTATTCATGCAGACAAAACTGATGCAGCCCAAAGTGATGGCTTTGGAGAAAGATGGTGGAACTTGGCTGAGGACTGTCAGTTACATTTTCATTTAAACAATTTAGTAATAGATTTTAACAATTTAAATTATAGTTAAACAATAATGTCAAAAATTCTTGTTTTAGACCTACTTGGGAACACTCAATTCACATGAGAAAATACAATTAACAAAAATGGACTGCTATGCATAATGATAGTAATAAACAAATATTTAATTTGAAAACTAGGGAAATTAAAATGAAAATTTAGAACTATTGAAGATAACAGTTTGACAAATCAGAATCAAAAAGAAGTATTGCACTGAGAACAAAGTAACATGACATAACTGGAATAGAACAAACAGAAAACATAAATCGGGATGCAATAGAAAATAAGATGCTGACAAAAATACATTTTTTATTCTTTTTTTTAAAAAAACAAGAATAGGTATTCACATAATTTTATGATAGTAAGTTTTGTTACTACGTCAGAACTTCAGCAATTGTCAAACAGGAACAATTAAAGTAGAATAATTTAAAAAAACAAAAACTCAGTAATTTCCACACAGTGTTTAAAGATTTGGAGAAGAAGTGCTAGAAGGAATTGAAATGAGTTTAATTGATCTCAAAACCAATTATTACTAATGGGAATTTCACTAATGAAATTTTTGTAGTGGAATCTTGAAATAATCTCAAAGTGCTCCTCTACAAATTTTTACCGCTGTTTCTTATGATTACAGGCATAAAAGGTGATAAAGTTCTACATAGGGTTAAGAAAGATACTTTGTGCTAAAACAAAAAGTGTAAATGTTAAAAAAAAAAAAAAGGATTTCTCTATGGTTGTATGTAAAGTTATGAAATAAGGTACTCAGTGTGACATCTGCACAGAGATGTGAAACAGAAGAAATCTCCTTCTTTGAGAAGCAAAAAAAATCAAGGTTTAAGGACAGCTGCTCCACAGGATTCTAGGATGCAGTATGAGCTCTTCTCATTTTGCTTTCTGCTGCTCTGGTGTGTGAGGCTGAGCAGCTGCCCCAGAGGTGCCATTACTGACACAAACATGTGGAGAGCTGCACTTTGGGAAACCCAAACACGAGGAGTTTGATCAGGTTCCTGCTCCTCTTTCTGGTGAGAACTGGCTTTTCCTACTGGAAAACATGCACACTTTTGCTCTCTTTATTCATACACACACGGATGTGCACAGGTCCCTCAATGACTCATTATGTCTATAAACCATGTAGAATTACCTCTTAACTAGACCCCAACTCAAATCCTGACTGCTGAAAGGTGTAACTCCACTCCTTGCTGACTGATCCAGGTGAAGTTGACTCACAAACCACACAGCTGAGCAGGCTCACATAGAAACCAGTGAGTGGTGGAGTTTAATGGAAGATAGGGTGGACTGCAGTGATATAGCAAAGGGCTTGGACAGACAAGCAGATTGCTCAGCAGTGTGTTTACTGACAAGCAGACCTTTTTTTAAACCCACTCCATCCCATTTTTCTCCCTGATCTACCTTGATTAAGCCTTTTTCTTGACTGTGGCCCTTCCCATAAGCATCCTATAATAGTTATTGTTCAGTTTCTCTGTTTCCTTATAACACACTGGAAGAAGTCTTGCACAGTCCACAAGACTCTGTGGGACTCACAAGGGTCTCATTTTCTCTTCCTTTCCAGATACAAGGATCTGCCAGGAGATCTTTTTTATGACTAGATTTGTAGGATTTTTAGTGACTCATCAGTCAGATGAGAGCTCTTTTCTGATGTTTCCTTTATCTCCTGTTCCACAGAGCTTGTGCATCATGTTTTAGTTCATTACTTTTGCAGTATTTTTGGTAAGGTTTTAGACTGAATAACTAATAACCACAGACCATCTGAAAGCAGAAATACTTCCATTCTGCTTATCCCCACATTAAGGATTAAGAAAAAGCTCAGAAAAAAAATTCCCAAATACTACAAATACCTAGAGGGATGTATTAAACAAAACATCAGATTTCAATTAGTTGCTTAATAATTAAACATAAGTGGATAGGAGAAAGAATATCAAGTAATGCTATAATACAGTGCAGAACATGTAAAAGATACACAGAAGCACTGGAAATTACTGTTTTGACCACCTTCCTTATTTTTTCCATATTTTTCCTTCAGGGCCACTCCTTTTCTTGTTTCTTTGAATGTTTCTATCACTAAGTCTGGAGTAGGATTTTTTTGAACTGGTACTTTTTGTATTACAAGAATTGCTTGGAAGATTAATTCAAACAACACAGAAATTGCATTAAATGAGAGAAAAAAATTCTGGATCTTTTTTAGCACAATATCTGCAAGACTATATAGGCAGATCACTGGGATTTTACTGCATTTACTGCTTCTCCTTACCGGATTTGTTGTGTATCTCTTCATTTTTCATGTTCTTACTGACACTGAAATTTTAATACTGAGTTTTTATGAATGTTAAACTTCCAAGAATCTACTGAATAGCCTGTCGTTACCTATAGATAATTGTATCTGTAAAATCTAGTTATAGCTCCACAGATTGGTTTTCATTTTTGGTAGCAACCTCAAGTCCACAAATGTCTTATACTTCTGTATACTTTATGGTGGTCAGATTATTACTGTCTTCATAAAGACAGTAGTATATAGAAAGATATTTCCTTGAGTCCAGGTAATTTTTCAATTATCTTTATTTTTATATTTGTGGAAACTATTTCTCCCTTTCACAATCTCATATTAGTGTCAGATATGAGTCAGACGCTTAACTCTCCCCCTTGGAGTTGTAGTCCAAATGTTATTCTCACTGAACTTTTTTCAAGGATTAAATCTTAATTTCCCAGTGTGGGATACATTATGGAATATTTTATGGTCTTTGAAAATACTTTTTTTTTATATTGTGTGGGTTTCAGAATATTTTTGAGATTGAAATACTATTTTTATTTAACTATGTCACATCAGTCTTTTTTTTAGTGTTCCGTGCCTTCAGAATGATCCTGGTAATTCTGGAGGTTTCCTAAATGTTGATATTTTTTTTGTGACTCTTTTGATGGTAGGTTTTTCTGATAACACAGTAAACTTATACCCATTTCTTTTATCAAATTCAGTTTGAAGGGCTTATTTGTGCTACAGTTAATACAATATAACAGCTCTTTTGGGGTTTTATAATGAAGAATATTAACAAATGCCATTTGTCCAGATAAAGTAAAACTATTTTAATAACCCAGTAATTGTGACACTGTAAACACTGACTTAAATGTAATCTTTAACACCATCTTAATAGAATCACTCTTATTCTTACAAGACCTATTATCAAAACTCGAGGTGCAGTGTATTATCTTTCTTTGTTTCACAACAAAATTTGATACGTGTGACAGTAATTTACATTCTCCATAACAAGTGGAAGAATTCTCTGTTGACAATAAAAATATTATTGTTATACTTTGATTGCATTCAAAATGTTTCAGCACAAGTTTTATTGGAAGAAAAAGGATCACTAGGCATGTGTTGCAAAACCAGAGGATGCCTCACAATAAACATGTGAATTTGTCTCTTTTCCATATTCCTCATATTCTTTTATCATGATTTATTGAAAATAGACTTTGGATTAAATTAATTCAAACAAGGGAAATAAAATATTCCAATATAATTGATAGAAGGATTATAAAGCCTATTTACATGTCTTGATTAAACCTGCTGGGCTATGTTCATATTACTAGAGCCTTCCTCTCCCTAAGCATTTAGGAAAACTATAACTTGACTGTGAATAAGGAAATATTCTTTGTCCTCTTTTCAATGCATTTCAGGCTTAATAAGGGTATGCAGCCATTGAGAAACCTGGTTCTCAACAGACTTAAGAAACGCAGGCTGAGTACCTGGATTTAAACCACCAAAACTAGAAACACTAGATCAAATTAAATATTTAAATTCTGAATAATACTGTTCAAAAAATATATATAGCTTTATGGTAGTATCTCTATGGAGATTTTAATTTTGGCATTTTCTGACACTTATCCTTATTTAACATATAATAATATCATAATTTCAATGCATTCCTTTGTGATTTTAGTGTTGATTCATTTACCTCCCCCATAGCTTTTTAATATAAGTATTCTGTCTTCTGTTGTCTACATTTGGGGCTTGAACAATTATAGAAATAGATGTCCTATGCCATCCTGGTTTCCTTGCAGCAAATTTATTTAATGCATACGTGACTTTACAATAATATTGCTTGTTTTCAAGAAAAAAAAATATTATCTACCAGAATACTGGAGATGTATGCAGCAAAACTGGTTAATTTAAGTGAGAGTCACATCATCATTCCGGTATTGAACCATGTGAATATAACTCTCTTTTCTTGTACGCTGAAAAATATTTGTTTTCTCTGGACTACTAGTAAGAAACAAATATACAAACAAAAATATGTAGTTTACTTACCAAATATTAACTGAACTAAAGAGTGGTAGAGAAAACACTGGGAGACCTTGTGGCACATATGATAAAAAAGATACAATGAATCTCTGGTTTCTCACATTTTTTATTGCTTTATAAAAGATGAAATCTTAGAATATGATTCAATATTCTCAATTTGATTATGCACTAACCTGGAAAATCTTATCTATATGGACTCAAAACACTGACAACAAAGACCTGTTCCTTCTGTTTAACATTTTTACTCGTTCTGAAGTTACAAATCATGTATCACATTAAAAACAGCAGCAAGCTATTCTGCTCATTTTACTCTCTGCAAGTGATCATAAAAAGTAAATATTTGAGATAATTGTACTTATAACTATATTTGTTTTCAGTTCCTCTGAGTCATTTTATTGCAAGCCCATACAACTCATTTTTAGAAAGTAGAAGTTTCTTTTCCTTACTTTGGTCATTGAAAATGTACTTTACACGCATGTCTGTTCAGTGGAAAATCTTGTTTTCCTCGGTAATCTATGTCTTGTATGGAAATACATGTTCACTATCACAGAACGTGATTCAACTGTATGTAACAAAAGCTAAGAAGGATCCAGCCTTTTTTTACTGTGCAGAATGACTTGGAAAAACAAAATGGCATTTGTTTTGGTAAGAAGCATAATATCAAACCATCCTGCTGCAACCATTTTAAACACAGCAGTTCACAAACTGAGGGAAGGAATCCATGGCTACTCGGTACTACATAATTTCTCAACAGGATGAGAAATAATCATAGTGACAAATGCAAGAGAAGCTGCTGCAGAGCTCCTGACGGCCAGGGACTGCCCTGCCAGACCTTTCTCATCAGTGCTCCCTACCTCACCCCTCTGAGAGTTATAGTCAACGTCCTGGATTTCTGCAGTAAATCCCCATATATTCTCCCACTGATAACAACTTGGGAATGAAAGAATTTGTATTTCTTATCAAAAGATATCTGATAAGTGGAGTTAATGCAAGGGAAAGCCAGAGTGAATATTCACATTGGCTGTTACTGGGAAACGTTAACCAGTCAGAAACTGAAGCAATGAAAGCAAAAGTACTGATTTCACCATACGGGAAAGACAAATAATTACATATTAATGCTACTTTTTATTCCCATAGCCTTTCTTTAACTTTGTTGTTGGATTATTTCTTTTAATTCTTCTCACCCATGTTTTAAACAAGTAACTATTATTTCTTCATAAACATATTTGAAATGTTTTCAACTCTAAAATTTTCCCTCATCATGAAAAGTTTCATGACTCACATTTCTAAAAAGGGAAGAGACCTCATTAAGACAAATTGTGAGAGTTGTTAATTATGTTGAACATTGCATACAATTTTCACTGAAAATCCCCTGACATGACTTGACTCCATTTTCAAACATATATCCAAGAATTTTTAATGCATTCCAGTTAATAACATTGTTGCCCTTTTTTATTCCAATCCCTTGGAGGAAAAACAAAAAAAACAGAAGTTAAATATAAAGATAACATATGTAAAAGAATGATTATACTTCCTATATACAGGATTTATGAAATAAATGTCTGAAATTTTAAAGTAAGAAAAGTATCCAAGTCAGTGACAATACATAGTGTACAGCAAATGTTCTCTACAATACAAAATCTACCATTTTTTTATTTTATACTTGTTTATTAGAGACATCCACAGCTCAGCTGGATGAAGTCTAGAGCATAATGCTCTAACTTTGAAGGTAACTCCAGTTCGTGCAGAGAACTGAACCTACACAGATGACCTACACAGGATACTTACAACATAAATCTTTCTATCATTCTGTTCTAATTAGAAAAGGCCACATTTTATCAATATGATACTTTAGAAGATGTTCGTAGGTTAGTAATATAATAAAATGAGGGAGTGGTGTACACAGGACTGAAGTTTGTATGTTCTTTTAAAAAAACTTCATTAACAATTTGGCAGGACCCCGTAGGAATCAAAATGGACTTTTTCAGTTGTATTTTGTGAATGTAAGAAATGTGTAGAAAATATACCAACAACAGGGGAAACATCTAAAGATAGGCAAAATTATTTTTTCTACATAATCCCCATTGAACTCCTTGAAAACCAACCAAACAAACAAAGAAACAAGAAAACCTCCACAATATTTGAAAAGGTAATAAATATTTCCTAAAATAGTCTTTATTTAAGCTGAGATATAATGCTTCAAATTATGCAGGTAAACTTTTCTAATTAAAACAAAAACCAGAAAGAGAACCCTATTAGTTTTACTGTCAGATTATTTTTACTAGCTTCTTATAGTTGTAGGAGATAAAACTTTTCAAATCTTTTGCAATTTCCTTTTTTTTTTGCCATTACTAGTTGCATTTTTCATTAAAATGACAACAACCTTATTAAAAGACCTTTTGGCCAGTTTCTCCTGTACAGGGTCTACCATCTGCATTCTTGTATGCCTGAACCCCATTCTCAGTATAATTTGTTGGAGAGAGGAATAAAAAAAATTCTACAACAGAACCTCAGAGACAATTTCACACATCTGTTCCTGCAGGTGATCTTTCTATCTTTTTCATTTATAATTAATGAAAAATAATGGTGCTGACACAAGTTAATTACTATGAAAAATTACAGTTTATGCTATTCATTATTTTATTGGTAAATTACTTGAGCTTTTCAAACACTATGCCTAAGCAATTAGAAGTGTTCATAAGGAGTTCACCTGTGATTTTTTTTGTATGAGTTTGCACTCTGTGTAGTGAAAGGAACACACAATGTTTTTCATTAACTACTGAGGTAACACAAGAGATATTAATCACTAATCCTGTATCTGAAGGAGGAAAATTAAGAACAAACTGAGCATATGTTGATGTAGCAGAGGTCAATCAACAAGACACAAAAATATTCATTATAGATAAAATTTTCTCAACATACCTAGAAGAAATATTATTACACCATGTCATTTGAAAAAGATGTAATGTAAGTAATTGGAAATACTGTCATATCTTCATCAAAACATTAAATTACATCTTTAAAAAATAGAATTAATATTCTCCTAATTAACACATAACAATTAGAAAAGTGTTTCTTCTATACCTTGCTCTTCTTATAAATATACAAATTAAAATGTATATGTGATATTTTTCATATAATTATAGATCACATATATTTGTAACATATTAAACAAGTCTAATGTGTGCAGGAAAATAATTTTGAAAAATTACTCGCCCAATATCTGAGAAGGAGCTGCTTTGCTTTTTATTTTAAGAGCTGAATTGATGAGAAAGAGTTTTGCTTTTACTGCACATCATTGGTTTACTTTGAATAATGTGTGGATTAACAGAAAAATTAGCTCAAGAAGTGCTGTTAAACCTGTTTATCTTTCACCTAATTAGCTGTTAGGCAGATTAAATCTTACTTCATTATTCATCAATCTACTGCTATGTTAACCTTATAGAAATTGTATCAGTTTCAGAGCAAGGATTATCATGAATCACAGAACTCAAACTGTAAAACAGCACTTCAATATACATCAAACACTTGATCCCCAAAATAAAGCCAGACTTCCAGGATAAGATTTTGCAAGAGAATAAAAACCACAGGAAACGTGAAAAGTAGTATGTGGAATTTAAAATGAACCTAGATTTCTATACTTCAAAAATACTGTAGACATCAAGTGCTATGATTTCCATAAATATTTTACTCCTGACTGGAGTGCACCGAGTATATCAATCTGATATGCAAGAAAGTAGGAAAAGACAGAAATTTTAGCAGGTCAAAAACACAGGGGAAAATAGCTTGTCAGGAATTAAGTCACTTTTACACATTTGTTAGATTATATTTCTTTTGGAACATAAAAATAAATTAACTGAAAACTTTTACACCATATATGTAATATGTCTCATGATTCAGAAGTTGGATTTATCTTAATTATTTTATTTTATTCATTTATGCATTATGAATGAGACTCGGTAAGAGCCAGGTTACCTATTAGATCACCAGCAAACTGTAAATATAACTGAGCTCTTATTTTAAATTTGTGGCATTGCTGCTAAGCAATTCCAGAGCAAAGGTGTGCAAACTACAAACAGGCTATGCCTCTGTGATGCACACAGATACACATGGGGGACTATTCCAATACCACTGAACTCATTTTCACTTAAAGCTAATAAATACTTGACCTCAGGATCTTCAAATCTTGGACTCTATTATCTAGCTGTTCCTCTACATCTCTGTTGCTTGCTTACATTTTATGTAATAGATTAAATTCAGCAGGGATACTCCCCACCCCCTGCCCCAAAAAACAAGAAAAGTATTTACTTAGATTTTCTATCTTCTGGGCTTAATTGATACCCTACCATATAATTTAAAAAATACTTGACAATCAAGAGTATGGGTCATCACATCAAAAAATAGTGTCTTTTGTGTTACTGTCCTTGGTGTAACTAAGCTTGTGAGGTCTGTGACCTGTGGAAGATGGGAGTATCCATTGCCTTTTACATTGCTGTGATTTTTTTAATCAAAATTGTTAATGGATATTTTAAACCTCCAAGTGTGGGAGTAACAGAATAAGCACAAAGGATAACATTTTTTTTTTTTAAAGTTTGATAGCATGAAGAACTTGCACAAATGGTTCTGAACAGTATTCATAAAGTAAGACCCATGGAGTATTATAAAGCCCAATTGATAGTTTACATGTAATATCTTCTAGAGGGACAAATTTTAAAAAGTGACTTCTAATAATTTGAGAGTGTCTTAGAGGTCCACCCATAATCTCATTATTAAAGGCAATAATAAAGAACATATGACAGTGTGTCTATTACACATTTACTTGCAGATTTTAAGTTATTTACTGAAATAATCAGACAATGAAAAATAAAATCTAAAAATTTAGTCAAATGGTTGACTTACAAATGTAAATGTCAGGCAATTCCACACTGCACATAACGTTTGCACGTGAATGGGTCTGTTAACTGGTTATACATACAAAATAAGGAAGTCAGTGCCTTATTTATCTACACTTTAAAATGACAAGAAAGATTCAAGGAGTTGAAAGTATACGTCCTGTTTTAGACTTCTCTTCATTATGTTTTGTTCCAGATTAAGATAGGAAACAAATAACCAAACTAACAAACCAACAAGTTTTTTTTCCAGTTTGGTGACTTCTGCACATCCTGGGTTTTGGCACATGTAGAAAGCGTGTAAAATAGGCTGGAGTAATAAAAGGCTACCACCAGTGGGTCCCAGAACAGAGATCTTCATACTTATAACTGAGGTTCAGCATTTAAAACCCACAAGGTCTGAGATCAGATGATAGTCACACAGAGTGAAAGAAATCTGAAAAAATACATTAGTGTATATCTACCTCTGTAAAATAACCTCAGAGCTTTTCATCTGTTTCTCCCCAAGAACAGAATCAAGCATTTTCAATATGCAATTTATCTCATTCTAATGTCATTTTCTAGTATAGGTCAAAAGACACGTGCTCCAGAAGTTCATGATTTATCCCTGTGGATTACAAAGTGAGCCTAGGGTAAATAAATCAGAGACTCAGTGTAAAGGCTTGCATTGTAGATGTCAAAAGGTTGGTGAGATGAATCCCTCTTTGTGGCACAAGAAGTTTTCACAGCCCTGCTATAAATTGAGACAGAGACACCAGCAATCAGAAAGAAACCTGAGAGAAATTATTTATGATTGCTAGAAAAGATTATCTATCAGCTGAAAGAATGTCTCCTGCCCCCTACCTGTCTGCAGCCTGGACAACAAAACATGAGCCATGATCAGTCTCAGTCAAAGGGGAGGTTAACAGCTGGCTGAACAGTTAAGTCTTTCCCCTCCCATTAGCCTCCCTTAGAAAAGCATCTTTACTGACTCTCAAACTCCCCTTCCACTCCTGTGAGGGAACAAGACACAATCAAGAATTGTTGTTTCTTCTTTGTGCTGCTTAAAATTCTCACAAAATTATGCTCAAACTAACATGACTCATCTTGGCAGGCAAAATAGGAAAGACTTAGATAAGCAGCAGACCCAGAACACCAATCAGGAATTCATTCACAAGTAGCAAGTCACAAGTAGATAGAAAGAGAAGTGTGGTTAAATTCCCCTTAAACATATTTGTATTAAAAAGCATGTTTACTGTCTTGCATAAAATTAATTGAGTCCCTGGTTGAATTATATGCAGGCTGAATTTCTCTGCTGAACTGGAAATTTTGAAAATCAAACAGAAAAAATCTTTCAATTTCAGTATGGTAATTCAGAATCTGTCTGGCTGATGAATCCTATTTTAAACTTGCATTTTGATATTCTTTTCAAAAGACAAAAATGTAGCATCCTAATCCCATCTAAGACAAAGAAAAGGTTTATTTGGATGTGTGCAGCTTCTATTCAATGCTCATATGTTCTGTTCTGGCCTACGGTTCAGCTTAAGTTTGATGTATCATATTAATCTATTTTGTAGGGGTTGATCAATTAACTTGAGAAAACTCTGTGTAGTGTTGATTCAATCATATAACAAGCATAATTTAATACAAATCATGCATCAGACATTGATTTTTCTCAACTGCTTGGTAGAATTAGTGTCACTAAAAGACGCAGCCAAGCTGAACTAACAATATTAAGCATTTCTGCAATTTATCTCTTGCTATAATGAACAGTAAGTGATATAATGACCAACAAGATTAATGATAAAATAAACATGCTAGTTAAATTCACTGCACAGTTCAAATCAAAACAATGGGACTTGTAATAATAATTGGGAATTCTAATATAAAGATGGACTCGTTAATGGAATTTGAAAAAAAATTATGCATGTAGTTATTTTTTAGTTGTATAAATTTCAAGTTCCCAGAATTACTGCTTCTAGAGTTGCTGTCATTATCTAATCCGGAAAAAAAAAGCCCAAACACAAAAATTTCAGAATATTTCTAAAGTTTTTATTATTTAAAACCAGGAAAATCATTTATAGAAATTTAATTGAAGTTTCTTCACAATGCACCAATAATTATTTTTAGTACTTCATATTTATATTAAGAAACCTACCAATCACATGCAGCTTTCAGACTCTGGACCAGAAAAAAAGGAAACAGTATAAAAAATTCAGTATGAAAAGAAACAAAATGGAATAATTTATGAAAAGAAATGTTTAGAAATGTCTTCTGTCTTAATTTCTAGCAGACCTAGCAACGACTGAAAAATCTTGTTCGCTCCTTATCAGTGGTCAAATTTCATTTGTTACATCTCTGTTCTTGTATTTTCTATTTGTGAGTGTGTGTGTTTTGTGTTATTGTTTAGGTTTGGTGGTTTTTCTGTCTTGCTGTTCTTTTTTTTTTCCAAACGCTGTAAAAATCTCATTCTCTGCTGAAAACACGTGCCATTTGGCACAGACCCTGCTCTGCTCTCTAGTATTATCTTCCTGGAAAATAGAAGTCAAGCAAATTTGTTTTGAATTTCTAGGACTCATACCAACATATTTTCTAGCACAAGTCACAATTTTCAGAAGGAAATCAAATGTTTACCTTACCAAGCCATATAGAAGGTCCCTTGCGGCCACAGAGAGTTATTAGAATGTCAGACTGACTATAAGTCTAGTTTATTGTTGTGTTATGAATTACTGCAGATATTCTCAGTTTAAAAATTGGAGATTCATGGCATCAGTCCTCTCATTCGTTGCATTGAAAGTTGCCTAAAAACAGTTTAAGTTTCATGAAGTTTAATTTCAGACACCTAATGGATGAAAATGACAATGTTGAATGCCACAAACTGAAACAATTAATGAATAATATTCTGCATTTGATGACAGAAAATTGAATCATTCTTGCAACTACTCAGCCAAACCATATCACTTTGATTTTACATATCAAACACAAAGAATTGTTCTTATACTGGTTAAAACTTTTTCTTAGAAATTTGTTGGAAAGTAATTTCAAAATGTTAATTGGAAAAATACCAATCAATTTTGTTTTATACAGAAATAACAATTCTGTTGCCTTTTTGAGTATTTTTGTTTCTTGGTCAGTGAAGTTTTAAAAGTTTGTTTTCCATATGCTTAAGGAGCTTGAATGTAGCAGCAAGATGCTGCTATTTCTGAGATCTTCAACAAAGGCAAGATAAGTCATGAAGAAACATTGACGTGTTTAGTCAGATGCGGAGAAAAAGAGGCAACACCCTGTAGCTAGCAGATACTTGCCTAAATCAACCATGTCAACAGGAATATAAAGGCAGACTTCTGTGTTTGCATCCATTTTCTTTCAATGTAGATTTCCATGTTCAGAGAATTTACATGAATATAATTTACAAACATTTAATTTACTATAATCTGAACAAAACAAAAAAAAACCACACACACACATTTATATTTATAGAAGTATTTTATTTAATTTAATAACCAATAATAGATACAGCTAAACAGTGTATCTTAAATCCCACTCTAAACTACTTTTATTTGTGTCAATGATATGAAAATAATAATAGCCAAGTCTTGGCTTTCAATTCCACAGCCCTCACAATCTACCCCATCAGTGAAAAAATATCCATGAATATTCATTTAAAACCTTTACTATTTTATTATTACTATGGTCATAAGTCAAAAAAAAAACAAACCAAACAAAACAAACCAGAGAAAAACAAAAAAGAAATAAAAGCTGAAACACACAGCTTCCTGAAAAATTTGTTATTTATTTCTTAGTTGGGCAAATATGCTAAAAGTTAACCATCTCCACTGAGCCAAGACAGGAAAGAAGTTTCCTTAGTAATCATTCAGTCAAACGTTGAAGATTTCAAATGTTCAGGAATGCCAAAACTGATTTGCCTTACCAGTATCATCCTTCAATTCACATTTTAGCACTTTAGTATATCTTGAGAGGGTCTCTGTCTCTTAGAACAGTTAAAAACATTTCCCCGACCTGACCTCACTGAAATATCAAAGTTTGACTTGCTTATAGCAGTATAGTTGAATATAGACCTTTCCAAATTTTCTCTCTGTAACAGAATAATTCTCATTATTACTTTTTAAGTATAAAAGGCTCTTTAGCTTTTTTGTCATGATAATTTTAGTTTTGACTATAAAATGTCAATTGAAAGAGGATGGTTTGGTGCTCTGTTAATGGGAAATCAAAGACTGAGAGAAACAAAACTTTTAAAGGAAAAAAGCAGCAGCTATTGAGATTTCACCCACCATACTAAATCCATGATGGCACAATTATTCTTTTCAGACCTTAACCTGAGTCCTTAAGACTTAAAGACACTGACGATGCAGGGTAAAGGACTGAAGGAGCTGAGTGAACTGTTTGTTGTGACCTGTGAGTGGAGAGACTGGAAGCTACATCTGGAGTCAAAACAGAAACAACTTATCATGTTGTTTGTCCTTCCCAGAGACAGATATCTAGGACAATTTTGAAGGCTGAGCAGAAGGGTTAAAGTCTGGAAGATTTCCCTCCTGAAGAATGTCCAAACTTCTTAGACTGCTTTTCTATTCAGGACTGCTCCCAAAGGACTCTATCAACCAGGCCGCTAAATAGACTGAAGTTTGCCCACCAGAAATCCAAGGCAGTAATCCTGCTGATCCTAGTCATTGCTTCTCTGTCAATTAGAAGTTCTATCATTTAAATTCTATGTCCAAGACAACCTCCAGTCATCACATCCCCTATAAACCCGTCTCTGTTTGCAAATGGGTCCAGTGGGGCTCCATCTGTAGATTTCTTTTCACCAACTATGCCAGGAAATATCTCCCACACAGGAACGTTTCCTCCAGGAGCCTTCTAGACTGTTTCCTGCTAAGCGTGTTGTATTTCCAGCAGATATCTGGTGAATTGGAGACCCTCACAAAGGCAAGAGCTAGATTTTTACCAGCTACTTGTAAAATATTTCATCTGTCTCTTCATGCTGGTTGGAAGCTTGATAATAGACTCTACCCAGGATATCTGCCTTGTTGGCTGTTCCCAACTCTTATAAACACTTAACCCTCTTTTCACCGTTGTGAAGCTCAAACCAGTAAACACACTTTCTAGTATAAAATCCCCTATCCCTGGAAGTGACTTACAATGGTCATCTAATCCAAGCGCCAAATTATCAAATTCTGGCCACTTTTCAAATTTGTGTTTCTGCACTTGGGGCTTTTTTGGCTGGTTGGTTGAATTTTTAGCTTTAGTTTAGTGTATTTTGTGTGTTTGTTTTCATTTTTTTTCCTTTTTTCTTTTCTCTTTCTTTTTCCATGAAAGAAAGGAATTACAAGAACGAAGAAAAAATAAAGTTCAGACTAGAAGTTTCAATAAAAACCATGTATCTCAAAATATTTATCTGGCATTATTTAAAATTAATCTGAATGAAAAAGAAGAGGTATAAAAAGCATAGTGGCTAACTGTCGCTGCCCGGCCACTGCCGGATCTCAAGCTACCCGGTGGCTTGAGTGGGACCTTCAGCGCCTGGCTCTCTGCCAGACCTCTGCAGCACTCAGGCTCAGCAGATTTTGGTCCCTTAGCAACGGCTCAGGCAGGTACAGCTCATCCGAGGGAGCTGGCAGAGGTAGATGTAACTTTGTAGCAGCTCGGCAATGAAGGAGCGGGACGACTCAATGTAGCAGCAACTCCAGTTTATTAAGCACCGAAGGGGGACGCTACAGAGAGGTGTGCAGGGGTTTAAAAGGGGCAAGAAAAGGGGCAGTCCAAGGGGAGGAACAAGGGAACAAACCAATGGGGAAACAGTATGTAATCGGGGAACATCCAATGGGGAAACAGAGGGATGGAATACATTAACTTAACCAATCAACAGAACCTGGTAACAGAACTTTCAGGTAACTTATGAATATTAACATAACTGTGAGGGGACGGGGGAGGAGATGGAACCTTGATGGGCACCTATGAGTGGCGGGAAACTATCACTGCCTGCCCTCCCCATCCCCCTCAGACTCACTCGTCTGAGGGGAATAATTTGACCACCTAGCTTCTTCATTTATCCACATGGAGAAGGCAGGCGTGGCCGATTGACCCTCACTGTTAGTGACCACAGCCACTGACCGGGTCACCGCCACAGCTAACAGTAACTGTTCCAGAAGAAATTTGAAGCTATTGAATTTTATCCTTTTACAGAAAAGAGCCCAAAAACAAACATCCCACAGTGCACTAGACAAGTGTGCAGTTATAAAAATGGATGAAATTATTTCCTAACCATATCTTAGCTGCTATTCACATGGCTGTCAAGGAATGCCTTGCTCTTTCCTAGGTGGCTTAAGTTGACTTCACGTCGGGAAAACCAACTGTAGTTACTTTAGCATGAACCAGTTTAAAATCAACATACAATTTTTAATTTTGAATTTTACTCACTAATTCCATGCAATTACTGTGTATCATGTAAGCAATGTCTATTTCATTTGCCTGAATTTAATTGCTACTACTTTGAGTGCCCTTTTGGTCCGTTACTGAAGGTGACTGTAAAAGAGGGATTGATTACCATCAAACCGTTGTAATTTTCTTAAGGCATCGAAGTCCCATGTTTATTTCTTTTATGATATCTTTTATGACATATAAAGTCAATCAGCTTCACAGTGCACCTCTTCAGCTCTTCAGGTTTCCATTTATAATTTGAAATGAAGGCAGCAGATTAGCTACTGGTTCTTTCCTGACAGGAGTAGTCAAGTACATCCGCATAAGGTAAGGGTCTGGTTAAGAGAAAAAGATTATGTCTGTATGAACTTCTGCTGATAGAAACCAGAGTTGATTTCCTTGAAGGCTTTGAGCATCTGTGGGTAATACAAAGAATGTAAATAATCTTCAATTCTGTTGTGCTCTAGCCTTTACAGTGCTGGACAGCAGATAAATCTAGGTAATAAATTGTTCATGTTCTGTTCTCTCTCCTTTTCTTACTACTTTTTTACTGATGTTCTTCTCACCACCATATTTTTCAATCTGTCATGTATCCAAGGAAGTAACTGATATTCTGATATTCTTAGGTGTGTTTGCCCTTTTGTTGCTCAAACTTGATCCTATCTTTTAATACAAACACACCTGTCTTGTAGTTAGCAGCCAAAATCTGTTACTGATTTCATATGGTCAGAAAAATTTTGGAAAAAAACTTTTTCACTGAAGTTCTGTGTATGACTTAAAATGTTCAGGTTAATGCACATTCATGGACAAATTGCAACTTTTTTGTTCACCAGACCTTCATCTTCCAAATCCATGATGAATATTTTTTATGAATATGGTGTCATTTACACTTATACAAGTCCAAAAGTAATTTCATGAAAGTTAATAAAGAAATGAAAAAGAAGATAATTTGTATTAGATGTATGTTTACAATAAGATCTCATCAAAGAGATAGAATGGCTTGTGAGAGAAACTGTGTGGTCAACCAGAGACAGGAAAATTACTTCAATTAAAGGAAAAAATATAAATGTAAATATCCCAGCATGCACTCTTAGAGTGTTTATCATGTCTTTAAATATTCTTGTTGGATTATATAGTTTTAGTTTGTTTGATGGCTGATATGCTCCACCCAATTGTCCTAAGGGAACTGGCAGAAATGCTTGCCAAGTCACTCTCCATTTGCCAACACTCCTGGCTAATCAGAGAGCTCCCATTTGACTGGAAGTTGGCAAATGTGATAAAAAGGGACACAAGGAGGATCTGGGACCTATGGGCCTGTCAGTCTGACCTGGGTGCAGGGGTAGATTATGGAGCAGGTCACTATGAACGCCATCACACAGCAAGTACAGGAGAAGCAGGGGATCAGGAACATGGATTTATGAAAGGCAGGTCCTGCTTCACTGACACATTTACTCACAGGTCTTCATTTTTACTTGTTGTTAGTTCCTGAAGGAACTGGTGTGGTTTAGCGTGGAGAAAAGTAGGCTCAGAGAAGTAGGCTCATCACTCTATCACTCTCTTTTCCTGATTAATAAGTGATAGGACAAGAGAAAGTGGCTTCAAGTTGCACCAGGGGAAGTCTAGATTGGATACAAGGAAAATTTTCTTTACCGAAAGGGTTGTCAACCACTGGAAGAGCTGTTCAGGGAAGTGGCTAAGTCACCATCCCCGGAGGTATTTAAAAGATGTGTGGATGTGGCACTCAGGGACATGGTTTAGTGGTGGACCTGGTAGTGATGGGTTAACAGTTGGACTTAAGGATCTTAGAGGTCTTTCCCACTCTAAAGAATTCCATGACTCTATGATTGTTCTCCTAAGAATGATGCATAAAATGTTTATTCTATTACACAATATTGAGGCTCACACATTTTGGGTCAGGAAATATACTAGGATATAGAATACGGTCTATTCGGAAATGGAGCTGTATAGTAAATGAATTAGCAAAAATGAAACATTCCTATTCAATAAAGCAAATTTGCAATCAAAATATAAACTGAAAATATGATGAAAGAAAGCAGTAAATTTCATCCAAAAACTCCCTCAATTTTTTAAATATTTTTATATAAAATGATCAAATTTATTGTCTCCTTTCAAATTTATTGAAACCAAATCGATTTTTCTTTCTTGTTTCAAGAAGGAATTTGTTTTGCTGCTTAATGTACAAGCCCAAGAGTACAGCAGATCATGAGAACAAAGATGACAGGCCTTAGCAGTCAATGATGCCATGGTATCAATTACTCTCCCTGTAGCACCACAATATTTTTCCTGATATATCATTCCACGAGCAAATATAGAGAGAAAAATATTGCATAAGAAATTTGAGGATTAAATTCAACTCATTACTATATGGATTGTAAATGCTTAAAGGCAGAACCGGTATGATAATATGTTCGCATGAACCATCACTAAGCAGAAAAATGACAAGTTTATTCTGATAATTGTTGGTTGGTCACTAAATTCTGCACTAGGCAAAAAAAACAATTGAAGAGTAAGCATTAATGAAAAGTTCTTTTTAAAAGCTGTTCAATATGTTTTGACCAGAGCATAGTGATATTAGGGAACAAATGGAACTAAGCTGATAAAAACAGTATGTGTATAATTGCAGATAATTAGAATCCTTTAGAAAACAAATTATGCTTTCTGTTATACTGTCCCTTTAAACATATTACATACTTAGAGTAAGACAAATTCAATTTCCAAAGAACAACGCTTTATTAAGCTTTTCGTAGTATTTTAAATTAAATTTACTTTAAAATTACACATTTTATGTAAGTCTTCAATATTTTTTGCTGTGAGATTATTTTCTTTAAATACAATTTAATTATGCATTTTAAATTTATAAGTTATTGAGGGATTTCAGTCTTAAATATTCCACTCATAAGATACTTTGATATTCACAGAAGGAATGATCACAGTGATTTTTTTCTGTGGTGGAATTTTTAATCACAGGTATTAGTGCAACTTCACAGGAAGTTCACTACATGTTTTCCGGCAATCAAATAAAATCTCAGTTTCAGCTGAATATAAGGGTGTAAGAAACACATTCTTGTTAGAAGAAAGACCTGCTTTAATTCCATGTCCTGGGTAGACTCAGAGTTCTCCATGGTACAATTTTTCACAGCACTGAAAGTGCAGTCTGAATTCTCAAACAGCAGCAAGTACTAGTGTAAGTAAGTGCACTCCTAGTGGGATAAATGGACAGCTCTGGACCCAGAGAGCATTATTCCAGACTGATGTCAGAAGATACTGGTGGTTTATTTCACGTGAGAAGGATTTTAACTTTTTTTTTCTTTTGATTCAGGATGACATCATTAGTTTAAAATAATGCTTATCCATCTCTTAACCATAATGTTATGATTTGTAGATAAATATGTGCCTATATTTTCCTGAATAGGACAGATATTAAAAAATAAAAGGAAAAAACCCCAAGATTATTATAAGGTATAGCTTCTTTCTCCCTAAATAGACTCTGAAGGAGTTGCAGAAAAAGAAAATAGGAAAAGGAAGAAGAAAAGAAATAGGAAAAGGGAGAGGAAAAAAATAAGACAAGTGACTCTCTTGGAAAGCCTCCTAAGTTAGATACACAAAAAAAGTTTTATGTTTATATTCCTAGAAAATTTCAGTTACAACAAGATGCTGACACAGTTATTCTTTTTACTTACAAAAAAATGGCAACCCCCTCTTTTTGATGGACATCATCATCCTGAAATGTCTTTCTCTGGAAAATCACCTTCTGAAGACACAAGCTGGCTGGAATTCTACCACATATTAAATTTCCAGCAGGGTGAGTACCTGGCTCAATTTTAAGCAGCTTTACATAAAAACAAAATAATACAAAAAGTTAAAAAATTTTTAGCAAAATTAGAAATTCAGAGCCTTGCACTTCCTTGTAAATTTTTTTGAGGTCTATATTTCCCCAAAGCCAGAAAAAGTCTATAGACTCCAAAAATCTGATGGTAAATACGACTATTGCATGGGAATTATAAAGACCTAAAAATATCATTTGAAAGGGGCAGACAACTGCTGCAAACTCAAGTAGAGTACTTTTCATGGAAATTCTATTCATAAAGGAAACCCTGTTGGACTAGACTTAAACTGTCTGATACTAACAGACTTCATCAAAATGGGAAGTTTTTCTTTAACAACCATTGTTCTAGGTTTTCAACTCACATATATAGCTTACCTGTTTTATACATATATAAACTGTGGTTATATGTTAAATGATACTCAAAATGATAATTAGTTACATCTCTACTGCTGAAAGATTTTGAGTTAAAACAAGGTAATTTCTTTAATTAATCAGTTGGTTATTTTCCTTTTGGTCTATACATTGCTCCTAAAGTGGTACTTTTTCCAGTTATATAAGGAATTGTGTTTTGAATATGATAGTAATTCAATACAGTCTCTTTAACCTAAATAAGAGGAAGTCTCTCTAAGAAAAAAGCATGCTCCAACTACAGTATTGGTATTTTTATATTACTCTGGATCTTCAAAGATAAATTAGAACTATCATTGAATAAAAAGTTAGAGATGGGCAAAGAATTGATCATCCTTTCTTTATTGTTTTCCAGAAAAACAATTGTTTATGTAAATTTAATTAAGTAAAAATATTGGATCTGGTAAATTTGGAGCAGCGTTGATTAATAGGTGGATGCTGGTGGTATAAAGGAAGGGTCAGACTATTACTTTGGGAATAATACCCGAATTCTTACAACAAGCAACTAAAGCAAGGGGTTCAGTGGTGAAATTCTCTTTTCATTAAAGTGAATAAAAACTGTTCCTGAAGGAAAAGGAGTTGCATTGTTTTCATATTCAAACTTTTCAAGAGTATTTTTTATTTGCATAAGCACTTCAAGGAAATTGTAATAATATGGACCACATATGGGCTGCTAAACTTCATATATTATTTGTCAATAAATTTTTTACAAACATTTTCACCCTGGAGAGGATTTCAGCAAATATTATACAAATTAAACAAATTCAAGAAGCATAACTGAGTTTAATAGAATGCTTTTTACTTCTACAGAAAGGTTTAAGACACATTTGTTACTGTATTTAAGTTTAAAAATGTAGATTCTGCTCTTAGGTAAACATGACTGGTATGCTAATGCATACCTAAGTATTGACATGCAGTATTCATAGACATGGTGTTTAAATTATTTTCTGAAGTGTAGATCTACAAAGTAATGACTGAACTATAATTCAAATATAATTCAAAGCATCAGAACTGCTCAACATATTAATTTATTTTATAGTTTAAATTTTCCAAATAAAACAATGAAAACTAATGAACATCCAAAAGAAATACTCTTTCTAATTGAAAGGCAAATTTTTAATGTTGAATATGTCAAAACAGAAAAAATTATGATCCTCTTAGTTAAATTGCACGGTCTTTCAGAATTGTCCTGAATAAGGTAAATGTCAGTCTTGATTAAATAGCTTTTTCTGAAGGAATCCACATTATTCAAAAATTACAGCATGTCTAATTAAAAACATTTATTTCAGTTAATCCCATTTGAAAATTAAATTAATATTTCAGTAAACTTCAGAAAGTGGTACACTGATCACAGTTATAATTCTGCAGAAATGAAACATGATTGAAATGAATTATTTTAATTACCAATCTCAGCATGTAATCATATTTGTAGTGGGGAAGAAATTAAACAAAAGATTAAGCGCCGTTTATGTTCTCTTTAGTGAAATATTTTTGTGCAAGTGTATATTGTGTAGGCAAGTGTCTCCTGTTCAGCCCAGTAGCATGGACAGAATGCATCATTCAAATTTGGAGTTTGTAGAGAATTTGAGATTTTGTTTCATGGAAATAGTTTTCATACATTAGTAATTAATAAAAAGCTGAAAAGAGCAGATGCATTATAATATGCACAGTGATGCAAGACTAAGCAGGATGTTCAGGACAGACATGTCCAGAAGGAATGAAAGGTACAGAATGATGTCAGAGGTTCATATGTCTGGTTACTAGCTCACAAGGAATATTTATTAACCCAGTTTTCATTGCTAGAGCTAGTGAACTGCACATGAAACACCAACTAATGATGCAAAATATAGAAATAACCTCTTTTGCGACCTCACTGACATTCTTTTCACTCTTATAGTAAGAAACTTGAAGTTACAGTTGATAATTTTAGCAAATACTCCCTCTACCTGCAGATTTTGATTTTTTGAAAGTACTGCATTTAGAATTTCAATAGAAGGACTGGAGTCTCAAAATCAGTAGAGTCTAAGCACCTCTTCAGTAATATACTGTAAAGTAAACCTGCTTAAGAGTGTTGGTAAATTGCACATAGATGCAAAGTTCTCGAGACAAATGGATGTAGTATTAAAGCAAAGCTGACTGAATTATAGGTTGTGTGAGGAACAATTTGTCAATGTTGTGAGAAATGTAACATGGATCCTAAAAGTTTGACCACTAACATTGTTAAACGAAATACAGTAATATTTACATATTTTTCAGATAAAGAATTAATCATGAATAATAAATTGCAAATAACAGCTTGAAACAGTTATCATTTTATTAATATAGTTAACTTTTCGTTTATATCTATTTCATTAAACTAATGAATTTGCTATTTCTTTTTGCAGTTTCTTGGTTTGATTTACAAATCTAGTTAATTTGCTAAAGTTTACCTTTAATTAGCACATTAGATGTAGAATGGGGAAGATCATTTCCTCAGTATTCGCCATCTTTCTTATATTATTTTGCTTCTGGAAACAGTTCTTTTGTTATTCTACTTGATTTTGAAAACCTGTAACATTATCTTCTTAATGCTTATTTATGTGTATTTTTTAAAGTGCTCTGATGTTTTGCACTAAAGAGGAAGCTGGTATTCTCATCAAGTGACAGTGAATCTGAAATCTGAAATCTCATTAATTGGCAGCTGCCCCAAACTTGCCATAACCCTGCTGAAAGTCCTTTTTAATTGTTTAAAATTTTCCTCAAAGAATGTATGACATGCTTAAAGAGCCAAGAGTCAATAAGTCAAGAAAACACCGAGGGAAATATATTCCACTATCTTGTATTCATTAAATGTGTAATTTTTTGGCTCCCAGGAGTTCCAGATACTAAGGGTTCTGATTGCTTCTGGCCAATAAAATAGGTTTTGTTCACATATTTACTCATTCAAAATATTTCAGTATTCTACCAAAGACTTTGAAGTAGGTTTTACTACCCACAATGTGTTCAATACACTATGGGTTATTTTTAATTTTTTTTTTTTTTCTTTTTTTGAATTGTGAAAGATTTTTTGAAGATACCCTGATGTGATGTATCATAGAATGAAAAGAAGGTCAGAAGTCAATTATCAGATTATTTCTACCCCTTAAATGTTCCCTTTGGGATTTCATAACAGTGAACTGGAAAGCTCTGGGGAACTACTTAAAAATTTTCCAGGCTTCAAGCTGATTTTTTTTAACTGACTCTACTGTTACTTTTCATGTGGATGACAATTTCTTCTTATCAGAAGATATTTCAGTCTAATGAAGTTTTAACAACTAGAAAAGCAGACCTTATCTTAACTATCTGAAGATTAGCTGAATTTTTTTTTATTAGTAATACATATCCAGTCTAGAGCAATATCAGCAGATTATTAAAAAAAACCCGTAGTTCAAAATATTTACCAAAATAAGCAAACCCATTTGTACAATGAGTTGGCTGTATTTTTTTTTTTCCCTTCTTTTTCCCTTTTTTTTTTTTTCTTTTTTAATTCATTTGCTGCAATGCATGTGGGAATCATAGAATATCACAGAAGCACAGCATATGCTGAGTTGGAAGGGACCCATCAAGATTATTAAGTCCAATCCCTGGCCCTGCACAGGACACCCCAAGAGTCATATCATGGGCCTGAGAGCATTGTCCAAATGTTTCTTGAAGACTGTTGGGCTTGGTGCTGTGACCACTTCCCTGGGAAGCTTGTTCCACTGCTCAGACATCCCCTGGGTGAAGGCTCGTATTCTGGTATCCAACCTAAACCTCCCCGACACAGCTTCAGGCCGTTCTCTCAGGTCCTGTCACTGGTCAACACAGAGAACAGGTCAGTGCCTGTCCCTTCTTTTCCCCTCTCTAGGAAGTTGCAGACTGCAATGAGGTCTCCCCTCAGTCTCCTCTTCTCCAGGCTGACCAAGAGACCTCAGCCACTACTCATTTGGCTTCCTCTTAAAGCCCTTCACCATCCTTGTAGCCTTCCTTTGGACACTTTCTAATAGCTTAATATTTTTTTATATTGTGGTGCCCAAAGCTGCTCCAGGATTTGAGGAGAGGCCACACAAGTGCAGAGCAGAATAGGACAATCACCTCCTCTGACAGGAGCTGCAGTCCTAAAGGACATTGAAAGAGGATGTAGTTTGCAGACAAAATGTAGGTTGGAATAATTTCTTTCAGATTCACTGACCTTTTTTAAAAGAACATGTATATTCCTTGAATTGTCAGCCAGTCTTAGAAATTATAATTGGACAAAAAATCCTTTCTCATGTTTTCAGCTGCATGCCCTGCTTGTATTCAGTTCTTGCATATTTTACAGGTTTTCAAAATAGCTACTTTTCTTACTGAAAGTGAGTGAATTTTAGGGGAATGAAAAATGATTCTCAGATTTTGGAAGCAAGAGGCAAACAAAGAAGTTACTGCTTTTAAGTGAATATTTTGAACCCATATAAGCATAGGCTATGATATTTTCTGCATGGGCCAGAGTTGTTTTAATTCATCTGAGAGATACTTTACCCACTGAAACTCTGACTGCAACAAAAAAAGGAATAAGTACACTGACAAGTTTCACAGGCTGCTGAAAATTGATTCTTACTGGTTAAAAAAATATTAAAAATTCTTTGGAAACTTAGCATTTGGAATCTTATTGTGAGAAGTGAATTAGAACCATAGCAATTTAATGTTAGTTATGTAGAATTTAAGACCAAAATACAAATAAGGAATTCCCTTTTTTTCCTCTATTTCCCTTAAGAGCTGCATTAGCTTTAGAAACTGAGTAACACCACACAGAAAATACAAAGAGTGGAATATTCAAACAATCATGTCTGACTTGACAAAAGTTAAATACTATTAAATGATCACTACAAACCCAAAATTTGCTAAACACTCACTCTATTTCATCAATGAAATAGATCATGAAGCTTTCACGTGAAAACTTCTAGGCACTTTCTGTAAAAACTCTGCATTAAACTTTCACTGTGGTTTTGATCCTGCAATGGTCAGGCAGTGTCTCCTGCACAGCAGGAGCTCAACAATACATTATTTCAAATATGCATGTTCTTCTGTTGAATTTATTAAAATTGGTCATTAATTAAAAGGTGAAACACATACTTGCAAGCCAGGTCGAAATAGCAGTGTCTGCTAAAGTATATATGCACTTGGTAATGGAAATGTTAGTAAAAAGTATCAGCATTACTTTGGGGTGTCACACAGGTCATTTCTTCCTTTCCACGGTATGTGATAACACAGCTGTCGATTTGGGCTTCTTACTGCCATCCATTTAATCTTTTCATATTCTTCATTGTCTAGGACTCTAAGGAGAAATATTAATACAAAATTACAGCATTTGGCACTAGCGTTTTTCTTTCTTATTGGTACATATTAAATATCATGCAGAAAAATTATGCTAGTTTAAAAGAGATTTTTTTAAAACAATTTTAAGGTAACATACTTTGTTTCCACCTTAACACCAAGTGATGCTTTTATCAATAATCAATAGTACAATGTATCTGCATAAGGAGGTATAAGAAAGTGAAATGTCTTACTCTTTTCCCTTCTGTTTTTTAAATTACTTAAAAATATAAAGCTCTGTACTGCAATCTTGCTTAGAACAGAATATTCAAAAAAAATAGAGGTGAAAAAAAAATTACTTTCTGGCAAGGATGGCAGTTTATTTCCACATTGACTTCGTCAAAACATACACAACTTTACTATTCCTGTTAGCACTAGGTTGCAAATAAAATATTGTTCTGTTCCACTGTAATTTAGAAGTCCATATTTATGTGAGAAAAGGAAATAATTCTTTCTATATTTGGGACAAAAGAAATATTTATTTTCTTGCTTTAATCATCATATTAAAGTGATGATGTCTACTGAGGCTGAGAATTTAAATCAAAACTCCCACAGAATTAGTTCAATTTATCACATCTCTGTTTGTCACCACCATGTAGATGAGATGTATATACAAATGAATAATGTATACCAAATTACAAACACTGTGTATTTGGAGAGAAATGAAAGAAAAAAATTGTTCCCCTAAGGAAAATCTTTGTATAAATTATGTTGATTGTTTCATAAACACAAAGGCAAACTATTTATAAGAAACAATATTTCTATTTTTTCTCTTGGTAAATTTTCCCCAGACTGATTTGTAATAATGCATTCAATATGAACTCTCTTTATATGGATATATTTGAAATAATTAAACTGTGGTCCTTTAGTAATTTTCTGTATTATTTGATAATAAGAGATTGATTATCTAAATCACATCATATTCCCCTAATTTAGTCAATGAAGTTATTATCCTCAGTTGTTACTTGTCTCTTGAGTCCCCGTCAAGGTTCAGGCATGTTGCCACTATTTTGCCATAAAATTGAGAGGTTGTCTCTTAGTGGAGACTAGAAGATAGATTTTCCTCACAGATGCTCCCATTTCCAAGTCTCAGAAAATTCCATGCAAAACAGCCCAGGTACAATATGCAATTCATTTCACTGCATAGATATCTGGGGGTATATGTGATGGATTGGTTGTCATGTCAAAGGCATCCAGAAGCTTTTGTTTGTGGAGGAGACATTGCAAAAAGTATTAGATGCTTTCATATTTCCTCATATTAAAATCATTATCAAAATTAGTCTAATAGCAAATAAAGGTGTTTATGTACTAAATAAAAAACAGACAACATATCTGAAGAGCTTGCAGGCATGACTAATTTGAAGAAAAGGGAAAATATTCTAACAAGTTTTTTATGTTATAATTAAATGACAGACACAAGATTTCTCTTCCTCCATAAAATTCTGTAAGAAACCCAATTGAAACCATTCAAAGCTCTAGTCTCTAGTTCTCACTGAAGGCTTTATTGCATGACACTAAATTTAACTACAGCCCTGACTCTGGGGTTCAATCAAATTTAAGACTTTCCTCTGTTCCTTATGTGTTAACATTCCTTCATCAGTTTCTTGTGAAGTCAAGACAGAAAGAATAGGTTACACCCTCCTATCCCAACAGCAAATCATCAGTGGTCTTCACCTACCACAGAAATCAGTTACTGACTCTCTTTATGCTTCCTTAGTGATCAATAAGTGCTTAACCCCTTATGAGATACGATGCCTTCTTTCTGCATTGATCTACAAAACAAATATTATTGCTATTAACAGAATTTAAAAGTTCATAATTAGGGAGGGCAGATAGCAATAATGAAACCATGATACATTTTGACTCCTAGCTTTGTGAAAAATTCAGACCTGGCATAACCACTAATCTTATCACCTTGGTTTTTGCACACTAAAGTCTATAATAGCAAGCATGTCTTCATGATCTTTGACTCTTTTTTGATCTTAGTAATTCAGTATTGACTATTATCATGCAGCCTTCCAAATTCAAAATAACAGTTATGTTCATTCCTGAGATACATGGAGACGAATCTACCTTTGTTAAATTTAATCTCATTGATGCACTGATCACAAAAACCCTATAAAAGTGCTTTGATAGCAAGTCAAAACAAAGCATGAAGTATGGTTCATTTTGGCTTGCTTTTAAAAGAGAAAATGCTAAGAAATGTAACCCAGAGTCATTCTAGGTTTGCTATTATGCTCAGATTTGACCTTCTTTAGCCAAGTTTTTGACAGAACACTCAGGAAAACAGCTAATTATTTAATTTGTCATATGTTTTATCTAGTTTGCAAGATTTTAATTGAAATTTCTACTACATTACTGATCAAACATAGCCATTTTCAGTGGAAAAGTATTGAATAAGAATAAATGAAAAACCATACCTCTTCCCATGAAAGTCATAATTGTAGCTAAGCAAGTGAAAGACTTCAAAATTGTGAGCAAATAATCAATTCCAGGTGGCCAAGTCACTCATAAACTGTAAATAAGGTGACCTCAAGAAATAATTCAGATGATCTTGTCAATGTTATTCAAGAAAATATTCATGAATCAATTTTTTTTGCATCATTTGACCCTGTAGCTAAGGATGACATATATAAAAGAACATCACAGCATTTGTGTTTTAGAAAGTACAACTGTCTTCATGTTTTACCTCACTGAATCTTGAAGAAGTAAAATAAATACTAAAAAAAGTTCTTATTTTCATTTTGGTTTAATTCTTATCATTAATGAAGCAGCTGAGGGCTTTTATTTAAACATTAAAATAAGGTCATCGTTTTTGGGTTGCTGGAAATGTCAGTAGGAGGAATTCACATAAGAGCTAACCTGGGATTAATATTAATAAATGTGCTCATTGCATTCAAAAATCCTTGCAATGAAAGGTCACTGTTAGCTTTGAGTTCCAAATTTAGAACTGTCTTTTAAAGACTATCAAAACCAATATTAAAAAAATCAGAACTACATTTGAGAATCTTACCCGTGTGACTTTTGCAGTAAAGCAGGATTGACAGATGTAATAACAGTAATATGGAATAATGACTTTTGCTTTGTGACAGGCAAAGATGCTCATAGATAAAAGGATCACTTTCCTGATCAATAGTTTTAATTGAAGGATAAATCTGCTGGATAAATTCTACCAAGAATCATTTTCATTCATCTTCCCTCTCCTAGTCATCTACTAAGCAAAGTATACAGTTTTTGTCATCCACATTTCCTTGGCAGATAAAAAGTCTTCTGGTACCTACACACCACATTCAGAGGAGGCAAAATTTAATTACATTGTACAATAATGAGAAACATTAAAACAGCAGGTGCACTTGGGTTTTATTTGCAGAAGTTGTTCAAATTCTATTGATAACTGCACTTCTTGTAAAACAGCCTTTTGGTAGCACTGTTAATAAGCATACTGTCAATGGTGATGTTAATTTATCTATACTCCTTTGTTTTCATATCAGCTATCTCATGTCTGTTTTCTCCTAAGTGGTAGTTAGTGGCCATTGTGTCTCAGCTACATCATAAGACTATAGTGAATGACTTAAACTTATAACTTATGCTATTTATGTCGTTTCAGGGAAGGGTGGGGGTTTTGGTTTGTTCTTTTTTTTTTTTTTTCAGTGTGTGTCTGTGTTTTAGTGTATGAGTTAATGTGAATATAAGTTCCATGCAAACAACATGACATCAAAAATAAAATGACAAGAAAGGAGAGAATTTTGTTCCATTATCGTTCTACAGGCTATAAATGAAAGTCAGGTTCAAGAGAACACATCTTCAATATATCAGACTGAGCTAAGCTAAACAACAAGTAAAACAAACAAACAAGCAAACAAATACAACCTCAAAACAAATAACTAAAGAAAAGGCAAAAGCCCCACATTTCCACATTTCAGTTAGTGGCAAGGAATTAGGGAACAGAATGATTTTACCTCAAAGGAAGGACTAGCTGTGAAAATGAAGTAGTAGATGGACTGATCTGACAAGGTTCTCCTAGATGTTTGGCCTTGACAAAACCTGTTAGTATAGACACACAGACATTAGTAACCTGTAATAAAAAATTCAAGCAAGACTGAAACTCAGGACACTAGCTGGACTAAAGTTTGTCTGAATAAGTGACAAAAAAACATTATTATTTTTAAAAGAGCATTAGTGGTTGTGTTGGTTTTGCATGGCCTGGTTTTGTTAGTGGCGGGGAACCACAGAGGTGGCTTCAGTGAGAAGCTGCTGAAAACTTCCACCATGTCCGGCAGAGCCAATCCCTGATGGCTCTGAAGATGGACATGCTGCTGGCCAAAGCTGGGCCAATTAGAGAGGCTGGTAACACCTCTGTGATGACATATTTAAGAAGAAAATCAAAACAAAGTGGGGCACAGTGTTGATTCCATCTAGAGAAGAGTAGGAGGTGAGAACATGTGAGGGAAACAACAGGGAGACACCAAGGTCAGTGCAGAAGGAGGGGCAGGAGATGCTCCAGGCTCTGGAGCCGAGATTCCTCTGCAGGCCATGGTGAGGACCATGGTGAAGCAGCTGTGCCCCTGCAGCCCAATGGGGACCCACAGGGGATGCAGAGATCCACCTGCAGCCCCTGGGGGAGGTGCCCACACCAGAGCGGGTGGATGCCTGGAGGAGGCTGTGATCCAGTGGGAGACCCGGTGGAGAGATGGGCCCTGCTCCCAGGCTGGAGCAGCCTGTTCTTGGAGGACTGCACTCCGTGGAAGAGTGACCCACGCCGCAGCAGTTTTGGGAGGACTGCTGCTCGTGAGATTGGACCCACACTGGAGAAGTTCGTACAGAACTGTCTCATGGGGAGGGACCCCATAGTCTCACAGGGAAAGGACTCCTCTCCTTGAGCAGTGGAAGAAGATCTGAGGTGATGAACTGACCAAAACCCCCACGCCCTCTCTCCTGTGCTGTCGGTGGGAAGGAGGGAGGGGTTGAGGGAAGAAAAGGTGTTTTAAGGGCTTATTTTATTTCTCATTATTCTCCTCTGATTTTGTTAGTAATAAATTCACTTTGTACCTCTAAGCTGGACCAGTTTTGCCCTTGGAATGTTTTCTCCTGGTCCTTATCTCAGCTCATGAAGCCTTCATTAAATTTTTCTCTCCTCTGACCAGCTGTGACAGGGGAGGGTAAATGAGGAACTTTCATGGGTGCCTCATGTTTGGCCACTGTCAAACCACGACATTAGCATAATATATGTTCATTACTTAATTTAATTACCAAGAAATGTTTAATTGTTCTCTGTTTTTGATTCTGAAAATAAATAATAATATTTACGTTTTTGTCTTCATCTTACCAAAAAGTGAGCTAATGGATCTAGGTGCCTACTGTGATTTAAGAGGCCTTAAAATGTCATATCTGACAGTATTGTTTGCCAGGAGGAGGAGCAAAGGAGGAGGAGGAGAAGGTAAAAAGAAAAGACAAGGAGAAGAATAATAAGAGAGAGAAGGAGAAGAAAAACAGAATAATCGTAATAAGCAAGATGTGTTCCCCTCTTTTCCTTTCTCCTCTTAGTAGGTTCCAGTTTTCTTGTCATCATGCTGATTTCTCCTCAAAAACAAAAGCTCCCTTTCTGCAGGGATTATCATGTAGGAAATTACCTGCGAGCCTTGGTTTGCCTTAACTCCTGGAAGACATAGAAGGAACACCTCCATTAATTTTTACCCATCTTACTGTCTGAATAGATCACTGCAGAACAATGTAAGCATAAGAAACATCAATTAAAATTTAGAGATGTGTTAATGATAGAGGATCCAATAAGAGGTAAAATATAACTCTCATCTGTCATGGGGATTCAGGTTATGTGTATGTTGTCATTCCGGAGATCACTAGATGTATATTTTTTAATTAGGTGACTGAACTTCTGGGTTATTGCTTTGGTTAACATTTAATTTCCATTTAGTTACTAAAATACAACTTTTGTTTAAGGAAGACTGTGAGACAATCCAAAACATCGCTGAATGTATCTTTAAGAACAGTGCAGTATAACACTGTTTTTTAAAGTTAAAAAATATGCCATAATAAAATGTCAAATAATTTGAAAAAAAAAAAACAACAAGTACAGCATAGAGGAAAAGAAGTTGTTTTCCTGCAGGCAGCATGGGTTGAGATAAAGACAGTTTGATAGGTTAAGCAAATGCTGTGCACATAAACAAAGCAAAAAAAGAAATTTGTTCAACCCTTTCCATGTGCAGGTAGCTATTCAGCCATCCCCAGGAAAGCTCAGCTCTGTCAAGCGTAACAATGACTTAGGAAGACAAACACCCTCCCTGCAACTGCCCCATCTCTTCCTTCTCCCCTCAGCTTTATACACAAAGCATGATGCCATAAGGTATGGTATCCCTGTGGTCAGCTGGGGCTAGCTGTCCCGGCTGTGTCTCCTCCCCACTCCTTGTGCACCCCCAGCCTTCTCACTGCTGGTGTGAGAAGGTGAAAAGTCCTTGATGCTGTGCAAGGCCTGCTCAGCAATAACAACAGTGTCCCTGAGTTATCAATATTGTTTTCAGCACAAAACCAAACACAGCCCCACCCCGCATGCTGTTCCACACAGCATCAGTAGTTTGGTTGCTTTTCCTGGATACAGTCAAAGCTGATGTTTCATGCACCATGCATTTGAGATGGATGTTCTCAATAGCAAAAGTAAAAGCTAAATGCATTAGATTTTCTGCAACTAAACAAAACCATATAGAATTGAACTCATTATGGGTCCTAATGAGCAACTCAGTTCCCTCCTATGCTGTATTTCTATGCTCAGAAGTATCTGTTCTTCATGCTCCTGCAAACATCTGACAGTTGCAGCTCTAAATGGAAGACAGCCTCTTTAGGGGGTAAAGTCTGGAAAGATCATGTCTTTCTTTTTTTTATTAATTTTTTTTACTTGCTATAAATAGTTTCAGTAAGCACTGAATGGGCACATAGGTCAGTCAAAGCTAAAGTTCTCTTTCTTAGGCTGGTGCCATAAGGAAAAACACCTATTCTTTGTAATGAGTACTACAAAAATAATGCAGGACACTGAGTTATCGTAAACTCAAAATAATTGCATACTGGATTTTAATTGAAATCTGCCTCATTAAGAGCACAGTATTGACAAGCATCAGGGAAGGAATTATTTTCTCTATCAAATAAGGTTTTTCCAATTAAAAATAGCTGTTTTAGCTACCAGTTGTGTTCTTCTGAAACCCAGTTCTGAAATCCATGTGACTTCATTTTGAAATCTCTTTTAGTGTTACTAGATCAATTAATTTTGAAAATTCATCTGGAGTTACTAACTACAGTGAATTTTTGCAGTAAAAAGTGCAACTATAAGGAAGTCCAGATAACATCAGTGTTTCACCTTGGTCCACAACCATAACACAAGAGTTAGACGTCTTTGTGACTTAGAACACATGTTTGGAAAAGGACTAATTTGAGATTTTTGTCATGCAAACAAAAATCTGGAGCTATGACAACTGCCTGAGACCACTATACAATTCATGGAGAATGATGTATGACGTCTGTAAAGCAAGGCCAATGCTTAATCAAGACACTGATATCAGAACATGTTTCAAAGTGAGCAGCTATGAAATTTGATATTAACAGCTATTCAATTGCTCATAGTATTAGGTAATAGACTTGTGTTCCAATAAATATGCCTTAAGTATGATTCTAACTTATTTGCATCTCAGAGGAGGTAGGAAAGAAAGGTAACTAAAGTCACTGAAGCACTCAGATGTTTTGGTGATAAATAAAATAGGAACACCTGCAAAGAAATTAAAAGTAATTCTTTATATCCCATAATACCTGATAGAGCTGTTCTAGATTATGTGGGGGGGAAAAAAAAAAAAAGATGGGGGAGAATAGCAAAGACACATCATATATTTTAGATTACATGAAGTAAAATTCTGCAGTTAAGCATGTTTTTCAACATCTAATACAAACTTAAGTGAATATGGATTCTTTTTCTGGTTATTAACTGAAAACATATGGTCCTTAATATATTTTAAGGAACAGAAAATAATACAAGCAAATCAGGTAATTTGTGTGTTGGAAAAGAAAAACACACATATGAGATGATTTCATTAAGATTAAAATGGATGGTTCAAACTTCAAAATACTTAATAAGTTCTTTCAACAGGTACAATAGGTACAAAGTAGCAAATGAAGTGTACCAAATCTACACAAGTTAAAGGTTAATTTAGCGACCATAACACCGTTGCATTTTCTTAGACCTTTCATCTGCACAAACACGCAAATGAGGTAGGATTCAATTCTGTATAAAGTCATAGTGAAAACTGTAGGGGTTTTTTCTGTATATTATCTTACTAATCAAAACCTTATGGAAGACATGAAAACATTTAATTTGAAAAAATTACATGTAGTTTTACACTTTCATTTCTGCAAGTGGCAGAAGAAATATTCTTGTGTCAGAAGCGATGATTTGAATTAGATGCAACCAGAAACATGAATAACAGAACATATATAAATAGTGCATGTATAATCAGTACAAAGGTGTTACCAGTTTGTTTCTTCAGAAGTGAGAGAATACTGCTGTATATCGCAAGGCTACAGTAAGTAATAAGACATAAAGCCCTAAGTACTGTTGATTTTGATGGATTGACCTCATCCCAGGAACTCCAGGACGGCTAATGTCTGCTATAAACATCCAGCTAACTTGTACCAAAATTGACAGACAGTGCATTTGCCCTACAAGAACATTTTGATACCATATTTAAGAGAGAACATGTACTTATAATCCACTACTCTCTTTAACACTGTGATCCATGAAAAATTTGGTGGGATTTTAAATAATTTTTATAGCTGCCTACTTCACTACCTTTAAAATAATTTTCTGTTTAACTAGAAGACAATTCAAAAACCTTGAGTAAGTGTCTTCTGATCTGAAAGTCTGTTAATATTTAATGCATCTCATTTTAAAATCTTACTTTTCATATATTCATCTATTGTATATAAAAATTATTTCAAGGATTAACACTTATTTTGATTTAGCTTAATATATATGTTGTTAATGCATTATTTTCTTAGGTATTGAAAGAAAAGCCCTACCTCTATGAACCTTTTAACTCACTTATTTACCATATTCTTTGCAGAGGAAGTATATGCGATCTCTTTAGAACTTAATACATTTCTGCAGCAGTTAGAATATCTGCAATCTTTCTCTGCAATAATATTTTGCAAGATCAGACTCTCATAGATTTATCTGCTTTGTTTTAAAGCAAAAAGTAAAATCCAGACAAACTGAAAGTAAAAAAAAAGGAATATAAAACACCAATATGAATATATCCTGTCAAAGATCCCTATGAGTCATCCATTGAATCCCCATTCCCAAGGCTTTTCTGCTGGGAATGCTTTCAACTTATTGTGATTTTTTTTCCTCATGCCCCTGATAAAAAACCAGATCTCCAGAGACGTGTCGCAGACAGACGAAGTCGGAAAACCATCTTTGATAACACATTCTTCTGACCTGCTCCATTCTAGCTGTATTTCTACAGGTATATTTGTATTCCTAAAGGAAAATTTTGAAAAAATGTGGAAATTGCCCCAAAGAGAGTAATTCCATTTATTAGCTTCTTTCAGTTGCTCCAGTATCTCCAGTTCTGGCCTCAGTAATCGAGGTTATATTGACCAAAAAGTTCACTGATCAATCTAATCACCATCAGACTGTGACCTGCACAGGAGGACCACATGGCACCTTTCTTACACCCCACTCTATTCACCGTGCTGGCACCTGAATTCACAGTTTTCTTAAACATCCTTAAATTCCAGTTTTAAAAGTCCCTAAGGCCAAATTGGCACCTGGGAAAAAAAGCAGTAGGAGAGGATGCCCATGTTGCTAGAAATGCACTCTCAAGCATGTTCAATCAGTACAAAAATTCCTTGCAAGTTTTGGTACAAGCAAAATCACACTTTCCCGAGAAATGTAAAGCCATTATTTGTGAATGGCCAGGCACCATTCTCAGCAGGCAGTTTGTGTGCAGAAACCCTTTTCAGAGGCTAAGAAAATGTAGTAGCAGAGATGTATTTTTCTACAGTGTTGAGCCATGCCTGTTGACCAATAAATGCTCCCAGAATAATTTAATTAAGTAGTATAGACTATGTGTCCACTCAGTAATAACAATAGTAATACAGAATTTTAAGACTACTACTTTGAAGAAGTAGCAGCAATCCTAGTTGATCCTTGATTATGATAGGAACCATGGCCAAGTCAGCATTTGGAATGACTGATTTTTTTTTTTTTTTTTCCCCTTTTATAGCTGGCTTTCTGATTCCTAAATTGAGTTATAGTTTCCTTTGGATTTATAAAATGTCACACATATTTTGAATCCTTTCTAAAATATAGTTTCCAAATATGTCTATGTTTATTTGTGGTTTAGTAAAAGCACACTACTATCTTTGAATCAACATGGTTCTTAAGAACTAATAATTTAAGGGGGAAATCATGCATCTTTTCAAGCAAGTAACTATGCTGAAAAATAATGCCATTTCTTGAACAAGTGTCACAGTTACAATATCAATATCATTGTCATTATCCATCAGCAAGCATGTAAATTGCACATGCTTTAAAGCTGTGTGTTTGACATGAAATGCAGTAAATCTAGATTAGAGCATTCTTCTGAAACTATGGAAGGTTTTGTATCTAAGATGCTGGAGCACTTCTAAAGAGATCAAAAAGTCCATATGTTTCAGAAGCAGGAAACATTTGGGGTTCTTTTCTCAGGACAAGCCAGCATATGGACCCAGAAGTATCTCTGGGACTGCATGTTTCAGTTGATAGAGGATCACTTTCATGGAGAGAGTTTGGGAGGAAGGACAAAATTCTTGATCTGTGCTCAAGTGGCAGCTGTAGCAACAAGGATAATAAGAAGGGCAGACCTGTACACTGATGTCCACTAGAAGTGGTTTGATTATAGTTTCTAATACTCTGGTTATTTATGCCCACTGGCATAAAGCATGTTGAAACAAGTGCAGGCCCTGAGAGCAAAACTTTCCCCAGTCCCATCCTCTTCATCTCACTGACCCTCCCACCCCACTCCACATCCTAACCACTAACCAGCCTTAAATTTGAAAGAGATCAAATTGTTGAAGGGAAATGAAAGTACATTGTTGTCGTGACATTATGCTGTTATATTAAGCTGTATTCTTTACATAGGGCTCAATACTTTACTGACAACCAGTTCTGAAAATTCTGAATTCTTGCAAATTGCTGAAAAATTTTGTGAACTGACTTATACAACAACTTGTTTATGTGAGATGAACTTTCATGATCCAGATTGTTCTCTTCTTACATGGCTTCAACTGATATTCCTGTGTCACAGAATGGTTCCCTGAATAGATATAGACAGATTCATCATGGTGAGTCTGAGTCAGCTTCTTCTTCTTGGGTTAAAGAAATCCAAACAGTGACTAAGCTTGAGGGAAAATGAATATATTAATATTTTAACTAAAGCTCTTCCTTTTCACCTTATCAACATGATGGTTTTTTACCTGTTATGGCTGCTTCAATTAGATGTTAAATAAACTCTACTTCTTTCTAAGTTATTGTTGATATCTTACAAAAACTGAGTATATCACCCAGGTTACAGACAGATTTCCACCACAGATGCATTTAAAAGTTGATATAACTCTCATTGTTCTTTGTATATTCTATTGCAACATTTAAAGGTTCTTTTCAAGAAACAGCAGCATGAGCATTTAACTGAGAAAGCAGATGACAAACATGAGTTATTGTATGTTGTGTGCAGTTTTAGCTAAGACAATTTTAAGCTAAACTGCATTTCAAAGAAGTATCCAGCAAATAATTTAACAATGCCACCTTTTATTCAGATTAATAGAAATAAAAAAGCTTTGTACAAGAAAGTGATAGGAAAAGACAGGCGGCTAGTTTATTAAATTTGAGTGTATTTAACAATTACACAAGACACTTTCTCCTCAACCTAGCAGTGTTTTTCATTCTTTTTTGGCTTACAATGAAACCACAAATCTTTCTCTATCAGTCTTATCAGCTCTATGATAGTATTCATACAATTTAACAAGTAGTTCTATAACAGTTTTAGAATAAAATTTATAGTGATAGACAATCTTGACTTAGAGGTATCAAAAATGCCCCAGATCCCCAGATAAGTTATTACACTGATTGGTTGCTCCTATTGTTAAAAATGAATGTTTCTTTTCTAATGTAACCTCCTCCTTTGGAAAATAAGATGCTTTTGTTTGCTGAATTGAAGACAGCAAACAAAATTAAAGTATAATTAAAGTACATCAAGATTTTTCTCTCTAGGCAGGTTCTGAATGGCAAGTCACCACTTCATCCTCAACGAGAAGAGGTATACATTTTGAGCTCACAGTGGTTGCTAGAGCTGCAATACTATTTCTTAAAATGGGATCAGATTAATATTTTTCAAAAATGTTTGAGTAGGTACTCCAAAGTGTAAAAAAATCCACCTAGACATATACCACACATGGCTTACTCAGAAGAGTGAAAGGGCCTGAAGCCCTACAGCTGAGCATTTTTCATACACACTTGTAAACAAATATTTTGAAATATTTGACTCACCACCTGGAAATTTGCTGACAACACACACAATTGAATGATGACTATGTCAGGTTTCTGTTGACATCCGTATCCCTCTTCCACAGCCTGGTGTCCAGAAAATCAACTGAGTGAACATAACATCAGGCACCTAAGTACTTCATAATGCTAGTCAGAGAGAAAGGGACAGCATAAGAAATACATAAATGGAGACCAAAGAAAATTCAGTGATGTACCTCCATGGGGCTGGAATCATGAAACATTAAGTGATTTTTGTTATCCATATTTGTTTTGTTTATATTTCTTTGATATACAAGTCTTTTTATTTTTTCTTCATGAAATGAAAATAGAGATATATTGCCTAATAAGTATGCTCGAAGTCACACAAAAAAATACCCAAACTCCAACTACATTGCATCACCACATTTTTTGTAGAAGCTCAGGAAAGATTTAGTTCCAGTGGCACAAGCAGTACAGGGATCACTACAGCAGTGTGGTAAGAATATGCTAATTTAGGCTCTTTTGTTTTGCAGGCATCTTGCTTAAACAGTGTCCCAACATAAGGATTCCTATTCTCCCTTTAGTCCTTGAATACTGTTGGTGGAATTGAGGATTAATCAGAATTGTTGTTTCCCTGTCCATGGTTTCTTTTTCTATAAAGAATACTTTTTATGTTCTGCCAATTTTATGACAAGATTTTATGGCATGATACAAAGAATAACATAAAGTTTAGTGCCAAGCCTCAGAACAAAGATCAAGGATGGTAATCAAAGGACAATACAAATAGCCTGCAGGTGACCAGGGATGAATGCCAATTCAAGGCCTGTTTCGTTGGTGAAATATTTCTGGGTAGTTCTTTGTGGGAATGGTAATATAGATAAAATTTTTCAAAGAACTGGCTTGTGCAGAAATCTGGAGAAGGATCTGTGAATGAAATGGAAAAACACCCAAGGTATAGAGCTAATGAAGACCAAGTCATGCTGTTCTTCTAGGTAAGAGAATCTGAAGTGTTAATCCTGTGTCAGACGCCACCCATTTCACAGGATTTGCTGTATGATTTACAGAGTTAGACTGAACATCTGGCACTAGATCTAATATGTAGAAAAGGTACTATTTGTCCAGTAATGAAGTAGTTAGAAAAATCAGTGTTCTGATATTTTAAAAAGAGGAACATATGATGAAGTTTTTTTTAACCTGTGGCTAATATAGCCTTATTTGTTAGAATAGCCTATTAGCTCTCTGTGGCAGAAGAAAGTGTGCCATAATTGGATAGATTATTTAGTACATCTAGGAATTTTCAGATTATTATTTAAAAGACAAGACAAATTGTAACAAGAAATATTATTGAATCCTTTTCTTATTTTCATCATGTATAGAATAGAACATTTCGAGTCCTAAAACTGCAAGATACCCCTCTAAATACAGAAATAGATTTCAGAAAGTCACATTAATTGACTGATTTTTTTATGCTATAATAATTAAATTTTAAAACTAGGTAGTCTTGAAAATAATTTTCTTGTGCTTGATATATATATATATATACTAACTTTTATCTAGCCACTAATATTTGTGGAGTAGAATGGTATAAACAATTACATGTTACTCAAAATTTCAGGGAAGACTCATATGTGTTCTTGAATACCAATGGACAGAAAATGTGTTTATTCTATAAGAAATGCTGTAATTTCCAGGAAAAAAAACCAAAACATTCCTTGTAGTAAACCTTTCCATAGTATTCCTGTGTTTTCCCTACAGCTGATCTCCTTGGATTTAGTTAGTTTGTTTGCTTTGGGGTGTTGTTGTTTTGGTTTGTTTTGTTATTGGTTTGGGTTTGTTTTTTGGGAGTGGGGGTGTATTTTTCTTAGGTACTGGTTTGGGGGTTTTTGTTTGTTTGTTTTTTATTTATATAGGTTATGAAATGTACATTTCGAAATAAGAGGTCATTTTTTTATTTGTGTTTTGATTGTTGATGTTCATGTTTTGAAAATATTTAAAAGAAATGTATTGAGCATTTAAAACTATGCAAAATATTTCAAATTGTAAACATATTGATTATTTTTTTAACATGTGCAAAACAAGTACTTTGATTTTTTTAATCATCTCTTATAAAACCTATTTATTAACTATATTTTGCAATAGTTTTCTCATTTGAAAATGTATTTATCAGTGTCAGTCAAATAAAATCCAGCTAAACTTCACCATCTTTCAAAATGTTACATCCCATAAAGGTCAATGGGATTAAGGTTATGGACTATCATTAAGAAAAATGGCAACTTGAAAAAGTAATATTTCTTTCATTCTGCTCATTTGGACTGAGGTCTACAGCTGCCTTCTCTCTGTGTGCTCTCTGCTTCCTGACAAAATAAGGGGCCAACATTTTTCTCTGAGTGCAGATTCACCTCATTGTCATTGTGACATTTAAAAGGCAATAACCATTTTTAAAATGGCATTTTAACAAATGGCAAATCTGACCTCATGTTGAGAACAATAGATGAAAAAAGACAAGTTTTTACTCAGAGCCTCTATTAGAGAAAATTTGAAGCAATAATCTCTACCAATGAAGCAAAAAATCAAAGAATACAGAAAAGACTAATTTGTTGTGAAAAATTTTATGTTTAAATTTATTTGCTGTCTAGAAGAAAAAGAAGAAAAAATATGGTGTGCTTGTATGATTCAGAATGAATGTAGGAAGGAAGGAAGGCACACAGAGTATATTTCTTCAAGGATTCACACAATTAAATTTGGTGGAGGATTAGGGGAATAAAATTCAGCAGTGACACAGAAAGAAGAAAATTGAAAGAACCCAGAAGCTTTACAATATAATCTAACTTGGAGCCACAAAATACTCTTAGCAATGTGTGTTTACTAAACAATGTAGTTACACAGAAAACTTAAGAGTGTTTATGTAACTTCACTCATATTCCATACTTTAATAGCATTAGATCCATCTGAATACCATAAAAAGTGTTGTCTTCCTTAAATGAGAGTTTCTTTCCTTTATATTTTGATTCTATGCTATCTTATTCACAGCACTTCTGTGAATGAAACCTATTCTAAATTGTCTTTCATATCTATCTTTTCCTCCACTTCAGAGCACAGTTGATCCAAAAGCCCTTTTTGGTATAAAAGTTTTCTAAGTAAAGATACTTTGAAGTATTTCCAAATTCTTGCCCTCATTTTCAGGTTTGTAATTAGTTTTATAACTAAATAAGTACCTATTTTTTGTTTCTTTATTATTTTTTTTTTTTTAAGACACGAGAAAAACAGTAAGTTACATTAGAAAGAATGGATGAGGTGGATTTATTTAAGACAGTGTATGCAGAAAATGACAGACTAGACCCTAATGTATGAAAAAGATGCATTTTACAAACAGGGGACAACATCAGAGCATGACAGGAGGTCTCACTTGAAGGCACATGGTTTCTTTTTGCTGAGTTTTTGCCTAATGGTGCTGCCTCTTTAAACATCAACACTGTATTAATCACAGGAAAGAGTACAGGTTGCAGATCAAGTCTGCTGGCTCCTCTCTGGTGGCTTCACATAAAAGATGCTCCTCTCATCCAAGTAATTCAGAGGTGACAAATATTACAGATGCTGAATTTATGTGAATGCTTGCTCCCTGTTTATTAACTCATCAATCTTGTGAGAAATAAAAGGACGAAACAGGCAAGGGGGCTTTTCCTATCCTGTCAGCTCAATAGAGTATAAAAGTAATCAATATCTATAATTACTAAATCCTTCCAGGATATTTTAACCCTTCTTTAGTAGTCTACTTCCACATCTTACAGGTTGATCAATCCAAAACTAATTAGAAATAATGAAGTTTTAATTACTGCACTGATGTCTTTCATATACTTCCCAGTCTTACTATAATTGGTTCTGTCATAATGGCAGACTAAGTGTTTTTTCCTTTTTTAATTTGATGAATTAGTAGAGCTTGCTCTGTAGAAAAGCACTAGTAGAGCAGATAAGCATAAAATATGCAGAGATGCCCTAAGAGCAAGCAGATCTTTTTTTGCCATGCAAGGTTTTTTTTTAATTTTGATTTACATACATTTATCTGTGTGTGTGTGTTTGTGTTCACACTATCTTAAGAAAAAGTAGAAATATTTATGAGCAATAATGATTTTTAAAGTGTCAAGTCTCAATGTGAGTAACGTTTCCAGGAACATTCATAATGGCAAAAAAAGAACAAATGTTTATTTCATTCCTATTTTGCTAAATTTTTAAAAATAAATTGCACTTTAAAGAAACATCCTTGAAAAAAAAGATTATACATTATTTTTCTTGTTCACTTACACTATATGATTAAAGTAGTCTTGTTTTTCATTTCTAAACTGTAGGAAAAGGGAATCCGGGTTTCTTGTGAAGATCACCCTTGAAAATAGTAGCCATTAACTCAACAAGTTTAATGTTGGATTTTAGTCTGAATAATTACTACGTAAGAGTATATTTAAATAAATCATTGCAGATGCTATATTGGATAGATTCATAATTTAGTCCCTTCAAATTAAAAATACATACATTGTGAGTGGCTTTCCACAGACACATGCAAAGGTTAAGTGTGGTATCTGACCTCTGGATCAAAAAGAAACTTGATTTCTAAAGATAATGAGTAGTTTCAAGCCTTTTTCATGCCATTCTCATTTTCTGGGGTGGCTTAGGCCTATGGAGTGAACAATTTTTTGTATTTTGAGTGAACAATTTTTTGTATTTTGAGTGAACAATTTGTTCAGCGCAGATACTTTAAATTAGAAGTTAATGTGGTTTTTGAGTCAGAACTTTGTGTAAGAATTTTACATATCAGATTAATACAGCTATTTCTATATACAGAAAAATAAACTTGAAAAAGGTTTTTTAAAAAATTATATTAGTTTTGCAATTTTTTTAGAAACTTTAAGTACAATAGTCACACTTTATAAGTTGAAGTCAGAGGATGGCCAAAACAATGGACTGGGAAATTTCTGACTTTTTTTCATAAATAACATAGTTTTTTTTCATTCACAGCATAATTGACTTATTAGTCAATGTAGAAATTGTGAAAATAGTATTTTTTATGTATTTTATGGAAAGCTAGAAAGAATAACTGCTGGCTAAAAATCTACTGCCAAAGGGCAAATATTTTAGGTTGTTGTTAGAAAGACTAGGAATTTATTCAAATTCTAAAGCCATGACTATGGCTTGGTACCAAAACGTCATTCATACAGGCTGCCATCCAAAACCTATATATTGCAGATGTCAAACTGACACATTGAGATGGAAGATTTGTTGGAGTTTTTATGTAGAGTCCTGCTGTGAGTAGAATCACTCATTTTATATTGAATTATCTTTTCAGTGGCAGTCTTAGGTATGGTTGAAGGCTTCTATTAAGGTTGTTATTCTCCCATCTCTGTATATAATTTTAAAACTCCTATGAATAGAAAAACATTGTTTTGTATGTCATACTCTGGTGTTTCCCACATTTGACAAATGTTTCTTTATTCCTCTGCAGTTTCAAACACTTTATACTTCAAGAGCATTCTATATTAATAATGTGATTTTTTTAGTTAGTGCATGTAAGACTTATTTTTTTTTTCTCATTTTATATTGAAAAATTAGTCACTTGTGATATTGTTCCCATTGATCCATATAGAGCTTCATTCCCCTTTATATTATGGTAAGTGTATGTTTCTTCTATATGTAAAATATTTACAACAGAGAAATACTGATGAAATTATATTATAGGTTTCTTTCTGGTCCAAAATACTTTTCATTATGTAATTCAGTAATCTAATTTAGAAACCACTTATAAATAAATATACTGAAGGCTGAAGAACAAACTATTTAAAATTGAGCCACCCTATTTTTATAAGTTTTTAATTTTTGGAATTTTTTGTTGCAAAACTTAAGACAGTGGTCTTGATTTCACAGACAGAACAACTTTTTCTAAATTTTTTGTATAACATGTACATAAAGGAAGATAGCAAGTAGGTAGGATAAGTGAGATGAGACTGTACAAGTCTTCATCACAAATATACCTATTTCAAAAATATAAGATAGTCTGCCTGTCTGTTGCCTTAAAGTTACTTTGTGAAGCACACATATATCCATGAGGATAAAATATTAAAACAGTGGAAAAAAACCACTGCTCCAAGAAGAGAGCCACTGTAGGTCAGAAGTGACAAATGCTCCTCCAAAGAGGTAACAAGGCAAGGAGGTGGATACATATCAAATGGGTAGTGCTTGCTTTCAGGGACTTTTTGTGGGACTAGGTAGAAATAGCATTCTGCTTTACTTCAGGAACCTTCTTGGGTTCAAAGGACTTAACTGGCTTAATATACTGGTTCCTGATAAAACATAGAGCATAATCAATACAGACTGAAAAACTGTGCAGAAAATAGCATGAAATCAGATTCTTCCATGATTGCTCAATCAACTTTCTTCCACTGGCTATAAATGTGACATTCTTCTATGTGTATATATATATGTATGTGTATGTACATGTATGCGTGTGTGTCTGTGTACAGAATTACTTAATACTAATAATTTTAGTCCCAGCCACTATTGAGGCCAACAAAATATTTGTTTTTTTTTTTATTCTTTAAGTAAAATTTTAAGAGTTGAAATCAGTTTCTGAATGATCTTTAAATGAAGGACTCCATCTGGTTTTGTTTCAGGTACATAAAAGCTCTGTAGCATAACAAAAATTTTGTTGCTCAAGGACAAGTGGGATTATTTTATTTTTAGTGAACAAACTGTGAAAAAAATCTTCCACATAGCAGCTGCCAGTTTGGAGAATTGCTACAAATGCCAGTATGCATACAAGCCATTTCTCATGGTGATAGCACTGTCTCTGAAGGGAGAGCAGCTTAAAGGTATGCATGGGGCCTTAAAAACACATGGAATGAAACTCTACCTTAAGCTCAGCCCCACAAACTGAGTCACTCTTTCAGTATGGGAAATTTCAGGCAGAAAACAGCCTGCATGGGTGTGCTTCTCCACAAATATGCACATTGTGTTTCAAAACTTATCCTGAGAGTCAAGGTTTAAAGTTAGGATAGAAAATCGGGGATTTTTAGGTTATTTATTTAGAACCTATTTACATTAAATAGGAAGAAGTTTAAAGCCAAAGGGTAAATCAGGGCAGACTTCTGTGTGTGTCTGAAATAACCTTTCTGCTTTTGACTAACCTCAGATAATAGTTATCAGCATAGACAGTCTATTAGGAAGCTCAGGATTAAAATTTGTAGATGGAGTTGCAGCACATTAGATATGAGGATACAAAGAGGGTCTTAGAAGCAAAACTAAAACATTGAAATAGTTTTCTGTTAATGTTTCCACTACTTGCTTTACAAGTTCTTTCATGTCTTTGTGTCACATTAAAGCTTATTTGATTACTTCTCAGGATTCAGTTCAGCCCCAGTCCCCTGCATGTCACAACACAATTATTTCTTGCAAAATATTAATTAAAATAAAAGTGTGATTTGTCATCACAATGCTACCTTCATGCTCTTTTTCTTTCAAGCTAATGTTAAAATGACAGAAATATCAGAAATACCTGGTAGTTTTTTCTAGCTTTTGTTCTTGCTTTGTTTTAACTTGAGAGTTTATAATGAGAACAAAATCAAACCACTTCGAAGAAAACACATTATTGCATAATTAGCTACATGATAGAAATGGCTTTTTTGACTGCTCCTTAACACGCTCAAAATTGTCCTACAGTTTTACCTTTCCTACTTTTTTGGGCAGTAATAATTAGAGAATCTATACCTAAAAGTGAAAAGGTAGGGGAAAATGAAGAATTTCTCTGACAATAAAAAATTTAAAGACTGTTAGTACAAAAAGTGGCCTGCAAGAAAGCTGTAGAAGGACATTCTGCAAGGGCATGTAGTAACATGACAAGGGGAAATGGCTTCAAACTGAAATAGGTAGATTAGGATACTAGGAGTAAGTTCTTTACTTTGAGGGTGGTGAGGCACTGGAACAGGCTGACCAGAGAAACTGTGGATGCCCCATCCCTGGAAGTGTTCAAGACCAGGTTGGATGGGGTTTTGAACCACCTGGTCTAGTAGAAGACATCCCTGCCTTGACAGAGGGGTTGGAATGAGATGATCCTTCCAACCCAAACTATTCTATGATATTACAATTCTATAAAGATTACAGAAATTTTCAGTGCAGTTTATGAGGTTGATGTATATATATATACATTCACACATATATACACTATCCTGATATAGTTATATTAATCAATCAAACGCTGATGCCAGAACAGTTTTCTTCTACTGCTCTTGCCTGGAGGAGATGGGGGCTGCTCAAGAAACAATTCTTCATATCTAAAAAATTGCCTGTGCTTAGGTTTAAGCATAAAATAGTAGTCTTCAAGTATCTATGTGTCTTGTTGCATAAAGAAGCAAGGATTATCCTCTTATTACATGATGCTAAACACAGTTCTGTGAGGGTTTATAGAATCTTTAAAAACAAGTTTAAAGACAAGTTTAGAAGAAAATGCTCTGGAACAAGTGTTTCCTCTAAAGAAAAGGGCTTCAGTAATCCACTTTTGCCAAGGAGAAAAATGAATGCCGGTGGATGAAAGTGAAAAAAACCCAACTGTTTACTGACAAACAAAATGCCTGCACGGCACGGGGAAAAAAAAGAATAAATGCCAGATATTGAACTGTCAGAACCTTACTCCCCCACACACACATCCACCCATATCAGAACAAAAAGAACTCAAAATGACAGGGGAAGAAGCATACTGACTGGCCATGTGGCAAAGGAGAAAGAAAGTGCCAGCTTTTTTGTCTCAGCAAAGGGAAGACAAAAAAGTTCCTACAGCTATTCGGGTGAAACAGATGGGAAACTGTTGAACCTCTGGTGTTGTCTCCTCACAGCAGATGAAGCTGGTGGATTTTGGTGTCCTTTCTCTTGTTGGTTCAGCTTTTCCCAAGGTCTCAGGCTAGGTGGAACTGCCGCTCCTGCAGGCCGCAGTCGACAGTTGGCTAGCAATTGTCAGAGCTCAGACCAAAACCAGGCTGAAGAGTTCAAGGGTAAAAACAAAGGCTGCTAAATGATTGTCACTGCAGCCTTCAAGGCCAGGGAAAGAAAAAAACCAAACCAAATAAACAACAACAAAAATCAACAAAAAAAAACCCCAACAACAACAACAAAAAAAACCCCAAAATTAAACAAAACAAAACAAACAAACAAGCCAGAAAAAAAAAAAAGAAGAAGAAGAAGATATTCTTGCCTAACTAACAAAAACCCAAGCTAGCTAAGCAAGAAAGTAATGCCATCCAGTGGACACCTGCAAGAGTGAGGATTTTGAAAAAAAACCACTCAAGACCCCAAGCCTCCCACCCTTCCCCCAGATCCACCTTAGAGTTACAGCAACCATTTCTGGGCATAAAGCAGACAATCAGAAGTAGAATATCATCATAAAATCATCCCAAGACACCTTCCAACCCAAACTATGCTGTGATTCTATAAGTTTTCTGTTTGAATTCAATCCTTTGAGTTTTCTAAAGGGAACCAGACTAAAAGTCGTGCTGACAGAAATCTCCACAGAGTATAGAGCTGTATTTTGAAACTAATATAATTTCAGAGTCGGGAAGACTTCAGAATTCTTTGACCACCAACATTATCATCATGCTGGACACCTGACTGTACTGACCAGTCATAGTTTAAAAATATTGACTCTCCAAAGCTGCAAAAGGAAAATTGATAAAACATATCAATCACACCATCAGTTAACAGTTTTACTTTTTGTTGTTTGTTCAGCTCAGACCATTGCCTTTGTGAGAATAATCATGTTCACTTTTTCAAAATTTAATGCTTCTTTCATCTTGCTTTTTGAGGGGGGGATGTGTGTGTGTGTGGTAAGTCCACCACTACAGGGAATATTTTGTTTCAACACAGGGCACTTACCTAGGATTACATTTGAGAAAGAGAAATATAATACTTTGCTTTCAGGACAAGTTAGAACCATGTATGCTAAAAATAACAGCAGACAAACTGAAATCAATGAGAAAGAAACTAGACTTTTATATAAGAATGTGAAAAATAAATATATTTGCCCTAAAAAACAACCTATTCCAGTTCCTCACTGCCATCATAGTAAACAATTTCTTCCTAATATACAATCTAAACCTAGTCTTTTTCATTTTGAAGCCATTCCCTCTTGTCTTGTCAGTACATGTTCTTGTGGATAGTCACTTGCCGTATTTCTTGTCAGCTTCCTTCAGGTACTGGAAGGCCACAGTTAGGTCACCCCAAAGCCTTCTCTTCTCCAGGCTGAACCATCCCAATTCTCTCAGCCTTTCCCCATAAGAGAGATGCTCCATCCCTCTGATCACCTTGGTGTCCCTCTGGACTCTCTCTAACAGCTCCATGTCCTCCCTATGCTGGGACCCCAGAGCTGGAGGCAGCTCTGCAGTGGGGTCTCAGCAGAGCGGGGCAGAGGGGCAGAATCCCCTCCCTGCCCTGCTGCCCATGGGGCTCTGGATGCAGCCCGGGACACACTTGGCTTTCTGGGCTGGGAGTGTCCATGGCCAGCTCATGTTCAATTTAAAGCTCTGCCAATGAGCCCTGCTAGTTCCTGTGCAGATTCTCACCGAGTAAGGGGAGCCCTGTCTAATGCCAGGATTCCTGGTGCTGTGCAGGCAATTCCATTGTCAAAAGCACAATATTTTGGTGGGGACACAAGCTGTGAAACAATGTATTAATAACTTCCTAGCTTCCTGGTGATTTCTCTATCCCAGGTCTAAGGGAAACCTCCCCGTAAGTTGGGCCCGTTTGTCATATTGGGCTCTCTGTTCCTCTTAGAAGGGAATCATCTACAACTATAACCTATCTTCTCTGCCTCTTGGAAGCATAGAGGTTTTACCTTTCTGGTTGTGGTGACACCTCTGGTGTTGCTGTGCCTTCATCATCCTGAGGCTGGTCTTCCACGTAGAAAGACTCCTACCTATTGTGCAGAGGCACCTGGTGGGGTGGACAAAGGATTTTTTTGCCATCCCAAGAATAGACTACCCTCTATTTGCTCCTTTCTTCACAAATTATACCTGCTCCTTGCTGGGGGATGGAGAGAGGATCCCCTTGTTCCTGAATTTTTCTTTTGGTGGCTACTCCTGGCTACTCCTGAAATCTCGTGGTTCTGTCAGTCTCGCTTTCTGAACCTCTAATACTCCTTAATCTTTCTTACATCATCCCTTAGCTCTGCTACCAGGCTGAGCAGGTCATCCACCTGGTAACATCTGACAGAACTTCTGTCTCTGCTACAATCCAGTGAAAGGCTTAGACACTCCCTACAGCCTGAAACCTGGACAGTTGCATGTTTTCCCTCTGAGATAGGGAAAAATAAAAAACTGTATTCTTCAGTTTCAAGTCCTAACATGCAAAATAAAGAGTCCCTAGGATAGAAGAATAGCAGAACCTTGAGGTTTTCCTCACATGCAGTTATTTCATGATTTAGTGAAACCACACCATTGGCAAAAAAAAAAAAAAAAAAAAAAAAAAAAAAAAAAAAAAAAAAAAAAAAAAAAAAAAAAAAAATCAAGGAAAACAGCAGAAATCCAAAATAACATAGAAACAGATATATATCACAAGTGCATATTCACCACTGACTTTTTCCTATAATTAAAAAAATATTGCCTTTGGATGATCTCATCCGTTTAAATGCCAGGAATAAAATATTTAAAGTTCCAGGATGGAGATACGGATGCCTGAAGATACTTGTTTCAAATATGTTTAATTAATTTATCTTGATCCCTTGGTGTAATCTTTACCTGTTCTAACTTGAGGGAAACCAAAGTACTTTAAAACTATTCTTCTATTTCTTTTGATAAGCAGAGTAAAACATTCAGCACTGTATAGATGAACAGTCTCCTTCACTTTTGTCTCTTGAAACTCAAAAGGACCAACTAACAAGCGAATTACAAGAAAAAATATCTGTTATTTTGGTGAAGTTTCCAACTGGTTATTTGACAAAGAAATTAAATTTATTTAGGCTACTTTGTCTACTTCAAAGTATCAGTGGATTCCGGCAGTTTTGGGTTTTTTTTAATTGAAAAGATATACTAATGCATAGAAACAAGGAAATAATATCCCAAACCTACATAGTACTTACAATTTGGCCATATGTTTGAATTTTGAAATAATTCACCAAGTTATACAACTTAAACAATTGTATAAAACTGTGGAAAATCCCTTTGATTTATTTAGAAATAATAGGGGGGAAAAAAAGAAAAAAAAAGCAAATAATGGGACACACAATAAATTGGAGACTACCTGTTATCATTCAATCAGTTCAAACTATCTGAGCAAATAAAACTAGTGGATGAAAAAACGAGTTGACAAATAAGAAAGTTATAGAACTGTTTTCAGGATACCTACTTCTTGAGAGCAGTCTCCCCTTGTGATTGTGGTCATTTAGCACCAAGCAAACTAATTTCCTAACATGTAGCTGAGGTTGAGAATCCAGATGTCTTGGAAATTAAGAGTTGTTCTGATAATTTCCTTTAACATTACTTACGCAGTGAATTACACTGCCCACATGTAACCCAAAGGTTACAGTCATAATGTGATTCCTCATGAGTTCCTAATTTAGACATTCTTTATGTTTCTCATTCTTCACCCTGAAGCAGTGGAAGAAATGCTCTGGTTTTGTGCTAGTAGATCAAGTGCTTTGTGCACATTGAACAGAACACCTTTAAGCCAGACTGCATCAAATTGGAGCTTTCTCAGAGAATCACATTAATTCTGCTAGGGCAAAAAAGGTGATAAACAACAATGAAAAAACATAGTGTTACCTCTCTGAAGTCCATTTAACCAGTAATCCTCTGAAATTAGGGCATACCATCTGGTTTATCAACTCTCATAACAGTAAACTGTCTGTTAACTGTGGAAAACACATTTTCAGGGAGATTAATCCTAATGTAAACTATGTTTTAGTTATTCTTTTTGTTATCGTCATTATATGTGCACAGTCTTCATACATACAGAACTCAACTGAAAGATAGTTATTGAACATGAGCCAAAGATCTGTAAAGCAATGCAATTTCATTGCATTTATATGAACAATTGTCTACACTAGAAAAAAAAATCAGTAATACCTGTCTCTGGGTATTAATCTTAATAAAAAGTCCATAGTTTCAGCAGTAAGAACATGCTTTCATGAGTTTGCTTATGAAGTCTCTTTCACAGAGTTTTGGAGTGTTTGCACAGTGGGAATAGGTGCAACATGCTCTGCATATTGAAAGTACTCTGGGTTATTTAGTTGGTAAGTCTAAGGGTCACTAGTGATGTTTCAGAAAGATATTAAAGAAGTAAGTATTTCTCACTAAACATCAGTAGAACCTTGATAGAAATTTTGAATGCGTACTAACAATTCTCACAGCTGAAGGCTATTAGGAAAGAAGATGTGGACATAAATAAGCAGCTGTAGTATTATTGCATTCACTGCCTGTTGGTTAGAGTTAGAAAAGCGAAATTATTTGGGCCAGACAACCATTTCCTCCTTTCATTTTCATAAGCATCCCTTAACAACATGAAAACCTGATTAATTAGAAGCTGTACCACCTGACACTGTGCGGCTGTGACCAGTCACCTGGTCATGTTTATGAAGGAACTTTTTCGCTACAAAATCATAGCATCTGATGCATTTTGTTATTTGTTTGATTGACTAATTGCCAGAGGAGCCAGAGCTTGGTTGAACATCAGAGTTTATCAGTAAGAAATTAAAGACAGTGAGCTGCTTTGACCTTGGAGATAAAAGGCTAGAAAAAAATATTACCCAGGCATGTGTGATAGCCAGGATTTCAGTGGTGGAGTTCCACTTATGGGGGAAATGGATGAGGTGGATAGTTTTGCAGAAATAAAAATATCCCTTCCATGGAAAGATATATCACCTTGCCCCCTTTATACACAAAGTGTGAGGAGGTCAGGGATATTTCAGTTATGTCCTATTCCCAGAAAATGTGGTGACATTTTTATATGACCGCTGGAATCAAGAAAAAATACTGCATGAGAATGTGAAGTAAAGAACTTCCTGTCCTTTGCCCATGTTGAAGCTAGCAGCAGTTCAAATTACCACATAAATTCTTACCCATGTCACTGTTATTTGTCTGCCCACCTGATTCAGTGTATCATGAATGGCCACTCTTAAAATATTTTATATATTTAAATAACAGGGTTGTTAGAAACAGCAGCTAGTATTCCAAAGTAAGCTTTGAGTATAAGTTGTAGAGATTCTGTTTATATAGAGAAAAAGAACCTTTTCTCAGAAGAAATTTATAGAAACCTAGTTTAATGTTCACTTCATTTATAAAACAATATCAACTGTGAAGAATACACAAGTGTGTGAAAGATTAAAAAACCCTCAAATATTGGAGAAACTTCTGACTACTTCTTGCCTTGCTCTTGGAAAAGCTTGAAATGTGCAGTTAAGCTGATACATCTTTGTGTGTTTTGTGACTACACAATATTCATGCTCTCCTTTACCAGCATATTCTTTTGGCATGATACACAAGCACTTTGCTCTCTCAGACCTAGGTGCAGAGCAGTCAGCACTGCCAGTTAAATACAACTTTGAAACTGAATTGCTTTATTTTAATTTTGCTTCTATGATGTTTCTTGACAGTTTTCCAGTTACATTACCATTCCTCTTTTTCTACCTGTTTGTTATCTTTACTTAGTCAATTGTGTCTCATTCTTACTGAGTGGTGTCAGTGCAACTCCAGTCTTTCTCCAGCAGATATTAGAAACAAGTTGCTTGCATTCTGTCTTCTCTTGACACCTCTAAGAATACACATCATACTTATGGGTTGGCTAAGCTTGATTTGATGAAAACTCACTGAGAATAAAACAGCTGAAAAGAAATAAAGAAAACATAAACACCAAATTAGTCTCAAGGCCAATTTACTAGAAAAAAGAATTTTAGAAGTTTAAAAGTGGAAAAATTGAAAAGTTAGAACAAAAATGTTCCATATCTCAAATAGAAATGCCAGTACTGTTACAAAAACATCATTTCTAAAGCTTTTGTTCACTAAGGAAAAGATGTTGAGAATAGGAAAAAACCATTGAGTGTCTTTCACAAACTTTGCTAAATTTTGAACTCCTAGACTACACATGTAGTACACCTAGTATACACAGAAATCTTTATGTTTGGAATTCTCAGGAATCTAGAACTAAAGATCATAGCTTAAGTGAGGTCAGATGAAAAACAAACAAACAAATGAACAAACCTAAGAATCACTGGATGCTGCAAATTGAAACCATTGAGATTTTAGTATCTGTGAAACATAGATACAGTTCAGATCCTGTGGGCTAGCAGAATACCCTCTGAAGTTCACAGTGATGTTATACAGGTAACATACCGTGTCAGATGTTAACCAGAGCACAGTTTCTGCTCCAGATTATAGAACCTGACAGTGCCCTTTGAAAAACTTCTCTCTCATTCAGATGTACAGGATGAGACAGAATTTTATTACACCAGTTCTTCAGAGAATCATTGTGAAAGTTCCTCTGGCTTGGTGTGGTATTTTTGCAGTCCTGTAAGGCAGAGAGTAGTTAGAAAAGAAATCTGAAAATGTGAAGACTGGTTTCTTCTCTTTTTTTTCCACAGAAATGATCTCCAAATAATCTCAGTATTTGAGTAGCATCATCCTGAGGGCAGTCTTTTTCCTGTGACTGAATTTTTTGGACAGCAGTTTGAAATGTTGTATTTCTTTGTGGTTATTGTAAGGAGACATACCTTCAACTTTCTGATACTGAGAAGAGGACTGTCAGAACAACACTAGCAAGTGAATCAGAATCATTCTACTGCAAATAATTTAGAAATTGTTGTCTGTATACCTTAAGAGATTATGAAAAGTTATTTAACTTCTCAAGTTGTCATATGGTTGAAGTCAAAGTGGAATTTTAATGTCTGGTGATTCCTAGTGGATATTAAAATAATCATTTTGTTCCTCTGTATACAACAATTTGTAGTCTTGACCTAATGTTAAACAAAGATAAAAGAGAATATTAATCTGGCAGTTGAAGAAAACTTCAAATCCTTGCAGAAATTTCAGTAATTTTGAGATGAAATCAAGATGGCCTGCAGATGAGGATAGCGCTGAAACTTCAGCATGGTCATGCAGTAAACCATGAACAGGAGACGAGCTGTTTGGGGTTTTTTGGCTGTCTGATCCAGAGTGGATAGGTTTGAAGATGACACCATTTTTATTTTTCCAAGAAAGATGGAAATTATCCACTTCTCAAAATTTTAATGTATGATCTATGACAGTGAGATATCTTTCAGGAGCTGACAATGGCTGATGGTGGAACAACAGTAATCCTTGGCAGTTGGGAAAGTATCATGGCCTATTATTATAAAACCTGCAGAACAGTAACATAGGTAATAAAAATATTTGAAATTTTTGAATTTTACTTTGTGACACAAAGGAACAGAGTGAATTACCATTTAACCTTAAATTTGAAGTTTTTCAGACCTTAAATAAGCATGATCTGAAATGCACATTTTGTGTTAATTTGTCTTAAACACACATATCATCAATAACACTCTATTATAATGAGGTTTGCTTTTGTATCAAGACTACATTTATGAACACATTTATTGCTTATTTTCTCTTGTGATCCTGACTTTTATTTAACTTGCTGACAAAGTCTCTCTTGAAACTGTAGGTGAGGTACTTCTAAAAATGTAAGAAAAAATGTAAAAACCCCTTGAATTATTTGCAATGAAAGAAGGAGGGAGAAGAATAAAAATAGCTGCAGTAGTGTAAGTAGAGTGGGTGAATACATGACGTATGATTTGTTGAGTATGTCAGTGATAATTTCAGTACAATAAGAACAGATAATGTAGTATGTTAGTGTAGTTTTCCAAAAGGTTTATTTTGTGAAATGCAGATGTGATCTACTTTGTCAATTCAGCTGCCATTTTGGTAGCAAATATAAAGTTAATACCCCATGTGTCCGGACAAAAATTTCCTTACTTTGCATCAAATATATTAAAAACATTTTCTGATGACTATCTGATAAGTATCTTTCAGGAAGATATGCATAAAATACAAAGGTTTTTTTTTCCTTCTAGCAAGTGTCTAATTTAATTCCAAGAGCCCTTCCCTTTCCTTCCCTATCATTCCTTCCCTGTTTTTCTTCCTTTTTTTTTTATGATGCTAGAGAGTTTTTGTAATATTTTTCTTTTTAAAAAGTTCTTTTCTTCTTATGTCATTCTTTATTCCTATTTCCTCATAATGTATTTCTGTATAACCAATTGCAACATTCAGTTTCTTTCAGTATTTGTATAAATAAACTCCAAATTAAAATTCCACTTCTACCAGCATACATGGCAATATTTAACTACCTTCAGGTATAACACATATCTAATCTGAATACCAGCAGAAACAATACCTTAATACACTAATATATTTTGGTAGCTCAGAGCTGTACAGTAATCAGTCTAAATGTAACATCAGATTTAAGCAATTTTATTGACAAATAAATCTTACTTTTTTCCAGATTATTAAACACTGGGTTTTTTTCAAGTAAATATACTCTCATATGTACTAAATTTATTTTCTAATAATTAATGTATTTCTCTTCATCCATTAATGAATGTTGTTTACCAGTCATGCTATATGACAGCTAACTACAAAAACGTTACAAATATCCCAGACGTCTGTAAATCACGACAATTGAAGAACTAGTGTTCCAGAACACAATTCTCCATCTTGAAAAATGGCCACTTTTAGTTCTATAATATTCTTTTCAGTAACAACTTCTAACTGAGACATTTGTTAGTAAAGTTATCCAGTGTTAAACTAACAGGGAGAGCCTGACGGAGTTCTATTGAAATTTTTCATTAAATTAACATTATGGACATTTAATGGATGTCTTAATTAGAAGCTGTTATTAACAGGGATAGTGCACAAATAAAAATCAGGCCCTGTGTGCACAGAAAGCCTCAGAATTCACTGTGGGACATATATTAAAAATGCCTCAGTCTATCTAACAAACATCAGAAAAAAATTTTGCTAACCGAGAACATACAAGCAGTCACAGAGTAAAACAACATGCTTTTGAACCTTTAATTTTAAAGTGAACTTACAATATTGGTTCCAAGTTGCCTCTTATTCACATTGGTATAATTTTGCAAAATTTAGCAGGGTCATCCCATAGATGAAATTGCTTCCTATTAATCATCTGAGGTGTGAAGTGTTAAGAAACACAGCAAGGTATTTTTGTACGATTCTGCCTTTATCTTTCCTTTTCTGTCCCTTACTAAGCTTAGGTTTAGCAGGGTGGGTAGGGTAGAGATGAATCTAATCCAATGCTGCATTAATGTGTTCATTGAGTTTTCCCCCTTTATTGGATGTGCCACCACATATGAAAACTTGGTATGCACAGCAAGTAATTAATCAGAGAATCATAGTACCATAAAGCCATAGAATGGTTTGGGTTGAAGGGAACCTTCCAAATCATCTAGTCCAACCTTCTTAATGTAGAGGGAGAATCACCTCCATAAAAACTCTTTTGAAGCAGTCCAGTGTGGCAGTGACCCAGTCAGTGGCTGTGGTCACAGGTAACAATGGACAATCTGCAACCCCTGCTTTCTGCAGGGGTGTTAATGAAGAAGTAAGATGGTCAAACTATTCCCCTCAGAGCAGTGAATCTGAGGGGGATGGGGAAGACAGGCATTGACAGTTTCCCACCGCTCACAAGTGTCAGTCAGGTTCCATCTCCTCCCCCATCCCCTTCACAGTTATTTTAATATTCATCAGTTGCTCGAAAGTTCTGTTATCGTGTTCTGTTGATTGGTTATATTAATGTATTCCACCCCTTTGTTTCCCCATTGGATGTTCCCCGTTCATGTTTTGTTTCTCTATTGGTTTATTTCCCTGTTTCTCCCCTTAGACTGCCCCTTTCTCTCACCCCTTTTAAACCTCTGCACACCCTCAGATCTCGGTTTTTTGTGACTTTTCTTCAGATTTAATAAATTTGGAATAATAGCTGCAGAAAGCCCTCCCTGCTTCTTTGCCGTCGGGAGCTGCCCCATTAACAACTTGTTAAGTTGCCTTGGATGAGGTGAGCTTGTTCGAGCTGTTATTAAGGAGACCAGAATTTGCATGCTCTGGAGCTGCAAAGGTTTAAAGTAAAAGCCGAACGCAGAAAAAGCCGCACTCAAGCCGCCAGGCAGCTTGAAAAGACCCGACGGAAACGGGTAGCGGCAGTCCAGGATATTGTTGGCTTTCTGAGCTGAAAATGCATATTGCTGAGCTGTGTCCACTTTTTGAACCACTGGTGTTCCTAAGTCCTTCCTGTGGTGTTGTTGCTCTCAATACATCCATCCCCCTGTGTTGATACCGGGGATTGTCCCAACTCAGGTGCAGTGCCCTGCCCATGGTCTTGTTGAACTACATGAGGTTTGCACAGGCCCACTCCTCAAGCCTGTCCAGGATGGCATCCCCTCCCTCTGGTATATCAACGGCACCACTCATGTTGATGTAATCTGCAACCTTGCTGAGGGTGCACTCAGTCACACTGTCCATGTTGTTGATGAAATTAAAAAATGTCAGTGCCAGTACAGATCCTTGAGAGATACCACCCATTACTGGTTTCCACTTGGATACTGAGCAATTGACAGTAACTCTTTGGATGCAGACATGTAGCCAATGTCTTATTAATCTAACAGTTCATCCATCAAACCTGTATTTCTGCAATTTAGAAGTAAAAATGTTGTGGGGGACAGTATCAAGGGCCTTACAGAAGTACAAGTAGAAGACATTGGTAGCTCTTCCCTTTTTCCTTCATGGAGTCAATTATAAATCTACACGGCCAGCAAAACTAGCCCTTCCAAGTTTGTGTGAAAGACTCACGTGTTCTTCCAATCAAAATCAGTAGGGTCAAAAAAGTTTCTTACCTCTCATAGATGTAAATTCTCCCCGGTAGTGTAATAGCTAAAATTAAACATGGGGAAAAAAAAAAAAAAAAGGAAACATTAAGCATATCTTTAGAACATTTCCCTGCAACTTTTATTATTTTAATTAAACAATTAATGCAGACTATATTTTTAATATAGGTTGCAACCAAAACATCCCCCAAACCAACATTCCAGGCTCAGTACAGTAAAATGTTAAAAATGCTCATTCTCAGTAATAGACATATGATCAACCCAAATAAGTCAGTAGCTTCAAGGTTTCTTTTCAGTGTAATGATCTTTGCAATGTAAAAGTGGTATTGTGGAACACAAGCCGTTGTTTTATTCTGTACTTATTTCCTCTCTGCATTTGCCTACATTATTGTTTCTAAAAGATTTACTTTTTCTAATCCTCTACTAGACTATGAAAAAGAGCTCTTGAGAAAAACTCACTAGCTGCTTTAAAGAAAACCAGCTTCTATTGTAAGGCATTTTTTTGCATAATTGTCCAATTTTAATATAAATAAAAATGAATACAATGAAAATGGGCTATTTCTCAAAAGAGAAGGCTGTGGATTGTCAGTCTTTAAGTTGCTCCTGTTCTTTAAAAATTCTTTGGTTTTCAGAGCCTTCCACTGAGATCAAGATGGGATGTCAGCCAAAAGGAATTTAACTTAGTGTTTTCCATCAGGGAATAGGCCTGAGTTTTGATTTCTTTCATAATCATTTGAATATGTAAACCAATGATTTCCATCTTTAATGGTTTGGCAAGAAAGATTAGGCAGACTCATTTAAGGACTATTATCCTTTGAAGCATGCACAGTAATTCCAAATCATTAAATTCCCAAGATGATTATGTTCTTCCAATGTAATACTTTGTTTCTTCTTTTTATAATTAAGCATTTTAAACATGATAGATAATTGTAAAAGAATATAAAACTCAAAAAATAAGAAGGCAACCATTCTGTTCTTGAAGTTTCAATTAAGAATATTTGAGATTGTGTAGATGTTATGTGGATAGCAGTTGAGGAATGTTAAAATAGCTCATTCTATATTTGCCATGTAAAACATTGCTACTACCTGCATCACTAATCAATCAATATGCATCATGTAATCATCCTGAATAATCATAACATTAATTTTAAAGCAAATACAATAAATAAAAATCAGTTATGTTAAAAATGCAGTTTCAAAAGTATGCACATAATGTATTGCATGAATTCACTTCCAAAACCTAAACTCTATGCTCAAAATAGATATTAGACTAGTTCTTGCACTCATTTGATTTAATGACAAAATTCAGAACCAAAGTGAGCATAGTTTTCATAAGCATCTTGCCTGGAATCCTACTCTGTCATTTTTTAAAAGTAATTAAACAAACCCCTTGAAAAAATGTTGATTTTTTAAAAAAATAAAATAATGCTTCCTGGCTGTGCTGGTTTTGCAGTGGAGTTTTGCTGTCAGTGGAGTCTTCAAGGGCTGGTTTCTGTGAGAAGACTTTGGAGGCTGCCCCAAAGTCATACAAAGGCAGTTTCACACAGTTCCCTGACCATCCCAACACTGCTCTAACCTGAGCCACTAGTAATGCAGGTGGTGCCTCTGTGATAATGTATTTTAAAAGTGTAAAAATTGGTGCACAGCAGCTGTGAGAGAGAAGTGAGAAAAATGTGAAACAGACATCAAGGTCGTAGAAGAAAGAGGGAAGTGTCAGAGCAGAGGTTTTGTGGAGAAGACCATGATGGAACAGGTTGCTGTCTGTGGAGGAACATGTAGGAGCAGATATTGAGCATTGGGTCTGGCTGAGATGGAGTTTGTTATCCCACAGCAATCCTCAGAGTGCTATGTTGTGTGTGCGTACCTAGAAAGGTGTTGATAACACACCTGTGCTTTGGGTGCTGCTGAGCAGTGCTGCACAGCACCAGCAAAATCCCTCCAACATTCCCCTTTACCAGCAGGCTGGGGATGGGCAAGATCTCAGGAGAGGATAGCTGACCCAAACTGCTCAAAGGGATATTCCATTTGATGTTCCAGATGATTCCATTCTGCTCAACAACAAAAGCCAAGGGAAAGGAAGAGGATGGGACCATTGCTTTTGCTTTACTTAAAACTACTTTTACCTTGACACACCATGGGGGTTTTTTTCCATCTTATTTTCTCCTCCTGTCCTTCTGAGAAATGGAGGGATACAAGAGATTGCTGAGCACCTGGCCTCCAGCCAGGGCCTGCTTACCACCACACCAAAACAGGTGAATATACCTTAAAGGAAGCTGCAGCCTGTGGACAGCCCATGGCAGAATAGGCTCCTGTAAAGAGCAGTGGAGCGTGGAGGGGAACCCATGCAGGAACTGATGCCCCATGAGGGAGCCATGCTGGAGCAGTCTGTTCCTGAAGGTCTGTATGCCATGGAAAACACCCACACTGGATCAATTCTTAAGAGCTGCAGCCCATGGAGAGGATCCACACTGGAGCAGTTTGTGAAGGTCTGTATCCTGCAAAAAACACCCCAGCTGGAAGATGAAAAGGGTAGTAGGAGGAGCAGGTGGCACAGATGATTGATCACAACTCTTTTCCCCATTCCTCTGCAGTTTTTTTTGGGAAAGAGGTAGAAGGATTAGGAATGAAGCTGTACATGGGAAGAAAGCAGAGGTAGGAGAAAGGTATTTTTACTTTTGTATTTATGTTTCGCTATCCTACGCAGTTGTTAACTGGTAATAAATTAAGAAAATCTTTCCCAATTTTTGTCCATTTTGCCTCTGAGAGGAAGTGATGTGTAAACTCCCTGTCCTTATTTTGACACACAAGACTCCCCATATTTCATCCCCCTGTCATGCTGAAGAGGATGAGTGAGAGAGCAGCTTGGTGGGTGGCTGTCAGCAGGCCAAAGTTAAACTCCTCACACTGGTTCAAACCAAAAAATGCTCTTCCAATAACCACCATGAATGACCCTCCAAAACACCTGCTTGTCTCGCACAGCAATTAAGTTCTACAGTAATCTAGACAATTAAGAACAATTTTAAGACAAAAAAGAGTTAAATTTTTAATAAAAGTGAATCTACTTGGTAATTTTTAATTCCTCTCCCAACAGGTTATGGGACTCTGCTCAATGTATCCACAAACTGCACTGCTGTTATTAATCCCTGAGCTATCACGGAACTCATATTCTACATACTTGACTGTGGATAAGGACTGCTTTTCAAGAACTCTTTATTTCCCATTACCAATGAAACATGGATTTAAAATGCAGTGAACTATTCATATTTTGTGTGAGGTATTTCTGGACTCCTATATCCTTACAGAATGGTGTTTCATACTATCCAACAAAAGGATATAAGTTCTGCTTCTTCTTTATGCAACAAAACACAGAAGTGCTCAAAGACTTTTATTCATTCATTTTATGCATAAACCTAAGCACACACAGTTTGTTAGACATGAAGGATTGTTTCTTGAGCAGCCATCTCCTCCAGACAAGAGCAATAGAAGGAAACTGTTCTCGCATAAGAGTCTGGATGATTAATGTACCTATATTAATTTAGTTCGTATATGTATATGTGTGTATATATACACAACCCATAAACTGCATCAGAAATCATAATTTTGAGGCTATTTCTACTCACAGTGGGGCAACAATACAGATTTTTCTATTTAGGTCCGAGTAAGGGGTAGCACCCACTGAAGTATATGGCAGTGAGGAAAAGTAAGAAGTTGCACATCAGAGGACTTTTGCAGAGCACAACAGTGAATAGTTTATTGGTCCTATATTACAAGTATGCAAATCCTTGCACACTGACTTCTCGGACACAGGTAAGCCATTTTCTATTGACAAAGCACTGACACAACCAGGAGCCCCTGTGTGCTGTTCCATCACAGCTCTGCCCGCACAGGCCTGTTTGTCTGCCTCCTATGTAGGAACCCAAATTCATCTCAGGAACCTCTTTCCCTTGATTCTGTTTTCCATGTTATTGCAGCTGCTTGAGAAACCTGGAATGGCAGTTAATAAAATTAATGTATTTTGCTGTATTTATGATCTCTGACACAATTCATGTTATCTGACTGAGAACCTCACCCAGCAAGCTTTAATGCATTAAAAGAGGACTTTATTAGATTTCATGGTTGTTCCATGGGAATGTATCAAGCATTACATATTTTTATCTAGACCTGAGTAGAAAACAAAGCCCTATAAAAACTTACAGATGACACAAAAGTCTTTGCAAGAAAAGGTCAGAAAGGTTTTAGGAGCTTTTGTAAATGATATTAGATTATATAGATTGCTAATTCTCTAGGAGTAACATATTCCAGAGACATTATTTTGTGAATATATCATCTCTAAGAGTTACGTTGCCCCCATGAACACAACAGGATTTCACCCTTTTTTTGTTTGTTGTGTTGTACTGGGACCAGGTCCCAGCTTTCCCATTTCCCTCACCTCTTGTGCTGGTTGTTGGCTACATTGGGGTAGCTATCTATTACTTAGATTTTACCAAAAATTCTGTTTTGAAAAAACTTTCCTATCAATGAAGCTATATTGTGATTACTCAATTGAAAAAAATCCTCGTTGTCATCCAATACAGCTCAGCTAAGACTAGCTTTCTGGAATCCTACGGTATTTATTTTGAAACAGAAGGGTTTTCATATTAAAAAATTATCTCTTGTTCCACATGAAACAAAAACAACAACAACAACAAGACTACTATTTCACTTACACATGCAGTAATCATTTTCTGTAATGCACTGCTACCTGTTCATTTACAAGAACAACTGAGAAAGATAAGATGTCCGTTTTACAACATATAAAATATGGGCAAAGCTAGCATCAATTTATAACCAAGAAAATGGCCACACAATGAATATGTATAACAATAGTTCAAAACAACCTCTCACCATGTATGTGTCATTTATTCCTCAAATGAGGCAAAAAGCTGTGATTCAGACCACAAAATATATTGCCCTTGGGTTTATATTTAAGGCATTATGACCATTCAGTTCAAAGGCAGAACCAGAGGTTGTGCATATATATGTTTATATAATTTCAGCTGTTATGCTCTGAGTATTCTAGAAATGGACTTGTTTACAAGACTTTATATTAAGTCTAGCTAATCTCTGTATAGTCACTTCTTGTGCATCTTTTATTTTATTTATGCATTATAAGTAAAACTTAGTTTAACAGGTAAAAAAACATTCTTACATCTGAGGGTATTTTTAAATTGGTCTAAAATGGGGCAAACAGACAGATATTTCAGCTTACATTTGAAAATGTTTACCTCTCACCTACAGGAAAAGTAAGGGAATATGCGTTTTTTTATCCCAGTATGCTGGTATTTCCAAACCTGTAAATCTGAAATTAATGACTACTACATTTCATTTATAGGCAGTAATCTAGAAATAAAAGTTGCTTTTCTACAAACAAAAATTGGTTTGCTACTGCTTTTTACATAAGGTTATCAAGATGGGTGAACTACACAGACAAGAGAACAAGATTTTTCAAATCTCAGGGTATTTGTTTGTTTGATCTAGTGTGATCTCTCAAAGTTTCCCTTCCTGTAATTTGTATTCTTATAATTTCAAAGATGATTGAACCAGTAACACAATGTGTTCTTACAAGATAAGAAAAAGACTTTTGTTAATTAAGGCTGAAATATTACTGAAAGAAAAACTGACCTGCAATTTAAAATGTTGCTAAATAAATATGATCATATGAAAAATTTACTGTATTTTTTTCATTACTATATTGGTTTTCATCACTATATTGGTTTTCATCTGTCTTCTTTCCATTTTCATAACAAATTCTGTACCTTCATTTGTTTTATAATTTGGGTATCTTCTAGTATCTCTTTTTCTTTGCCTATGGAAAGGAAAACTTCTCTTCCAGTCCTCAGAGGCATGAGGTCAAAATGGCATTTCCCAAGGACCTAAACTTTCTTAACCTTAATAAACTTCTGCATTTCAATTTTCAAGTTGCATATTTTCACCTCTAGTTATTGAAGCTGACAATCTCCTAATATAGGAAGACAAAAACAAAAACAAACAAAACCAAAAACAAAAAACAAAAAAAAACCTACCAGATTTGGGGAAGATTTTACAGACTGTTCCATAAATAAGGGTCCAGATTCCCTCCAATCTATGCTTATGCACATGGCTGAAATATCTGTATTAAGGAGACTGACACTCCATTTTCCTTTGCAGAGTACAGGCTACTCAGAATTCTTCTTGCTTTGTAATGGAGTCTAATCTTTTCAAGTAACATTAGAAAGGAGGAACGATAATTAACACTGCTAATTTATAGAACTCAATTACACATCTAAAGTTAGATGACGTAGATCCAAGTCCACTATACCATACCTCAATATGGACAAATAAGTACTTGCAACATTTATTTTAAAAAATTTTGTGCCACATTTGACTTATCAGGTAATCAGCATCATTCTTGTCTACATTTTCCATTATGAAAATTATTCATGATATTCATATAAGAATAACAGACATTTTCTTCAATGAATTCATATTTTCCGTTCTTACATTGACATAGAGAAGTAATAGAATATTTAATATAGGAGTTGTAAGGACTCTGTATTGGCTGGTCTTCACAATAGTAATTTTATTCATCTTATTATTACCCTTATACAATGATTTTTAAAGAACTATGAGAGCCTGGATTATTTTCTTAATGATATATTATACTGTACAGTTCATTCTTACTAAATGAATCCATCTGTAAATCAGAACACACCGAAAATATAAAATGGCACTTCTCAAGCTTAGCAAAGTATAATATATGATCCCAAAATGAAATCTATTAGGGAATAAAAGACAGTATTCAAATTCTTACATAGAAATGTGAATTCTAATAGAAGCACAATTAATCTGAAAAAATTAGAGGTGTTTTCTTCATCCTTCAAAAATGTAGCTATGACTGTGTCACACACTTTCAGAAAGTCTGTGAAATACATCAGTACTGAAATACAACTGACTCAAAAGTATGAGTTGTAAATCTAGTTTTAGAGAAGTATTTCCAGAACAGAGTATTCTTTGAGCCTAAATTGGCCAGAACTTTCTGAAGTGAATCTATGGGAGATTTCCAAGTAACAAATGATGACCATAATCCCTAAATAAGAGGATTGTTTCTTTTTCTCAAATGAAAAGAAACAAGAGGAAAAGCAGAAATAACAGAAGTTGTACACGAACACTCATTTAGTCTCACAAAAGTTCTTAGAAGTTCAATATACTAAAAGAGCCAGTAATGAAAATGTAAAGTGGAAGAGAAGAAATAATATCTTCAGATAAAAGGAATATCTTAAGACAATTAGGAACAATCAAACTCATATATACACTAATATTTAAGATAGCCAACATGCATTTTGCAAATTTTTATTTTTTCTCTGAGCTTTGCTAGAAACCTCTTCATTTAATTTGAATTTTATAGAGCAAAAAAAAAAAAATACTATATATTATTTCTACTCCAAATACACTTTGTTGTTTAGATGTGAGGTGATATTTTATTCGGACTTGGACTAGCTATACAGGGGGTTTTATGAAAAGCCCTCTCTATTTAATTTGACATTTATTTAATTTTAAATGTGATAGGAAAACTTAGATTCATCTGCACATTCAGCTGATTTCTAAGATCCTTGACAGATGTAGTTTGAAAGTTCTCATGAAGATGAAAGTTTGAAAGTTGATGAATGTAAAAAATCCAAACACTGAATGCATATAAGCAAAAGTCTAAAATTGCAGATAATATATGGAAACAAGTTTATGAATTTTATAGAGCTTAATGATTGTCAAAAAACAATTTCAAGTAATTGTTTCCACATAGACTGTAAAACTGATGCCTACTTCCCTGCTGACTCCACAATTTTTTATTTTTTTTTTTTAATTCTTTCTCCTGAGATTGGAAACTTCATTATATTTCTATATGTATGATTCTCTTCATGCTGGATACCCCTGGCGAACACATTATCTTTGGTGCCTTCATAAACCAGTGAAGTACATCATGCAGTATTTATCCGTCCCCAACTACCAGTGCCATAATCAGATACTCACTTGATAATGAGGTGCTCATCTTTTTCACACAGGTGTCACATCAGCTTCAAGGAGCTATCTCAGTCAGAAGGAAAGGAAGTGGGCTCAGAGTAGAGGCCAGTTTGTGAGACAGGGCAAAACCAGGAAGCAATCCCCTCCTGATCCCTATTTGTCAGTCAAACTCCTGTCATGATTAGGTGTAAACCATGTTTCTTTCCTCAAAGGCTTAGATAGTCCATTTATTCACATTGCATTCAGGAGTTCTTCATTACTCCAGTGCTATTTTTTCCTGACACATTAGAGAAGAGAACACAATTAATTGAAAACTAGGAGCTTGTAGAATCGGGGTTGTCATCTTGGGATAAGCTATAGGTAGGATTTCTTTCTGAGAAGTTGAATGATTCTCAACCTATTTACTCAATGGAAATTAACAAGTTCTTTTAATGATATTTTAATTTCATTTCTTATCAAATAAATACCATGCACAATTTACATTTTATCTCCTCTATGTCTCTTGTTACCTAAAGACTGATTTCTTGAGATTTGCTTTTGCATCCTTCATCACTACGAGGAATATAAATTTATAGTAACAGGTATCATATTTCAGAGGAATGGAAACATCAGTCAATGGTTTTGAGGAAAGATACCAGCAAACCCTACTACATCATTCTTCAAAATCACAATTATTTTGCAAAAAAATTGCCTATTGTTCTTTTGTCTGTAACGGCATTTCTGGTCTCACTGGAAGAAAATTTGACAGCACATTTTGAAATGCAGAAATTTTCTAAAATGTGAGTCTTTTTTAAAGTATTAGTAAGCAGGTAGTGAAACATTTCACACTTTTCTCACATCCATATTGTTCTATCCCTAAATTTCTTTAAACTGATTTACTGATGAGGATATTTTGTCTTTTTCCATTCATTAGCATTGAAAGTGCAATTCAGCTGGAAAGATCTCTAATAGTTGATGGCACAGAACCTACATTTAGAATAGAGTTTCAAAGCTCTACAAGCAATTGATCAAAATTACAGAAAAGAGAAGTTTGTACATGGATTCCTTTATCTTCACTATCTCCTTCCAGTGCTACATTGTGGGGATACCTACTCAACTGACAAAAATGAAGCATTTTATCACTACTGGTTTTTTGTGCAGGATTTATTCTCATTGCTGCTGAAAATCCCATGCTCTCTAGTAATCACAAATGCTATTTTGACAAAATTGAGAATGATTATTCTGAATTTAGTGTGTTTCATATATTTCTCAGAACAGAGTTTGGCCCTGAAACAAGAGAACAACTATTATTGGCTCCATTTGCTGTCATCTCTCAACAATTACTTGTAGGGGAAAAAATACATTATTAAAAAGTAAACAACAAACCAGAGAATGAAGGAAATCTCAGCACAATTGAGACTGAAAGCTTATGAAGATTTGCCCCCTGAATTAAATCCTGATTCAGGACTCTATAAATAAGATCTTCCATTATTGCACGACCCTCATTTCCAAGGGGAAAACATATTGTCATATAAATATATTAGCACACATACACATGAATTTCTGGACATCTTTTTACTTTTGTATTTCTTTCAAATACATAAGCATCACAACTTTTTCCTGACAGAATTTCCACATGCAAAACCACTGAGTTTCTGGATTAGTTGTATAGCAAAACCACTGCTGAGAGTGGGGGAATAGTCAAGGGTCTGAGTGTTGAAGAGCCTTGAAATTTCAAATCAAGGCAGGAACTAGAGTGATTTAGATACTCTCTAGGACTTATGCCTTTCTGTCTCCACCAGAATTAAAACTAATTTGAACTCTCTCTCTGGTATAGTTTACTTGGGTTGATTCCTCTTTGATACTCAGATGTACTTTGCTGTCTACATTTGGTCATCTTTCCTCCAGGACTCAGAAGACCTGTTTAGTCGTATACCTTTAACTTATGGGCTTCTTTTAGAAAATTTCTTTCTCCTACATTTCCTCAAGGGGATTCAATTACACAAGCATTCCTTTCTTACCTGGAACCCATACAGTACTTACAGTAACCTTTGCTGCTCAATGAGTGCATTTTTGACTAATTTTTCCATAGCTGATTTATTTCATCTATCTTTGTATAATTTAATTCAAAACATTCCAATAAAATGTATGTAAAAAATGGAAGTATACATATAATTCATGTATCCTTTTCTTAAAATTCAACATTCATCAATCTCATGATGCATGCATACTTTATACTCTTTGTTTGATTTTATTTAAAATACTTGTTCCTCTCTTTCAGCTAATTTTTTCAACTAATTTTTTTTCACATCTTGCAATATGTAGCTGAAGTGATCACTAATGTCAGCTTGTTTTTACAGTAGTTTTTATGACCCTAAAATGACAGGCAGGCAAAGAAGTTACTGTACATTTGTGACATATATAAGGGTATGTGGAGGGTACAACAGACAAATTGAAGGCATGGAAGTGAACTGTTTTGCATAAAGCTCCATTATAAAGTGAATAGATTATTCTTATGGTTAAGTATAAGATGTGTTTCATAACTATTTAACAATGCTGCATTATGGACTTTGGTTATTTTCCCTCAAACAGCTTTTCAATCACTCTCTGCACTGCAAATATTACAGCCCTGAGCCCATACCAATTACAAAGGAAGTAGAATAACCTCCTCTTTCTCTTATGTGCTGCTTTTATTTAAAGAGTCTTTCCAAGTGGACTGATGCCAGCATTTCTACCCTGAGGACTTCTACAGCACATTCACAGATGTCTGGCAGAGACTAGAAATTTATGCAGTGACCCTCTTACCAGTTTGAGGCCATATTCACCACAATGCCCAGCTACTGAGTGGCCAACTTACATCACCACCTTACAGGGGCCCTTATTAATGATAGATATCAAGGAGTCACTCCAAATGCTGGAAACACCAGCCTACTATGTGAGACTTGTGTTAAATTGTGTGACAAGAAAAAAGAAAAAAAACAACCAAAACAAACAGTGAAAAATGCACACCCACTAATCCTTTGGTGAGAACTCTTACATTCAGCTTCACTACACAGGATAAGATTTACATGTCCTATCAGCAGCCACCTCACGCTGAAATGTCCTTATCAGCTAGTAACAGGTGTGCCTCCAGCAAGCTCTCAACTGCACAGGAGGGATGTGAGAAAAAAATTAGAGAAGCCCCTGACACAGGGCTTTACTCTTCCACAGAAGAGGAGATGCTTCTGTGAATCAGTAAGCAACTTCTCTCCCGACATTAGTGGGACTATAAACTAGAATCTTGCCCTAGTTATATATTTTTTCACTATTGTCTCATATATGAAACCCCACATAGGAACCAGCTTCTTCAAGATGGGTATTAGTTACCAGGGGGAAGCCAAACCTCTCTTTTCCCGTATCCCAGAAACTATTTTCCTGGCATGCTTCTTTCCTGCTTATCCCTGCCAGCAGAGAAAACTGCACAGTGAGGATGGCTGGACATGAACGCATGGCCACAAATGGTGTCTCTCTAGTGAAAACTTTGTGCTGAAGATGGTCAGCTGGCAAATAATTACAAGAATCTCCCTTCAAGTTCTTCTGCTCCAGGTTTTTTATTCTCTAAATCTTGTTTCTCTTAGCACTGCTGCTTGAGGTAAAGTACTACATCAGCTTGCAAGAGTTAACATCTCCCTTTTAGGGAAAAATCTGAACAATTACTAAAAACTTCAATCCTGAACTAGGAGAGCTTCTTCTGAATTAGGAGAAGGTGACATAATGCTTCTAAGTGCACTAAAATGCACCCCAGGGACTAGGAGGTGGGGGTAGGGATGAGGGTTACATGAGCTAAAACTTAACATTCTTGAGATAATTAAAGCCCAGATTCTGCTGTCAGAAATTTGCATTATGATCCCATTTGACTCTAACCAGATCCCACTGGTTAAATGCGAATTACACCATTAGCTTAGGATCAGGTCCATTGACTTCAGAGAATGTAAGTCCCTGACATATGAAAAGAAGAAAAGCTTACAAAACACCAAAAAAAACCCAAGCTAAATATAAATTAATAATTCTATAATCTTTCAAATATGTAAATTTCAATTGCACAAATATTTAAACTCTGTTTTTTCTGTATATTAAATGGTCTTGGTGGTATAGGGTTCATTTGCATCGAAACCTTTGAGAGCGGAGAGTGCTGATTTGTAATAAAGGAGCATATGTTCTGAAATAACTGTGTGAGTCATATGATACCAAATACATAAATTTTAGTTCATAAAACCAGTTTTAAATATCTTCAATTTAGTGTGTGACATTTTATGTATGCTGATAGAATTGATGTGCATTCTAAAATTATTCATTCAAAACTGTTGCATTTTTATTTATAACTTATACTGAGAAAAATTCATTCAAGTTCATCAACTAGCTCAGCAAAACCCACACCAGATCCTTTCTTTTTTAATGGCACACCTACTTAATTAACAGTTGTCAAGATCATCTACCTTGCTCATTCCACTGATCAGATTGGATAATTTCTTTGGTTTATCCCACTATATAGTCAACTGCAGGAAATTAAATCTTTATGCTCTTGTACTTTAGTTTTTTTCACATTGTCTTTATGCTCTTTAGAATTTCACCCTTGTCAGCTCTGCTCTTCTGCCAACACCAACCTCTAAGCCAGTGTGCCAGTTTTTAACCATAAATCTTTCCTAGATTTCCTAGACCTTGTCCAAATCTTTCTCTGTGTGGTTTAGCCACAGAATTCCTTCTACCAGCTGTTTTGCAAAGCTACTCTTAATTGTTCCATGAAATCATTGCTCCAAAGAGGAAATTGACCAGGTGACAATGACTGGGCTGAATAAGAGTTATAGTTCAAGAATTAACCAGAGGCAGGTGATCAATCTATGAGCACTACTGATTTATACATTTAGCTCACACTTACCTTCCCCCCCACCCTTTCATTTCATTGCCATGCAGTGCCTCAAATTATTTTGAAAGAGTTTCTATGAAGTACACACAAAGGAAAGGAAGTGGAAAGAGCTGAATATACCTTATAGGATGCAGTGAACTACAGGAAAAATTTGGAAGGAGTTATAATTTTCTGTAAATTCCCTGTCCTTGGGAGTGATTGAAATGTTTCTTTAAATCAACATAGCCAGACACTTCTGTAGCGTGAGGGTGGTGAGACACTGACACAGGTTGCCCAGAGAAATTGTGGGTACCCCATACTTGGAAGTGTTCCAGGCCAGGCTCGATGGGGCTCAGAACAACATGGTCTAGTGGAAGGTTTCCTGCCCATGGCAGAGGAGTTAGAAACGCATGATGTCCCTTCCAAACCAAGCCTTTCTAAAGTTTTTAACCTAGTGTTAATGGGAGCCAATGTCTGATGCACATGCAATGCTTCGAATACTGCTAGGCAAGTAAGAGTTCATTAAAATCGCAAATAATTTGTATTTGCAGAACATTCCAATATTTCTGGGTGGTTTATTTTCCAGTTTCATTACTTTTGAGGGATTAATGTATCAATGCATAATATTTTTAAGTAGGAGGCTGTTGTCTTTTATTTTTAATGCAACAGCTAATGCAGAAATTAGTGAATTCTCTGTTTCCAGTCATATACTAGCTGTTAATAAGTTGTTTTTTTAAAAAAATCAATTACTGTTATTTTGTTTTATAAAAAGTGTTCTTAATTTTCTATGTTTCAAATTAAATCTCTGATTTGCTACATATAGACCATCAGAACATCTGTGATTGGTTGAAGATATACTTCTGCCTTGTTATCTTTCAAATTCATGTAATCATAAAATTATCTTAATAAGCCAATGCTTTCAATGAAACTAGAATGTTTCATTGATCCATGCAAGAGATGGATTTATAATAAAATACAGTCTAGAATGTGTTTTATAGTTTTATATATATATATGTTATATATATTACATATATATATATTTAAATTCCAAACAAAAGTTATTACAATATGCTAGATACATCTGAAGAATTCTATTCTTTATATTAAATATATTTTAGGTTTGCAAAGAAGTAGACAGGTACCTGGCTTCGGAGTTCACTTTGAATATTACCTCAAAGCCCACACTTTTTACAGAAAATATTGTGAAAACTAACTTAATAAGAGGTGAATTCTTAAAAATTTCCAGGAATATTCTAGCAATTATTATTCTCTTAGCATCTTCTATACTGATAAAAATGGTCACCCACACATATTGGAAGACACGGTGGGAGGTTCTTAAATTGACCGGTTCATGATTTGTAAAATAGATAAATTAATGCAAAATGTATAAATTAAATGATGTGAATTATTTTCTTTAAATGAAATGTACAAAATTTAAGGTGTTTTAAAGTACACATTGGAGAGGAGTTCTAATTCAGAATTAAATCTAGAAGGAATGATGACGTATCTTCTTTCTGGTTTAATTGTGAAACTAATAACAGGAATTTAATGTATTTTAACTGAATAATAGATACAAAATCAATATAACTAAAAACAGGTTAATAGACTTCAACCAATTGTATTTTGTTTATTCATATAGTAACTCAAGAACCACTGTTTGTGCTAGTTATCATCCCAGCACATGTGGGCCTTGCACAAGGTCTAGAAGAGTAAACCTTCTGCATGTTCTGGAGAAATTTTGCATCTTTCACTCCCTGCTTTCTTACAAGAGAATTTTCTTGATCTTGACTAGAGCTATTTGGAATAAAATAGGTATAGCTTGTTGGAACTGCTCATGCAGTCATTTAAAACACTTAAGCCAAATAATTTGTGAATGAAGGCCTTAAATACCTCAAAATCTATGCTCCTCCTTCATACGTTTAATTTATTACATTTTTGTGTACTCTTCAATTAGAACTTGAAAGGTGAAAACTTCTCTTAACCTGAGCCATGTTAAAGAAAGACAAAAAATAAAGACACTATGAATACTTTCAGCTTCACGGTGGTTATCCACCAATTTAACAGAGTGAATTTGTAAGTGAATCAAGCTAATTGTCAGAAGTAGCCACCATTTTGTGGCTCTTTCAACAGACAGTTCTCCAAGGCTCTCAGCAATTCATCTCTCCTGCTGTGTGATTCTCTTAGAGAAAATGAGTAAATTGTTTGAAAACTATTAATAATTTCAGCCTGACTGTGGTTCATTCCAGCTATCTTGTGCTCTGCAATGGGCCCTTAACGTAGAATATCCTATATCAGTCATGCCTTTCTTTTGTTTGTGTTTTGTAAGCAATCAAGCAAGAAAATGCAATCAGATTTCTTAGGAAAATGGAAATTGTTCAAATTATTTTGTCTTTTGGTTTTTTTTCCTATGACTTCATCAAAGCAGGACTGTTAATGTTAGCAACTATGTATTTTCAGAAAGATTTCTTTTAGAGTCAAAACTTTAAAACTAAGAGGAGGTGGAACACACTTTATATTATTTTGCTAACTACCTTTTTTATTCCAGCACAATTAATTATTTCAATTGCAACTTTGAAAATAGTCAGTAGATACAAGCGTATATGCACATTATTTACTTAACATATAATTAGACAAGTGAGAAAAAAAATGCATATGTTCTTGTCTTCAGGTATATAATTCAACGTAGAGGTATATCTTTGCAGAAGATGAAATAATATAGTCTGAATCCTGAATCAATTATCATTTTAAGAAAAACCTTTGTACGTGGTTCAACACCTATAAGATCCTTGTGAATTTTACAGGAACTGCCTGACGTTATGGTATGGTCATAACGATGAAAATCTGATACATATACAAACCCCCAACACTCCTGTAGAGACAGCAAATTCAAAGCCTTTCAGTGAAAATGATGCTGACTTGTTTCCACTTTCTTATAAAGTTGCTCAGGTATTTCCTAAGCTGTTCTTGTAAGAGCTTGGTCATTTTATTGCATTGCTGTAACAATTTGTCCTGTGAGCAAAGCAAAATACCTCATGCCATGATCAAACGGAATTAGTAGTATTTGACATTTTGGAGGTTCTCATATACACCATAGCAAAACAAACAACCAAAGATTAGCAAGAGGTCTGAAAGTCTGCAGTTTTAGCAGCTTTTATTTCTATGTATGTGGATGTACACACATTGCCATTTCATATCTTTTCATTACAAGTAGGTATTACTGGACAATTTATTTCATTTCTGAATCAAGATTGGGAAACATATTGTTTGCCATATGTGTGAAGCCTAGGAGCTTGTCTAACTAAACAGCTTAAACAAATGTTTTTAAATATTAATTACAAATATTATTAAAAAATATGTTAAACCTCAGGAACAAAGTTTTAAATAAGTATTTTGAAAACATTATTTCTGTACACAGGATTTCTAAATCTCTCTAATAAAGAATAATTCCACAAAACTTCCTTTACAATGCAAAATCTAGACCTAAAATAGTGCCACACAAGAATTTGTCTCTAGATGCATATTTTGAAAGTAGGTACCAAAATAAATAATGTTTCATATCCCCAAATAATACATTGACCTTAATGTATGTTTTTTTAATAGATAAAAAATAGTTAAGTAAATAGAATAGTCCTGAAAATATTTAAGCTAGAGGAGAACAAGGAAAATAAATACTTATATAAAAAAGAGTGCATTTATTCTTTAAACAAACGTAAAATAGGGGATGGGAAGAGAGGGGAGGGAAGGGGAGGAGTTCTGGACAGAAGGATGATCATGTAGCGACTACTTTAGGGATGAATAAAAGTTAAAGCATGTTAGTAAAGACAATGTCAAAATTATTCTTAAACAAGCAACTGACAAGACTGATCCAGTGTTTGGCTATCCTCTCAATAAAAACATGTCTCCTAATGTCAAGTTTGAAAATCCCCTTATGTAACTTCAAATTAAACATTGAAATAATTAACTCAGGAGTACTACAATGTAGCAGCAGAAATTGGGTAAGAGCATTCTGAGCAGAGAGATTTTTCATACCTCTTTTGTGGCTGTTGCTAACAGAATATTTGGTTATTGTCACTCTCAGTGTATGACGGACCCTCCACTGCAGATCATGAAGACAAAGACCAAGCCCCTCCTTTAGCTTCTTTTACCTGTACTAGCATAGCATATAATACTGATGCATATTAAAATAGTTGGTTTCAGCAAAACAGAGTCATCTGACCAAGGGCCTGGCTTCTTGGCATACTACTAAAGACATCAGAACAAATTCATTGAAGTCAGGTGTGTTGGTTGTGCATAACTTGCTTCTTCATTCGTCTGCTGTGGGAAAAAAAGGGGGCGGAGCCACAAGGGGTGGTTTCTCGTGAGAGGACCATTCCTGTCGGACTCTGGGAAAAGCGTGGAACTACTGAGCTGAGGAGAGAGACATGGTGAACAGCTCTCTGGCTTGGAATCCCAATGGGATAGGTTTTCCGTCGCTGCAAAACTCCACAAAAGTTTTGAACTAGTAAAAACTTATTAACAGTGGTGTTGGTGGGCAACAAGTTTTTTTTTTTTTTTTTTTGCTCTCCTTTTGGTCAGAGAAGAGAAAGAAGTGAGAGCACTTGAGAAATACAAAGGACACCAGGGCTGGTAAAGAGAGAGGGGGAAGTGGTGCTCTAAACGTTGGAACCAGGTTTCCTTCTGCAGATCGTGGTAAAGACTACAGTGAAACAAACTGGCTCCCTATAATTCATGAAATGCATGGGGGGATGCAGAGATCCACTCAAGGCCTGTGGGAAGAGGTGCTCACAATGGAATGGGTGGATGCTAAAAAGTTTTAATCTAGTGGAAAACTCAAACAGAGAGAGAAGACCCTTGTTTCCAGAGATCAAGAAAGAGAACCTTGCTTCCAAATTAGAACCGCTAATCCTTAAAAGACTACACCCCACAAACTAGTGACCCATGCAAATCAGTTTTGGGAAGACTGTTTTTGCCCATGGGTGGGACTTATGTTGTAACAGGTTGCACAGGCTGCTGCTTTGTAAAAATTAAAACAGTGCTAAAGAAGCTTGTAAAAAACTGTCCCCTATAAAGAGGACCCCCATAATACAATGGAAAGAATCTCTTCCATGCTTTGTATCCCTGCATGTTCAGTGAGAAAGATGGAAAGGCTGGGGGGAGGGAAGAAAAGTATTTTAAAAACTTATTTTAGTGCTTGTTATCCTCTTCTAATTCTGTCAATGAATTTATAGTTTTAAACTGAACCTTGTTCTTGCCTTAAAATATTTCTCCCACAATTCTTATTCTCAGTCATGAGCCCCTTAGATTATTTTCGTGAGTTACTTTAAAACCACGACATCAGGGCAGCTGAAGGTGCCTCCTGGAGTTTTCTAAATTTCCTTCAACTTAATTGTACCCAAGGACATCAAACATATTTTGTGAAAAGGGCTGGGTACTATGTAGAATTACAGAAATTGACTTCTATAGATGTTCAATATTGCATAGCTTTCTCCTGAGCAGATTCACAATGCCCTGGCAGCCAGGAGGGCCAACCATGTCCTGGGAGACATCAGGCCCAGTATCACCAGCCAGGCAAGGGAGGGGATTGTTCCACTCTGCTCTGGGCTGAGGTGGCATCACCTCCAGTTCTGGGAATAGTTTTAGATTACACAATAAAGATATTAAGCTATTTGAGAGTGTCCAAAGGAGGGACACGAGGATGGTGAAAGTTCTGGAAGGGAAGCCATACGAGGAGTGGCTGAGGTAATTTGTTCTGTTCAGCCTGGAGAAGACTGAAGGGAGACCTCACTGCTATCTGCAACTTCCTCATGAGGGGGAGAGGAGGGACAGACACTGATCTCTTCTCTGAGGTGACCAGTGGCAGGACCTGAGGGAATAGCCTGAAATTGTGTCAGGGGAGGTTTAGGTTGGGTAATAGGAAAGGGTTTTCATCCGGAGGGTGTTTGGGCACTGAACAGGCTCCCAAGGGCAGTGGTCACAGCACCAAGCCTGACAGAGTTCAAGAAGTGTTTGGACAATGCTCTCAGGCACATGGTGTGACTCTTGGGGATGGTGCTGTGCAGGACCAGAAGTTGGATTCAATTATTTTTTTGGGTACTTTTCATTTAACTCAGAGTAGTCTATGATTCAATACAGGTACAGTTGGGTTTCTGTTTCTTTCTCTGTCTTCTATTGGTTTTTTTTCTGACATCTACTGCTTTTCTGAGCGTTGTTCTGTTCATTCCTCTGTAATTTTGTCTCTTCATTGTATCCAGGAAGTAGAATGGAATGTTCGAAAAATCATCATCCAGCTTCACAACCGACACTCCAAAGAACTGTGAGACAGCTCACACTTCAGTGAATAAATCCATGTGCAAATTTCTGCCTGGGTTTACATTAAGTTCACATTCATTTCATCTCACAATGTTTCCCTTCACAAAAATAAGGGCCTTGCTTTTTCTTTTATTAAAAAAGTGAAATCCTGAGCAATCTGAATGTAAAGCGAATAGCAAAGAAATAAAATGTATCCAAGCCCAATCAGAACATCTAAATCCAGCAGTAACCTTGTTTATCTTCCATTTAATAATATGACAGTATCTGCATGCAACTTTTTTAAGTAGAAAGGCATTCAGTAAATATATGAAGAAATTTCTAGTGATTGGATTCCTCCTTTCTTTTTCTTGTTTGAAAACTTCAGTCAAAACCAAGAAGAATCAATCTTGTTTCCCGCAAACCCTAGAACAAACAAAATTAATTCTCAAATATTCCATCTGCACACACGTGTCTATGCCCCTGCATTAAATAAGCCGAATAACTGCAACAAAGTGATGTCGGCTCTCAGCTGGGTGCTGTACCACTAATGGTATGGAGCAGAATGTAAATTCCACACACGGGAGAATTTTTTCATGTGGTAACTCAATATTTTTCCAGATTGGATTCAAACCAACTTCAAGCAGCAACTTTACTTTTTGTTAGAAATATTAATTTTCAGGGCAAACTTTCTTTTCATCTGACTTCTTTGGCACTTTTCTGTCATGGGTCTCATGAGCAGCACACAGACAAAATTCTGCTCTCTCAGAGTTTCAAAAGGTTAAAGGAAAATTACTGCTTCTTTATTTCTGGGTTACAAATTTTGTTCAGTATTTGCTGTATTCTCCTCTCACATATAGTCTTCCTGTGAGTTTATGCAGCTGTTTTACTTTTCATTGCTGTGAAAGTAATGACTTTCTGGACGAGTCCAAGGTTTTGCCTGCTTGCTCCATTCCCAGCTCATTGTGTCACAACAGTTTTTTTCCCCCTCTTGCCAGCAGTGTTTACTTGTCCTCTGCACTGTCTGTTTGCTGGCCTGTCCACAGCATGCACACGTGTTTTTCAGGGTCTTCATCTCCCCCAACCATCACCACTCCCTCAAAACACATTCTGATATAGGCAACCCTTTCTGCACTGCACTGGCATTTCCCTTCCTGCTATAAGAAAAGACAAAACTTTATTTTTAATCCCATAAGAAATGGAATTTTTGGCAACAGGTTACTGGAAGAACAAAACAAGCCAAATTCTCTCCTACTATAGACGTCGCTGAGTTCCCTCAGGGTGTTATTGCGCAAAGTTTTTCTGGTTCTTTTGATGACAGGTCCTTATGAATTCCAACTTATACATTATTCATAATCTAATAAAAACCATCTCCAGTCATGAACTCAGTTCTTTAATCTGATTGTCCCCTTTATTTTTCACCTTTTCCACAGTCAGTGGTATTGCTTTTATTGTTTTATTTGTTTCTGAAGTGCAACGGATGATGAGTCTGTCCATGATTAGTATTTTCAAAGCAGTTAATATTTTGTTATTCAAGTATGAGGAACAAGGAAAAAATGAACTCAGCACATGGAAGACTTAATCTATCTGATGTCTGAGTTTAAACTGAAAAGAAATACAGGTTGTTTCAAATTATCTTATTGTGGGTTTTTTTAATCTAAATGGCATTCCAAGGTTTTAATATTACCTTCTTTAATTATGTTGTTTTTATAAGCAGTGAAATATAATGAAGATATGTAGAACTAAAAGCTCTGCCTTAAAATTTCAAGAGGAAATATATCAACATTTCCAAAATGGAAAACACTTTGTTTAGAAATGTTCAAATTATATAGCTCAGTGTTTGACATGATCTGCTTTTTATTTGGCCCAAATTATCTGCAAATCTTTAACTCCCCAAGAAAATATTTTTTTACCAAATTAATCTTCATTGAATTTTTCACAGATCTACTGGTGAATACTACAGAAATATAACAATGCCTATTATCAGTCACAACACAATATGCTGTTTAAAAAAAATTTTGCTTATGATAGATCTAAAAATAGGGGTTATTTATATATTTCAGGTATATTAACAGTCTAGAATGCAACAAAAGTTTAGAGGATTTGGTTATATAAAATGTCTTATTGAAAGTGATGTTAGTGCTTCATTTTTAATAAGTACATACTATGTCTATGGCTGCTCTCTGGACCTGGAGGTAAAATTTCTTGGGAATTTCTATATTTTAATTATATTTTATAATGAGTGTGGTTTTGGTGGGGGGGGGGATGGTTTTGGTGGTTTTTTTTGTTTTGGGGGTTTTTTTTATGTGTGGGGGAATAAAACCAAATTAAAACAAAATTAAATTCTCTGTCATATCCCATTGACATTTTCAACTTTCATTCATCTTTCTTACACAGGAAATCTGTGACAGTATGTGACTCTTCTTTAACTTGAACAGTACTGCAAAGATTTTTCCATCTTCATCTGCTCTTTTCAAGAGTTATCTTCATCAGGAAGGTCAAATAATCAAAACCTCACATTGTTCTCAGACTGCTTCTGAAATTCATGTACATATGTAATTAACCTTCACTTTCCAGAAGCTTTTGATTTTAACTGAAATTTTTGTCAGAAATATTCTTGAATGCTTTAACATTGATAAAATACCGTGTTTAATATGGTATCAATTCTGTCTATTGGGAGATGCCAGCTACATACATTTTTACATATTTGTAAATGGCAAATGTCCACAAGTCAAAACAATGTTGATGTAGCAATGAAAATAAGGAAACAATTTTACCATGAATCAACAAATTTATTGACTTTTATTCAGAATAATCACCCTTTGAATAGCTCTCTCTATGTTTTCTGCTATGTAAAAAAGGGAAGGTGAAAACCAATCTGCATTTTCCCATGAGCAATTCCTCATCATTATTTTTTAAACATTTTTAAGAAATTCAAAATTAAATATAAGTACTAGGATACAATCTTAAGGCTACAGTCTTAAGAAATGTAAATTCTCATTACTTCCATGTTAGCTCATCAGTCCATTCTACCAATCCTTACCTCTTATCTTGAGGAAAAGTGCTTTTGAGGTTCTGCCTCTATGCCAACCTAACGTAGTGATGGAACAGCTTGCTTTTCTGCCTTGGGATTTCTAGGTACAGTCAGAATTAAACTTCTCTTTTTCTAACCATTTTACTGCACTGGAGCTGCAGATGTGATAATCACTAAAGGCAGGGTAATTACATATTCAGTTACTGCCTATGTGAAGATGAAGAGTTTTGGTTGGAGTTTTTTGCCCTTTTTTGGTGTTTTTGTTTGGTTTTCTGTTGGTTCTGTTTGTTTGGTTTAGGGTTTTTTTGGGTTTTTTTGTGGGGTTTTTCTTTGTTTTTTGTAGGTGTAGTGGTTTGAGTTCGTTCACCTGAGTTTCTGGCTAAACGCCAGCACACTTACCAGATTTTATTTAATTTTGCTGTGAGATAAGGATTAGGAGTAGGTAAAGCAGGTTCAAACGTTAAAGAATGTAAAGAAAGTTTATTAACATAGCTAAAAAGGAGGGAAAAAAATTAAGAACCAGAACAAAACCGTCAGAACACTTTTGCTCCTTCCACCTTTTCATTTTTTATTAATGACAATACAAAAAAACAACACTTTGACTTTCAGTCAGTTTATCACTTCTAAATTAGTCTTTCTTCCAGTCATTTAGGGAGAGAAGTTTCCTTCTGCTTTACTATGTTGACTCCTTCACAAGAAATACAGTTCTTATGGTTTTCAGCCTCATAACTAGCAGCCGCTCAGGAGAAAAAGATCTCTGCTTGTCGTGGAATGTCCCTCCCACACCAGTAGTTTTCCCACTGCTACTACGGTAGGTTATGACAGTTTATGGGGTATTTTGTTTTAAGGATGAGTGGTTCTACTACCGCAGCAAAGAAATCTCTTCTATTACTGGCAACATAAGTTTTCTTTGACCATTCTCCGGGGCAAGCGATCTGGATTACAGTTTTTTCTCTGTTTCTGCTCAAATTTCTCATCTGGCTGCAATTACTTCAGTATCTACTTATCTTTACACAGGTGCCTTGTTTCACTGGCTGCACTGGCTGCAGGTAGAACGTCACATCCCCCCTTGGACTATTTTTTCATATATTACAGGGAATATTTTAGCTTGGTCTTAATCATGGTTTTATAGAAGAATTTTCAGCTTCTACTTTGTAGTACTCTCATGCTCCTTCTCTCTAAGCTTCAGCTCTGCTTCTCTCACTGATTTTGAGTCTCTATGCTGTGTTTTTGTAGGTGTCTTTACTCTTCTTCTATTTGTACAAGGGAGGATGGGTGTCTGCAAGTTTTATCTGGGTAATGAAAGAATTCATTTCTTTCTCGGGCTTCTGCGACAGTCTCATAATTTTTGCTGAGTTATTTAAAAAAAGTCTGAGTGGGCTGCAGATGCAGTCAGTCAAGTGTCTCATTGGCCTCGCTCTGCGAAGCTGACCTGGCCCAGAGGGAGCCAGCCCGGCCCCTGCCCAGCTAGAAGCAGTGGCCCGGTTCTGCCCGCTGTAGTTAAAATGTTTTGCCCAACTGCATCAGAGCCAGAGAGCTCAGGCTGGGTCCTTCCCACGCTCAGCTGCACTGCTGCAAACTCTCTTCCAAACCTCACCCCCTCCCCCTCTGAGGGGGTGGAGGGCGGGGGGGGGCAAGGGTCCAGTCTTACCAGAGAGAGAAGCACAGCACTTGCTTCTCTGGCAGCAACAGGACAGGAAAAGGGGTTTTTTTCAGGTGTATCTCTTTTAAATATGGTTTTTTTCCTGGAGGTGGAACAACTTTTAATTGGATTATATACCCATCAATACTCAAAACTAGCTGGTCACTGGGTCTGTTTCCCAGGAAGAAAGGTGCACTGCTTCCTGCACCATAGGCCACTTGCAAGACTGACGCTTCCTGGGTAAACCCACAACTTGTTGTTCTTCTTGGGTAAAGTTAAAACTACCTGTGAAACTTCTGTCAGGGAATAAGCAATGGAAAAAACATTGTACTGGATGTAGTATGTCTGAGATCTCTTTCTATGACCAGGATTCTGAAAGTGAATGTACACGTGGTGGACATAAATATGTAGTGATAGCATCATTGGTATCTCTGCATTCAACTTAAATACGGCTCAGTAGTACATTACAGGACTTAATTGCTTCGACTGAATTTTCCCAAATTCTGGTAAAAGATCAAAGACAGTATGAAAGCTTTATCAGTTTTGTATATCTAAGTATTCTGGGAATCTTAAATGAAAGAAATTATATACCTTGCAAATTTTTGTGTATAATCATTGATCTGGGAACTTAATTGCCAGTTTTACACATTATAAAAAAGGAAAAAGAGAACTTACTTTATTCCTGCAAGGTACTACAGGAAGATCAACAAAACCTTATAGTCAACAGAATAAAATACTGTTGACAAAGCTGACAAAACCAGTGTGATTTCTTTACTCATGTCCACAGCCAGATGGGATATAAATGTAATGTTATTTTCTTAGGCTAAGCTCTATCCTCAAACTGAATCAAGATGTAAATGGACTAATTCCAGCACTGCCTGGTGGTGACCAAAGTCACTGTAAAACAGCTGATATTGATATAACTACAATTACAGCGACAATTTTGTTGTTCAACACATGGGTCTATACTCTCAGCTTGATGAAGATAGTTCTGTCATTTTGTGGTGCATCATGTGTTTCTGTATTTTCCTGCAATACATCATAATTCATCTAATAAAAAATCCAGTACTTCAGAGGCAGAATGTAAAACTCACAGGTATTTCGAAATAACTCCAGCTGTAGACAACTAGTTCTAATAACCTGAAAAACTAAAAGATGTTCAGTATCCACCACTTCTCACTTAAGCATATTTGAAATTTCTTATCAGAAATCCACTAGACTGCTTTAGCTTCCTTCCAAAAAAACCCTGCATCTTCAGAAGTAACGTAAAAGTGAAATAAAAGAAAAGAAAATTCCCAGAAATTCACAATGCCATGTAACAGGCAAAACTCTGCAAAAAGAAAAATTGGTTTCCTTAAAGACAATTGTTGGGGTTTAGGATTTTTCCTTTTGTTTCTTTCTCTCAGGGAATTTTCTCCCACATGTTGCTGAGAGACAATAATGACCTGTACTTACAAAAGACAAAAAAAGTTGCCATAGCTCAAGGGAAGGGTGCAGCTGGCTACTCTTTCTTTACCTTGGGGGTTTTCTCTTGGAGGGACAGAGATACCACAAAATTTGGGCCAGAGAAGGGTCTGGGCACAGCCGCTTTGTCTTTCTCTCGCTCATCAGCATCAGAGGGTGAGACAAGCTGCAGTCGCTGTGGGGAGAATTCGCCACTACTGCGGGTGCCTTGTTATATACATATATAAAATAAAATATAGATATACATGTATCTCTCTCTATATATCTATACACATGTATTTTCTAATAAAGAACTGTTATTCCTTTTCCCATAACTTTGTCTGAAAACCCCTTAATTTCAAAGTTATAATAATTCAGAGGGAAGGAGCTCATATTCTCCATTCCAAGGGAGGTTCCCCCCCTTCCTTGGCAGACACCTGTTTTTCAAAGCAAGACAATAGTCATGCTCAGATAATTTGAATAAAACTTGCTTTCTCCATTCCCATCCAAGTGGAACATTTTTCAAAATAGTTTAAGTGAAAAAAAAAAAAAAACTGCAAAGAGAATAAATCAATTAAAATACTTTTTTTGTGGAGCAAGGTTTTCTACTCTGCTTACTTTAATTAAGCAGAGATTTTTTGTGTGTGTGTGTGCTTATTCAGTGAATTCCCAGTTCTTGAATTTACATACCCCTTATGTATTTAATACATACGAGTCAAGAAAAGTCACAGTCAAGCCCAAAGCCAAATTCACTTTTTGCTCTAAAGACTGTTCAGCTTTGACTTAATGTCCACTGTGTGCTCTGTACGATTTGTACTTCACAACTCCAAGTTGACTTACTGCATTTGCTTTAATCAGTTTAGTTTTCACAAGGCCAGAGGTGCTCTTTTTTAATTAGCATAATGAACAAACAGGAGTTATATCTTAGTTTGTCGCAGTAGAAGGGTTCATTAAAATGACTGGATTTATCTTGTTAAACAAGAATATTTGTTCTATGCTAACACTTCCTCTGCTACATACGGGATAGAACTACAGATCAAACAATTTAATTTATTTCATTTCTATCCTTTAGTATAGTTTTTTTTTTAGTTTCTGTTCCCCAGTATAATTAACATGTGAGAGCAGGACGTCAGTCTAGTGAGTGTGAGCTGTTATCCCTACTCTCCAGCATAACAACCTTGACGGGTCCTACAGAATACCTGCACCTGGTGGTACCGGCTGCAAGATATTTTGTCAGCATAAGGAGGCACCGAATGTCCCAGACATTCTTCATGGGAGCCACGAAGCAGGTCCCATGGTTTGAGTATAACCTTAATGAATCATTAGAGCAGGAATAGTAACCCAGTCTTTCACCTTAGGCTATCTGAACTTCCAAATACATTGATGGTTGTCCAAGCCCTGAGATAATAATGAACCTGCAAAAGTAAATTTAAGTTCTTATAGGTCTTGAGTTCGATGGGATTTCAATAAAATGTATGCAGAGGAATCCTATAACTCCTGAAAAGACCAAGCATTTCTTTGAACCTACTGTTTCAAGCTAACCTAAACTAAAAAAAAAAAAAAAAAAAAGTTCCTTCTAAGTTCACTTAGAGTGTGCCAAAGGTGTCAAATGTATACTATATTCATACTACAAAATTGATTTCTGCAATTATGGTCACCGGATTTATTCAGGTTGAGAAGGGGTTCATCTTGTTATACTCCCATGCAATGCTAGTCATCTTTAGGATCAAATAACATTTGGAAAGTTCCCTATGGTGTGCAGTTTTAAGGTTTTAATAACTTCCTAACTCCCACAAAACAGGTTTTCATCCCACTCTATAAGATTTAAGAGAGCTTCCCCATATGAAAGCATGAAGTCTGATGTCTTGTTATTTTTGGCATCACGTTTATATCAATTAAAGGGGCATGAAATGGATTAATTCTATGACAAGCACATTATCAGTCTGCTTTGGAAACATTTAATGACAATGTTGGGTTCACTTTATAAATAGCAGGTGATTTTACAAAGTGTAATAGAATGGAAATTCAAGTTTTGTTGCAGGGAGAGTGGATGATTCAGACAAAGTTTGTTAAAGAAGTCCTGCCACCAAGTGTGAGGGTCAGAAGGAGCTCCTCTATGTATTTGTACTCCTTCTCAGAAAGGGGTTTAAAGCAAGGTGAATCCTTCCTTAGCCTTAGATTTTTGCAACAGTTAGATTTAAGGAAGTTATAGAGATGTATTTAAATCATTTTGTCCTGCAAGTTTTAATGATAGCAAATCAGATAGATTTATAAGAATGAATTATTTTTTAAATAGGCAAAAGATAACAGATGGGTGACCTTCATCAGAAGTACTTACTACATGTATAAAACTAAAAAGAACTACTAGTAGATTACAGAATAACATAAAACAGTGCATGACATCAAGGTACATATGTTAAAGCCAGCAAAAGAAATAGGATTGATTAGGAGTCAAATGTAACTTACCACCAAAACTGTGGTAATGGACACAGATTCTTTTGGTGAAACCCTGGGAGAAACTGTGATGCAGCTGACCCTACTCATAGGAGGAACTCCACATATTTTAAGGAAAGTGTATAGAAGACTTTTACTTTGTGGAAGTTTGCTGTGGTTTTTATAGTTGCAAAATAAATGGCTGTAAATCAAAAATCCAGGTTTTTTATGTTGTCAAATCTCACTTCAAAAGTAGGATGTTTCTGGCAGCTGGGAGATGCCAGAGCAGTGCTAACCCCATGGCACCAAAATAACTCACTACAAGATGCCTTGTCCCATTTATCTCACCAGTCAAAAAGCAACAGTTAAGTTCTAGTGGGGGTGAGATGCCCTGCTACAAGCTTAAAATCTCTCTGTCTCAGAAAATTAGATGTAGGACTTGACAATGAGCCCACATCAACATCTACAAGCTATTGATGTCCTTACACGGTCTCAGCATTTATCAACTATTTATGTTTTAATATTAATGTTTTGTGTCCATATTTCACCATGGTTGGAAAGGACCTTCAAACATCTGTAAAGGGTTGTCTTGCTCTGCCTGCTCTCAACATGAATCAGATTAGTGGTTTCTAAGGAGAATTTAGATGGGTGTAAAGGCAAAATCACACCTGCGTTCTAAGAAAGATCAATAGCAGCTGAACTAATTGACTCATGAAATCATCCATATTCAGCTGTTCTAGAATCTAAATATATTCTTAGTAGAAATAGTGTGATGGGTTTGCTCTGACCACAATTTTTTCCAAAAACATAAGGTGAATTTAAGCAGATTTTAGAGGCAAAATAATACAGGGAGGGATATAACCTCAAATAGAACATTAAATGCTAAACTAGAGAAAAGAAAAAAGCGAGCAAGGAAAGTGGGAAAATAATTTTTGAAGTACCAAAATAGTTTTGCTTGAAATTGTTAATAAATTTTAAAAATCTGTATGAAGTTCAAGGATATTCTGAGCACAATCATGAGAAATTAGTGTCTGTATGAATAGAGGTACTATACTTAAATTAAACTGAAAAATATGTAGAGTTTCATACCACTTGAGTCAGAGAAGGTTACTCTAAATTTATTTTATAATAAATATAGCACAGTAGACAGCCAATAACTTATTTTTACTATCACAATTTGTTAAGTTTTTCAAGATATTTGATTTTTTTTTTCATTTTAAGGAGTCTATCATATTATTTTTATTTTATTACCCATACAAAAGCTTTTTCTGAAAATTATGTAATCTTTCACAAGGTATTTGATGAAAAATACATGGTGCATACTGTAGCAGTTCTTTCTTTGTCAGAAAACCTAGTTCAGGACAGGAAGCAGTGAAAGAGAAGGAAGTGGACTTCATGGACTGTGAAGATGGGACCAAATATTAAAATGCCTTCCCTGGCTCCAGATTGTAATACCAATTCAGTCAGGGTTTTGGGATGAACATCTGCATTACATCTAAATGTGAAGTGGGGTTCATAAGCACAGGAATCAATACTTTTTTTACCCTTACTCTCTGAAAAAAAGAATTATGAGCAGTGATTCTCTAAAACAAGGAAGTCTCTGGTAGGAATAGTTTACAAAGTAATTCTTACCTGGGACAAAATGTAACTTGCGAGACAGTCATGTACTTTGTGATCAGTGCTGCAGCCTTTAACTTTTCAAAGTACTTTTGACACGATTCAGAGAGTCATGATGTATTCATAATTTTGATATCTGTTACAAATAAAAAGTAAGTAGCAAGTTGTTTCTATTTTTCCTCTGGGACAGAACAGAGACACAAAACTGATTACCAGATTTATCCAGAAACATGCATGGAAAACTGAAGTTTCATGGACAATCATAAAAAAAACCCATCAGTATATTGGAAAAATCATATTATTGTCAAGAAAACTGGAATTCCATAATCAAATGTCATTATATGATGAAATCCACTGCAAAAATTTTTGCATTTAACAGATTGTGAATTAAGGTTCTGCACTGTTTACTGTTCAATCATTTCATTTCAACATTTTAAAAGGTGTATTTACAATATGGTATAGTTAACTTTCAGGCATAAAAATACTGTACCCTACTCTGAATTCATCTACTTATTCCTCATTAATATACTTGAGACTGGCTGGAACCAGAGATTCATAGGAGAAATTTGTGTGTGAATATATCAGGAAGGGAAATTTCAGTATTACATTTCATTAGAAATACAACATTTTTCAATTTTTTTATTCAATCTGAGTAGATGGACTGGCTCCTGACTTCTTCAGCCAAACAGGAGACAGAATGCCAGGTGGTGAATAAGTTTAGTCAACAAATACCAAGTTTAAACACTTGTCTGCATGCCAAAATACATCAATAAAGAATTTTTAAAATTATTTTAAATACTGAGCACATTTTAGAGAAATCATGAAGGACACATAGCCCTTCCCCTTATTCAGTAGTAGCTCTGAGTAGTCTGGAAATTATCCTGTCATATTTTCTTAGAGAGATTTTCCATTGGTATAACAAATTGTGTTTTGCGTTCTATGTATTAAGCATGTTGTTATTATCTTCACAATGAGAGCCAAGAAAAGGCTAAAGCAGCTGGATTGATGCTCTGTGGAGCATATAAATGCAGAACTGTGACTCAACAAACACAGTTTTGAGACACCAAACTTTTGTGCTGGGAGAACACATTTGTTTCGTATTAACATTCATTGAACAGTATTCACCTGGAACACTTGAGAAGCTCAGCCTCTGGCATTTCCTATCTCTCACACGGATATTGTTTTCCACTGAAACTTTGAGTTATTGCAACAGTTCAGTGTTGGAAGATATTTTTCCACGACACTATTTCTGAGTATTGTACAAATTTTCCTTTGGATAAAATTCACAAACAAGTCCCAAATGTAGACCTGTTCTGTGCTGTTTGTTTGGATCATTAGATTGCTGAATCAGACTCTTTGCTTTTTAGTTGGATAAAGCAATCAAGCTCAGAACTTGGGGTGCTTTCTTTGTGGAGATTTCATTTGCAACCTATTTTTGAAAGAAAATGTAATGGTGTTCCATAGATGGATACTACCCTGTACTAGTAAAGGATTGCTATTTACTTCCATCCTCAGCATTACCTCTTTAATTTGCCATAGCTAGCTTTAACTTGAACAAGTTAGTTACTGGTAAGTTTTTCCTCAGTTAATTGTTTCCTTCTGGTTGCATAGTTGTCCTCAATGCACAGCCTATACACCTTTCACAGGGTTTGGGTTGCACCCTAAAGTCTCAGAGTGTAACTACTAGAAACTGTGACATACACGGTTGCAGAGTCTAGGTATTTTGCTTTACTGTAAACTGACCAACTGGCCCAAGGTTCTCATTATTAGAAAAAACATCTATTTTACAGGTAAGAAACAGGTTGAAACTATGCAATATTTTCATTACAGCAGAATCCCTGGTAAATAAATACTCGTATCAATTTTTATTTGAAAAGACCAGTATGGAATTCTTGTCATGAAGATAAGTGTCAATAGTGACAGGAACAAGGTAGCTTGCAGGTATGAGTAGCATAAGACCTTTATAATTAGACAGATTTGTTCATTACAGTGGAGTTGTTTCTTTACTGTTTACAAAATATATCATCCATTCCTTGTGATAGTATTTGCCAAAAGTCCATACTGTAGTTCACTACCATAATTATTACACAGTTACTAGAAATGTCCTAATGTGTGTGGGACTCTTTCTAAAGTGTTCCCTGAAAAACAATCTCTTCAAAAGACTCAGATTGGTACAGGATTATGCCAACTTCACCTGAACCACACCTAGACTAAAATGGAGGAAGAACAGATACAAATTTTTCTTAACCCCTTACCTATTACACAGAAGAGCAGTATCATCTTTTTAACTATCTTTTCAACACTTTTATTATGACTTTAAAGAAGGGCAGAGTATTGATTAACTTCCATAACTGACATGGAAACAAATCAGAGGAATATTAATTGCTGAGAAACCTTCATAAATTGAAGTGGAATTGCACAGCCTGCAAAGAAGATTAAGGGCTGCTTTTCTCTCTCTTTTTCTACTTCTGAAATTCTATTATTATGGTGGGGAAAGTGATAGCTTCTGGTATCCGCAGAGAATACTTTCATTTTTTTCAATCATGTAAATTTCATTTGTTCAGACATCTATAATGAGACAGAGGTAGCTTACAATAATTTACATTTCAATCTCCCAAATGCATGTGAAGTGGAAAACAGTTCTGTGACAATAAAATTTTATTAGCTGAGCTAAGTGTAATTTACAGTTAATATATGAAAAACTTCTCACTTCACTTCATTCTGTCTGATAAGACAGAAAGAGCAATATATTAACATAATGGATCTGTGAAGTGGTTAACACTGTTTACTCAACATGTCTGTTACACATGGAATTTTAATTTGAGGCTTTTTCAAGGAAAGTTACATCAAAAATTGACAGTTATTGATTCAGCAGCAAGGTGATTTAACTGTTTTTACATAAATGAAAATCAAAATCCAATTAAACTTGACTTTCTAGCTGAACTGTTTATCACTGACAGAATGATGGGTGATGACTACTGCCACATAATAATTTAGGAAGGGGAGAACCCCTTGCTTTCCAGGTTATCTGCAGATACAGCAGACCCAGGGGCATCTAGGCCTTCACCTTCGTAGTCGATGTATTATCTGTATGTCCACATTCCCAGGAGATGACTTTACAGATAACATTTTAGAATAACCAGTTGGGCACTATAAGCCTGGTAAGCTGCCAGATGCACACACAGCATGGTTGCTCTCTAAGTCTGGTCACAACTGAGATCCCAGAGGCACAAATAACATGGAGTACACTGCAAGTCTGGGCATATTCAGTAAGATTCCACATCTCCAAAAAGTGTGATTAATTTATTATTGTGTCCGAATAAGGTTCAAAAATTGCTGTTGATAAATGCATACTTATGGTATTAGAAAGTGTTGTCAATAGCATTACATTGGAATAAAGCTTTTTCAGTAGGTGTCCCTGTATATAGGGTATTGCCCATCAACATCCCAGGATACAAAAGTGGAGTCTTCTCTGATCTTCTCCAAAGTTACTCTTCCTTGAGGAAGGGGAAAAGATAAAGTTTCAGTTGATGCCATTTCATTATTATCTGGAATTTGTAGTGACTTTAGTCTTAAACGCAAAGAATGTACAGGTTTCACTTCATCAGAATATGCAGGGATATGAAAAGTAACGTGCATTTTCGAGTCAATAAAAAAGTTCAGGGTTTGGTCACTGGTTGAGCCATTCCTTTGACTTAGTTTCTATTTAGCTGCATTATTTAAGCAAAGCCTAAGTACAAGACTTCTGTGCCTTTACTCCCACTGTTTAATATCTCTTTCAGGGTAGTACACCAAGCTTCCTCAGTATTTCTACTCCTTAGGTTTGCAGCTGTTTTCTGGCGAACTCTAGTCAACTTGGACACCCCTTCTTGGTGAGATTTGTTTTTCAGTATTTTTCCACAATTTCTAATAAGTTTGTAGAATGTACTTTACTATGATGAAATCAAACTACTCAAATATAATGCATTCTAAAGATATTATCTTCTATTTTCTCTTTGTTGTTTGCAGACAGTAGTTAGTAGGTATCCATCCTGAACATCCTGAACAAAAGTAGCTAATAGTTAACATCATGACTGAAATCCTACATTTTCTAAGGAAAATCAAGTCGAAAAAACAAAAGCTCATATTTAACTTTTGAAAAACAATGGCTCCCACAAACATGATTTTTTTCAAAAAAATAATAACAATTTAATAATTAAGTTTGCCTCTAAGTTTAATATTAAATTTATGTTATTGAATTGCAACTCTCCTACAAAAACAATATATTACTTATGCCATGAATATAATCCATAAAAATTGAGCTTCCTGAGCAATGAGCAAGTTAGTTCCTTGTGCTAGTACCCAGACACTCTGCTTACCACACTGATGTTCTGGCACGGCAAAATTAGTGGAGAAAATTACTGAAGTTAATGCAGAAACAGCCGAAATCATTGCAAAAGTACGACATCCATCTGTATTTAAAAGGTTATGTACAGCATAGGTTTCAACTACTCCAGTTCAAAATAACTGAAAGGATATAGTGTTGAGACCTTAGTAATAGAATGGTATCTAGCAATCTTTCTAAATTAAATGGTAAATTGCATTTAAATGGCAAATTGCCTTGTTGGTAATTTCAGCATAAAATGTGACTTAGAGCTAATGATGCCTAATGCTCTTAGTTACTGCTTACTATTGTTACTTAGTTACAACATTTTGTTGTTTGGGATACTGTCCCTCTTATGAATTATGAAAATGGTTACATACTTCCCAATTTTTAGAGCAATTTGATTATAATAGTTGTTTTTCATGTCTATCATCACAGGAGCTTACATGACAATTTTGTTGTGCGATCTGTAAGCATGATTTGTGGGAACTTTATACCTGTAACTTATGTGCAGTCAACACAGAGTGCAGACCTGTCAGTGGTCTTCAAGCACCACATTTTCTATAAACATATTTGCATTTATTTCCCCAAGTGTTGATTTATAAAAACAAAAAGGAATGTTTTTAGGTGAAAGAAATATACGTCAGAAGTTATTGCAAATATTGCAAACACATCTCATACATCCAAGAAGCTATAATGGAAGCTATAATAAATGTAATAAATATTCTTATAATCCTAATTTTTGTATGGATTTGTCTTCCAAAAATGCATTTTTCTTTTTTCTTTTTCTTTCCATTTTTTTTCCCACTTGAAAGGGTATAGTTATTACTATTACCTCATTTACGTCCATAAAGATACAGATTTTCTGCAATGGAACATTTCTGTTAGGAGCACTTCTGCTAGGGCAAGGAGTTGAACTTAGAAATGTCTCGACCATGGCAATTCACCTCTCAAGTGCATGTATAATGACCAGGGAAGATCCTGTAGCAGTAAACCAGGACGGAATTTTCAGCTGACGTTGGCCATTTTCCTTTTCCTTGAATGGTGAGCTCATTTGTTGCCTGTGACAATCCTTCTTGGTGGAAGGTGATGGAGGTGGGAGGCAGTAGAGGAGTCCCTCCTCTTTTGGATGCCTCCAGCACTGTCCTGGTTGAGGAGAACACAGTGCTGTTCTGCGAAGCTGCAGCACACTCATGCCTCTCATTTGTCATCTCTCTCGTTAAGGCCTCCAGAGTGATTGACCTTTTGTACTGCCCATGTTAAAACTGCTTTGAACTGATGCAGCCAACTCCAAAACCAAAAAAAATACTTGGTACCTTCTTAGTTCAGATGGCAAATGTAAAGAGCTGGTGTGTTGCCAAGGAGACTAATGTAAGAAAACAAATTAAAACTGATAACCCACTGCTGGACCAAGTCAGACCCTTCACTTTACATCAAGAAAATAATGCATCAGGAAATATATCAGAGCACTTGGCAAGTCAAAGGGGTTTTGTTAACATTCCACCAGTTTAATTTAGTGGATTTTTTTCCCCAACAAAGGTATGCAACTAGTGACAAACTGCCCATTCTTGAAAGCACATGCATGTTACCAGATCTCATACACACATGGCCTGTCCTACACCCAAACTCAGGCAAAAGAAAATGTACTGATTTGTGGGTAAAGCCTGCAGGTACCAGTACCGATGACTCGACTTGAGGAGGTCACTGAAAAAATTACACAACCAGTGCAGGAACTGGCATTATTGGTACATTTATATGCTACACATATGAGCAATGAGGAAGGACTAAGGACTATATTCATGCCTTAAAACATCATGCTTGTAGAATGCTTCACCTGATACAAGAGATGCTCTGTTTTGTCTGTTCCTACAAGATAGGTGTATATTTGTTTCCAGACTGATTAATCAGTTGCAATGCTCTTTTCTTTCAGAGCTCTGTCTTCACTATGCACTTACACCAGGATTTATTACCTATTTTTACAAAAAATGTAAGAAATAAGACATTAGAAGAGGACTCACAAATGGATCAAATTATGTTTTGTTGTTGGGCAACTACTCAGAAAGATTCAGAAGAGAACTATCTGATCACCACCTTAGGTTCAATCTGATATTTTTCTTCTACATCTTCTATTCTGTTGGAAGTAGAAACAAAATTTTGCAGATCTAAAAGAAAATTATTGCATGGATGTCCTTATCTCTTGATTTGTTTATAGAGTTTATATGGTGAACTTGCTTATAAATTCATGACACTGTCATTATTGAGGCATATTGACAAAAACCACTACATCTTATGTACATCAAAGATTAGAGCAGTTCACTCCTGCATATCTTATTGTCTTCCTACATATTTCTCTTGCAATAGACTTTGTCATTAAAACAGCAAAGCAACATTCTCTGTCAGCAAGTAGACAACATATATTACATATACTGAGGATATAATACCCACCTTTAAGTTTCTAGGCTCAGAGATTTCTGTATATATTAAAAATCCTTTTTGTTTCCTAAAAACAACAATAGGGTTGTTATGTACTGAAGCATGGCTCATGCTTACTTCCTTTCAGACACAGGATCTATTACTCCCTGTTTTATAGAACTATGACTATCAGCCATTACAGCAGTAAAAGTTTCTATATTCAGCTCCACCAACAATTTTTCACCTTCTGAGCATTGCTAAGATGCAGCATGGACATAAAGGCTTGCATTGTTTTAATATTTTCTTCAAATTTTAATTCACAAGCTGAAGGTTTAGTAGGTGGGATATAAAAAGGCATTGTGAGTGTCAATAATTTGTTTCTACTCTACACTATTGAATATTTCTGATAGCAAAACTATCACTTTGCATGACTTTAGTTCTAAAACAGACTTCTCAGAAAGAGGTAGGTATACATAATGATGTTACCTACTCTTGCTAGTTTAGAGAAAAAACTACTACTTAGTAATTTCTGCGAAGATACAGTTTCAGATTCAAAATAAACAATTGTAGACTTATAACACCAGCTTAGTTGCAGTTCCATGTAGTAAATATGACTTGCCAAATAAAGTCTGTTGTGTATAAGATGAGATTTATACATTTTATCTGAAGACACTGAAAAATCATATTGTAGAAAGTAACATCAGGATATTACGATTAACTATTAATTTCTAACTTCTCTTGGAACCATGCTTTGTAGAATTGATAAGTGTAAAGGAATATGTCATAAAGAACCTTGTCACAGCTCCTTTTAGTATAAATCCAACACTCAATGTGCAACAAGCTAAAGTGGTGATCATGACAGTATTGCTGAAGAATGCAAAGCAACCTTTGCAAGCCTGTTAGGCTAGCAGAACTCGTGAGAGTCTGTCAGACAAAATGTTTCAGGACAGAAGGTTCAAGAAAGGGCATACAAAGCAGGAAGTTGACAAAGGAGTTCTGGTGACAGGAAGAATGAGGAATACGCATGTGTGAAAATGCATTGAGAGAGAGCGGGAATACACTGGAAAAAGTTTGGTTGGTGGAAAACTTCAGTATGACAAAGAATAAAGAACGACCATGCAAAGGACTTCTGAAAGTGGGACTCTTGTGGACCCTTGAGGAGCTAATGACATCTCAGCAGGTAACAAAGCAGGCTGACAGAGGGAAACGATGTAGAAGTGAGAGAATAAAGATGTCTGAGCTTAATTATAATTATGATAGGTTTTTCCTTTTCATTAATAAAATTCTATCAATATATGCTGTACAATGATCTGACATGTTTTTCAACACAACAAACTTCAGATTTTTTAAAGTAAAGCTATCATATCAGAATGTTTGAGAAAACAATGACAATTTCATTCTTTATTCTCAGATTTTGCTATGTTATTAATCTAACTGTAATCTCATTTCTGACAACCCAGGAGGTATTCTTTTCTCACACTTTCAAGCTGGTTTGAGTGAATATGAGCAGGAATTTGGAACTTTCTGAACAACAGAAGGCTTCCAGCTGATAGTTGATAGAAATAGATTCTCAGCCAAACAGGAAGAATAGAAAGAAGCCACAGTTTGGGGGAATACATATTAGTACTGCATGCATTACCCATATGTTTGCATACACAAAGATACATCTGCACATAGGCACTCAGCCAATATTAACATAACCTAGGTAAATGAAAAAAAGATTTTGTAATAAAAATAGAATGTTCTGTGATACAACAACCATGACTGAACATACCCACCTCCTGAGTTATTCTCCATTTCAAAATAAAATTCAGGATACAGAGGATCAGAATGAATGGCTAAATAGGCACTTCTACAGTGCACTGTGATGATATCTTGAACCAAGAAAAGTCTTGAGGAAAGCTTTCTTCTATTGGACAGCTGCATTTTTTGGATTATGTGGTCCTTATATAACTGGCAATATTACACATCCATTACAGATGAACTGTTGTTAATTAATTATGCTACAAAAAACCACAATGTTTTGGGCTTTGCATATTTCCTCCAATATTTGTTATACTTTGTTAAAGAGTGAACATCATTATTTCTCACGGAAATAACCAGTGTGCTGCATGCAGCCCTAAACCAGCACAAACCTAAACAAAACGCCATATGTTTGCTTGCCGCAAACAAGAGCTTCCCCTCCCTTCCAGACTTGAAAAAGCAGCTGATAACATTTTACAGCCAACTCATTCACAAAACTTTTTTTTCTTTTTGAGTTTTTTTCAGCTGGAAGTGACTTCTTCATTAACATACCAGTCAGTAGTTAATACTCCCTAAATATATACATTTTGTTGACTGAAAAAAACACATATTCAGGTATCATTCTAAAAGGTACTGACTACTGCAACACAAGATGAGTACCTCAGAAACAACCACAGCAACAAACAACAACAACTAGAGGCACAGAAAGTGGAGTCATACTCAATTCTCTACCCATACAGAATTCTCAATTTTTATGAGAGACTTTTTGGTCATTTTTTCTAGTTCCTATGGCAATTGGAATTCTGGTTTTGTTAATACAATAAAAATTCACTTCACCAACATGATAGAAAGTCACTAATGATATATGACTTTTATCACATTAGTACCTTTTTCATGGCATTAGAAACTCAATAGAGGACAGGAAAGTCACTGATCCTGTGGCAAAGTCCCTAATAGAAAGTAGCAGTTGCTAGTGTGCTACGAAAGATGCATTATTTCACAAGATCTAAAGCTTTATTTGTTATATGACCTGTTTCTACCTGTTTCTGGTCCAACCATAAATAGCTGTGGTCTTTTTTGTTATTGAATAAATTAGGTTTGGGTTTTTTGAACCCTTTTTTCAAAAGTTTAACTTACAATGTACAAAATTAATACAATTATAATATGTGGTTATGTTCTTTTTTAATTTAAATATTTTAGTATAAAGAAGTAGGGCCTGATCTAAAGACTGCTTAGACAACTAAAATATTTTAGTTTTGTGGATTTAATCCTTTCATAAATACACAGCATAGCCAAATGTTTAATAAAGTCCATTGTGACAGAGCCAAAAAGAGAGGCTTATGTGACTTGAACTTACATATTCATGTTTATTTCAAATCACTTTGAAAAGTTATCTACTTTGATGTGAGTCATAGAGTGATTTTCAAGTAATTTTCCTAATACCGTGATTGAGCCTTTGGGGAAGGACTGAGGGGAAGAAAAAAAATTACTTTTAAAAAAATATTTTGCCTATGTTAATGCAAATTTATTATTATCTAAATTAATTTTGTTAAAACTAGGACAAAGCTTTCTTTTTGATTAAATCTGTGTTAATTTTCATCATTCAAAACAACCTGTTACAAAAAGTACCTAGAGAACTCATTGACATACTTTCAGTTTAAAACTTTTTAAAAAATATTAAGTCCATCTGTTGTAAAACATCCACTTACTGTGAAGTAAGTTATATGTACAAGTGAAATTATGGAACTAAAATTATTAACCTAGAACCAGAACTATGGCATCAATATACTGAATAATAACACTCAAAATTAAAAATAAACTGCAATTAACAGACAAGACAGTTACAAATGTAAATATTAAATCTCAATGCATAAGGTGTTCTGTAACAAGTGGAAACACTTTCTTCTGGTGTCAAGACACTGACACTAAAGATTTTCTCTAACAGAGTGGATACTCAGCCTCTTGCAGAATTATTTAGCCATTACAAAGATTACCGACTTTGACATGATAAAAATCTGATCCAGAACAAAAACTCCCCTGCCATTTTCAGGAGAAATGTTGTGCTTCTGGAACAACACTCTCTGACCTCAACGATTTGTTGACAGTATGCTTTCTATCCCAGAGCACCGATAATATACAGCTTATTAACTCTCAGCGGAGAATACAGTTTGAAGTCTCTTAAGTCTCAAGTTTTGCATTGTGTATTAATTAGTTCAAATTTATGCAGCTGTATGAATCAAGCTGGCTTCTGGTCACATTTACCACTCTTTTTATCTTGAAGTCACTGGTATGAATCATACAGGAAAGCTTCCTGCAAAGTTCTGCAGAGGGAAAAAAATGTTGTCTACCCTTTTGTCACCAGTAATCACTTAGAAAGACATTTTTGATTAGCATTCCAGATGTAGACTAGCTTCAGATTGGTAAATATTTGATATTCTGGTATTAATTGTTCAACTGGAATCTCAACACAACAATTTGTTTAGACATTGATATTATCCTATCACTTCAAGATCACAAATCTAACTGAACGTTTCCTTTGAAAACACTAGGTGGTTAAGCTTCTAAGAAATGGTTTGTGCATTTCAGTCAAGTTAGTGATTAATTACTTGCTATTAATAGAAATCCTGATTTGAATTCAATATTTTTCTTATTTAGCTTGGCAAAAGCATTGCACAAAACTGGAAACATGTGTTTCCCTGACAGTGGAGTTCTAATCCCCAGGAGTCCCAAAGTGTATTGTGAAATGCAGTCAATCATGTGGTGGTCCAACAACAACTTAGAGATGGTCCTTGGGCTTCCCATTATTCTGGTCTTGCTATTGAAAGTGAAAGCTTCAGAGGCTCGGACCTGTATTGGCAATCTCACCAAAAATCATGGAATGCTTTTTTACCCAGAACATATGAGTAAAGAAAGATGCTATCTAGAAAAGATGACCAGTGCCCAACACCAGATATATATTCTTCCTAGAATCTATGGTATTTTGATCACAGACTTGTTTGTAGATCAAATATTGCATGTTTCAAACAGAAGTAGCACACTGTTGTGCAAACAGAAACAAACAAAAACACCCCAAAAAAACCCTTGCGATATCAGTCCCTTCAGTGCTGTCATCAGTAGAGCATCTTTGAAGCTTATTTTTCAAAATTGACTACTTGTTGACATATAGCTAAATGTGACCAGTTTCATTAAGCTAGGCAAGCATGAGAACAGCACAGAGTGAAAAAAACAATACTTTCCTATATAATTAAATACATATGTGTGTGTAAATATAAACATATACTTGATGCTATATGCATGAGATAAAAATCTCCAAAAATAGTAGTAAATATGTAGCTAACTACAGACTCTACAACTCAAAAGCACACAACTACACATGCATATTACAAAAGAAGAAATAGAAGCCAATTATGTAAGCTGAATAGAACTAATATTAAGTTATTACTCTGTATTGCATATTTGACAAATATCAGTGTCTAAATTCTCTAATTAACCTGACATACAAAAAAAAACCCCATCTGATTTTGTGTGTATTTTCTCCCTGTCTCTCTTCTAGACATCATGGTTTTCCCCTCTATTTTCACTTCACGCGAAGATTTTCCAACAAACATCAACCATTAGTAGATAATACCATTACATGTCTTCTAATTTGTAAATCCACAGGTACACAAAAGATTTTTAGTTTCAAAATATCTGATATAAAAGTATCATATTCTTTCTGTAAGTTTATTCATGGTGTAAGGAAAAATGTCCCTTACCGTGGCCAGATCCCTGATCTAAACCTGAAAAAAACCACTTTTCTCTCAGAAAATCAGCAGTTCTCTATATCAACAGTTGGTCTCTTCAACGTAGGTACTTTTTGAGATCATAGTATTGCTTGGAACCAACATAGACAAGAATGATAGCACTGCTACAGCAATGATCAGGCAATATCAGCTCCAAAAACTGCAGGATAGTCTTCAGAAATAACAAGTCTGTTGGGTGCAAACTGGCACAATCTTTTATAGTGTGAATAAAGTCACAAGTTAATTCTAAGGCTTAGCATATCCCAAAGATTTGTGCTCCTACTGCACTCCTTTCTGCTACTACTGACACTTCAGCTATCTCTAGGCAATATAGCTGATTTTCAAATATGTTTGAAAACATGCCTGTATGTCCAAAGAGAGATTTCTGTGGCTTAGCTAAAGTCTTCTGGAGGAAGAAAATCCCCCTCCTAGCTGAAAAATTTCTCTGTGAATTTATCCAATAGGATAAATTGTCATTAATTCCAATGGAAATGTTTGCTGAAGCATTTTTATCTTCTCTACCAATAAAAGAGAATGAAAAATAAACTGTAAAGTAGAAATTTCTTGGTAGTAGTGGTAGTCCTGATCATTTGAATAAAAGATTGCATCAAAATGACAAAAAAACCCCAACTATGAAAATATTTCTCATTTTCATGATCATAGAATCAGAGAATCATAAAATCTCCTGAGTTGGAAGGGACCCATCGGGATAATTAAGTCTGACCCCTGACCCTGCACAAAACTGTCCCAAAAAGTCCCATCATGTGACTGAGACCATTGTTCAAATGCACCTTGAGGTCTGTCAGGCTGGTGCTGCAACCACTCCTCTGCGGAGCCTGATCAAGCACCAGCCACCCTGTGGGTGAAGAACCCTTTCCTAATATCTGACCTAAACCTCTCCTGACACAACTTCAGTCCTGTCACTGGTCAAAAGATATGAGGTTTGCAGCTGCCCTTCCTCTTCAGCTCANGAGTTGGAAGGGACCCATCGGGATAATTAAGTCTGACCCCTGACCCTGCACAAAACTGTCCCAAAAAGTCCCATCATGTGACTGAGACCATTGTTCAAATGCACCTTGAGGTCTGTCAGGCTGGTGCTGCAACCACTCCTCTGCGGAGCCTGATCAAGCACCAGCCACCCTGTGGGTGAAGAACCCTTTCCTAATATCTGACCTAAACCTCTCCTGACACAACTTCAGTCCTGTCACTGGTCAAAAGATATGAGGTTTGCAGCTGCCCTTCCTCTTCAGCTCACAAGGAAGTTGTGGACTGCAATGAGGTCTCTCTGAGTTTGAGGGAGCTGACAGCCTCTCCTAATTTGGTGTCATCATCAAACTTACTTAGTATTCCTTTGAGTCATGCATCCAAGTCATTTATGAAGATGTTGAAGACAGCTGGGCTGAGGATGGAGCCGTGTGTAACCCAGCTACTGACAGGTCACTAGTCTGATTCACCACAACTCTCTGTGCCCAACCCATGAGCCAGTTGCTCACCCATCACATTAGACATTTATCCAGCTGTGGGCTGGACATTTTGTCCAGAAACATACTGGGAGAGACAGTGTCAAAAGCTTTTCTGAAGTCCAAAATTCTTACATGAACTGACTTTCCTAGGTCAACTAGATAAACCAAAATGATGTGGGGGTGAGGCACAAAGGGAAAGAAGTCCTGGTGAAAGTTTAGTGAAGCCAAGCTAGAGCATTAGAATACCCACAGAAAACCAAGTAAATCAGACAAACTGTAAAAATTATCAGTCATACTCAATTCCCAGACAAATTGTTTGTACAATAAAATAATCAAAATTACTCAATAACACATTACAAAAGAGTGGTGTATTTCAAATTTTGTTTCAACATGTAAAAGCTCTCTCCTCAGGGAAATGTTAGTCCTTCAGACACAAAATCATGGAAAAACAATCAGACACAAAATCACCAAAAAAAGGCACAAAATCAGACAAAAAGTAATGGAAAATGACTTAATGAATAAAAAATTTTAAAAACTCCAAAAGGTAAAATAATGACAACAGCATCATTTCCAGGAACAAAGATCTTGTCAAACATGTGGGTTGTCTTTCTTGACTAGGTTATAAATGATGCAAATATAAGTGATTCTGTTATTATTATGTATCTGCACTTCTTCATTGCATTTGGCATGAGATTATGATTTTAAAAGCTTGTCTTATAAGAAATTAGTAGACAATCTGGAAAGTTAATTCAGAGATATTTAGAAATCTGCCAATACTGTAATCTGATAATTTTGTAGCAGCAGAGACGAATTTTTAGTCAGAATTTATTTCTATAAATCTGTTAAAAGTAAAGATTTTTTTTTCAACTTACCTTTTAGGGACTGTGAAGAATAAAAGTAGCTTGTGCAACAGCAGTGTTTGTTTAAGCTGAAGATACTGATGGACTACTAAATGTTATTTAATGTTTTCTATTATTATCTGATGATAAAGAGCAACAGAGTTTTGTTTATATATTAACAATTATTTGATTAAAGAGAAATAATGGCCTCTTAGTATGTCTGGCCCCTTAAAATGGTGAGATACTACCTAACCAGAGTTCTCCCTTTAGGTTTATGGTTTTCACAGAAAGTATAATGAAAAGATAAAGGAACAGATCTATGTATTAGAATAATAATGCATTTTTAAAATTCTGACCTATGTGATCTATTAAAGGAAAGCCTTATAAATATTACCCTATAAGTACCTACATATGAAAAAAAAAATTAGAACTTTTGTTCTTTTCAAGACCTTCCTATTAAAACCACAAAATAATATTATTATATTGCTGGAAGGGAAACTATACAAATCTTCTCTAGAGAAGTTTCAAAATTAAATGCAGTATCTAATTATTAAGGTCAATTACATACTCAAAAAAAAATTTTCCAAAATATATGATGAATTCATTTAACTTAACGTTTCCAAAATGAGGTTTGATATATCTCTTAGAGGTGTTTTGAAAGAGTTTCAGAAAAAAATGAAATGTTGGTTCTGTGTGACAGCAGAGATAGGTACCAAAACAGAACAGAACTTTCTGGTAATGGATTTTCACATTGCATCTCTTTCCTCTAAAGCGGCCTGACTGGACCAACTACACTGATACATACTGATTCCAAATTTCTCATTTCAACTGGACAACAGCACACTTAAAGAAAGAAAACTCTGTAACAAGGATACTGAAAGTGGTTATACTGATGTCCTTGTTTCTGAAGACTGGGGTACATTGTTGTCAAGACATAGGCTGAGAAGGAATCTTTCTGCTTTATCATGTTTTCAAATTTTACTTGGAGAACCACTCAGATTGGGAAGAGGACAGTACACTCAGTCTCAGACAACTACGGTGACCATGTCTTTGCATAATATAATCTTTGCTTTTTCTTTGTTAGCCTCTACCTCCAAAAATCCACTTCTGATACCGCTAGTATCTTGTGTCATTAAAATCTTTAGAGACATAATTGAGAATTCTGTTAACAAGAAGTAGAGATAAGTTACAGGTCTAAGTGGGAGACCCTGTGAAATATACCTCCTTAAATCCTTAACTACATTAAATATTTAAACTTGATGAATTTGCATAAAAATAATAAAAGTCAGATTCCAGATTTAATTGGCAATAAGATAGGGGAAAATAATGCAACAATGAAACAACTGTGCGCTACATGAAATATCCTCTATACTTTGCCGCTTAATTTCTAGACAAATGTGTATTCAATTAACATTTTTTAAATGTGGTTATTCACTATCTTAAATTTAATGTGAGCAGGAAGCAGCAGTTTCAACAACAAAAGGAACAGTAGCAAGGTTTAACATCTGAGAAGGACTTCAGCAGGGCTGCGTTATGCCACTGCATCTGTTCAGGCTTTATACTGAAATGGTAATGCACATTTATCTTGAGGGTTACAATAGAGGAATTCAAATTAGAGGAAGCAAATGCTGTAATATCAGGTATGCTGCTGATGTTGTGCTTATCACCGAGTCTGAAGAATCACTTTGCAAGCCAGTAATGAGAGTGGCTGCAGCTAGTTCAGAGTGAGACTACCTGGGAATGTAAAAAAGACAAGGGAGTGACATAGGGGACTGAAAAACAAAATATTACAAAAATAACACAAAAATAAGATCAGGAAGTCAGACAAATAAAGAGTCTTGACAAGGTTTTCATTGTAGGAATATGAAATTGAACTATGCCTAGAAGATTTTAGATGAGCTATAGAATAAATAAACAAAATAAGGCTGGGAAGAAAATTGAACCATTTTTTCTTCCTGATGATGTGTCTAATCTGACAGCAAGCAGTAAGTCATGGTTATAACCTTCATTTTCACTTTTATTTTACTCTACTGATTTATATTGTTACAAAATATGAGCAATCTTCTATGCTTTAAGCATTTTTTGTTTGTTTGTTTATTTGCTTGAATGCATTTTATGAAGAAAGTATTTGTGTGGAAGGATAACATTTTCACAAAATTTTAGTGAAAACTCAACTGATAGACAAAAAACATAGCAAGTATATTTGTGCACTTTACAAACCGTAATTTTATCTTTATATAGAAAGCAACCACACATTATGTTACCTGACAACTACTACCAACTAATTAACACAGCTGGAGAATTTGCATTCATTCAAACTCCACTTATGGAATACAGAACTGCCAAGAAGACGGATAATAAAACATCTGTTTTAAAGATAAAATACACCATAGTCTTGTATTCCGACTACTTGAAATAAGTTGAAAAGATAAGGGTAACAAAAGCGTTCTGGATAAAAAGAATGAGAAAGAAGAAAATCTAGCAGAGGTAAATTAAAGGTGCAGGCTAAACCAAGGTAAATTAGGCAAGCATTTGTTACTGACAAGTAAAGCAGAGACAACAATCCACAACTGATACAAATTCATGAAATGCTTACTTCTGCAGAATCACCTTATCTTGCCCTGTGTGCAAACCTATAGGCTGTGTTACCTGGAGGAAAACAAGAGGACTTTTGCTAATTTTTTCAGACTAATAGAGTTTTATAACTAAATAAAAATTGAAAATAATTTTTTCAGAAAACTACTTGAATATTTCTACAGCAGAGTCTTTTATGGATATATGATGCTTAAAATATAAGTCTAATGAAAAATAATCAAGACTGAAACTATAGTTTGTCCTGTCCACATTTTTGCCTGTTCCGCCTCAAGGGGATACCTGTATGTCACAGCTGTATACACTGTGAAAATCTCATGAAAATCAGGTATGTAGAACTGACAGTTGCAATAGCCATAAAAACTTGAATGAGTAGACTTGACTTTTTTGGAAATTTTTCTTTCTGTGAGTCTAAACCATTATATTTTTAGACACAGGTTATATATGCTCCTAGTTTATAGCCTGTGCTAATTACTTCTCCGAACAGAAGAAAAAAAATTAAAAACTCCAACTCTAGAAAAGGAAATTAAATTCTAAAAGTAATTTTCTACAAATGTTCAATACAGTACTCATTCAACATCATTTTGTTTGACACAATGACAATTAAATATATCATGCAGTGTACTAAGTGCCAGTAATAATATTTGATCGTAATTTAAGGGTAATTTGAACAAATAGCTTAACAACATGATGCAACATAATTACAAAATAATAGAATGGGGTGATGTAAAATAAGAACTGACAGAGAACTTCACCTTCCTACAAATTAGCTTTTTCTGAGTTCAGTTTTAAATTACCTTGTATTTAAATCCTTATTTGCACACCTGCTTCAAATAGGGCCTGGGGGCTGCAGCAAGAACAATAAAATCAATTTTCTCTCCAGTCCCACTTCGGGTGACACACTAATATTCTTTTAAAAATATGCCATGGATTTTGAACATATGTATGCACACAATCATGTATTGCCATGTAAAGCTGAAGAAATACACACCTATAATTCTGCATAAAATTTTAGAAGTTCACTGGAGCCCTTGATCTTACAAAAAGCTGCTATCCTTTTGTGTTTATTGAAATAATCATGCTAATCTCTCAACAAAAGAATATCTTTCATTCGTGTACATACAGGATAATTGGATAGCTGCATTAGTAAGCTTTCATCTTCTTCCTCGTATTTGCAAGTATGTGTACGTGCACATACTCTTCGTGCATATATAATTAGTAAATATTGAATATGGATGTGCGTAAAGATACGCATCTATACATCTTTACGTTCATAGATAGGTAGAATCTAATAAAATATTTGGCCATGAAAGCAATGATGTTAAATGTTATTAAAATAATTCTTATAAGGGACTGTTTTAAAGACAGCCCAAGTGAGAAAGCTCACTAATAAGGCAAGAATCATCCATCTCTCTGATCAGGTTGTATTTTAAGTTTTTCTTCAATCCAGTTATATGAGTTGAATAAGTTGATCTACAACAGCTTTCACCACTGTGAACATTTATTCTGTCTCATGCTAATGGCAGGTCATTATTATCAGTAGGACAAGGCCTAAATCTATCAGAGTATATCTGAAATATTCTTTTCACTTTATTGAGACAGATTCAAGAATTTAGATCATGGGCTGTTTATTGCTTCATGTTCTTTGGGATTAAATATATATGATTTATAACATAGCTGAGAAGCAGCTGTGGATGCTGAATTTGACTGGTCTCCACATGGAACTTCAAATGAATGAACAGGCTACATTTCTATCTGACTTATATATAATTACTCAACATGTCATTTGACAAGAGAGGATAAACACAGTCAAAAACCTTTTATGAAGAGATGGAAATATTGAGGTCTTTTCCCCAATATTGAATTTTCCCATTTTTTTTTCCTTTAGCTAAATTTGAAAGGCTTTGTGTTGAAAATGTTTCCAAAGAAACCAGTAGGTTTTAATGTAGAATATCCTCCTCAAGGAATAGATTCTATTTCTTCCTTTTTTTCTGAGGACAAAAATATTATTATCTTAACATGAAAAGTCTATGTCTTCCCTTGCTGAGGGAAAAATAAAAGAACTTTAATATAGCCTAATTCATCAAACTGATTTTTTCCTGCTCTAAGTTATTTCTCCTTGATATTCCCTTTGGTTGCTCTGAGGTTTTAAAGTAGTTTCATACATCCATATAGCACAAATTATTTAGCTATTACTTTAGATTTGTATTCATTACATGTCTGCATGACTTTATCATTGCTCAGCATTATTACACCCATAAGAGGATGGCTTGTATTGTCTGAGCTACAAAGGTAGGGGTACTTCATTTTGAAATTAGTATCTTTTCAGCACGTATTCAAGTGAAGAGCCAAAGAGTCAGTGTAAATAAGTTCTTATTTTTCTAGGCTTCTTGTCTCTAGAACACTCTTTTTCCTGTAGTTTTGCCCCTTTTTAAAACCAACATAGGTAGCTTGCAACCTGTCTTAAAGGCATCTAATACTAATGCTAGAACAAGGAAAATTGTAAACTTTATGTTAACAAGGACAGGAATTTCACATCTTGATTAATCTACAGCAGACTCCAAACTACAAACATTAATAAACAGACTTTTCTTTCAGCCTGCATATTTCTCATCTTTCTCATATTTTGGAAGTCAAGGAAAAGCTTCTTTGCAGCACACTCTCCTTTGGAAAGACTTATACTAATGGAAAGCACTAGCTGACCATTGGTATTATCATCTGTTCAGCAGATGTCAGTGCAGTATTTATTTTAGGAGTTCTTATCATGAAAATATTTTGGTTTAAGAATATTAAGTTATTTCTTTCTTTGTACCAATACCAAGTAAAAGACAATGTAGCCCTTTCTTATAAGCTTTATATTAAGTGGTTTTAAGTATGTAAACTAGTCCCTTAAGAACTTAACTTTCTGAAGTTAAATGTAAAATGTGACTAAAGTTCTGCATGTACAAAATGCACATTTTCTCATACAAATTTAGGTGATAGTGATGTTTTACAAATGCTTGGATTAGTTTGAGCATGTGGTTTGCTATGCATGTCCCAACAACTCTTCAGAAGATTCAGAAGAATCACCCTCGGTGAGTATTTAAGGTGGGGTATATTTGGACATGTTCTACTAAATTGGTAGGAGACCAGGTACTAACACTGCACTTATTAGTTCTGGTTGGTGTTAAGACATGCTGATTCATGTTTTGTAGCTTATTGAGCAGCCATAGTGTGTGCGACTTGGAGCTGACTGTTAAAAGAAACAAAGAACAATCCTTAATCTCTCTGTCACACAAAATTTCATTTTCCAAACCAAGATGCAACTCTTTAATTCAACTAGTGTTTAGAAACTCTATGTAAAATACTTTGCACATGATGACAGATCCATGTTCCTGACAGAGTTTTATTATTGCTATGTGACTCATTATTTTTTAACTGAGAGATTTTAAACATGATGGATTATTTAAAAACAGGAGTCTATTGTTTATATGCACTATATTTCCAATGTAATAGAAACTGACAACTTTCCCATGTATGAAAATAGGTGTTTAAAGTAGTTTATTACACAAAGAGGTACAAAATACCTGGATTTAAGATACAATACACTATCTTTTAAAGCAGTAAGAAAAATGTAGCATGGAAAATCAAATTCTATCCAATAATGTACAACTTTTTCAAAACCATTTCTATATTTAAACTAACATTACAGGAGTAAAAAATTTGTCGCAAGGTAAGCAAAAAGATGAAAAAGCATTGATCCTCTGCAGTGGTATTCCTTGGAATTTCAGCATAACAATAAACTTTGGATCTTTGAATAAGATCAAAATTACGTTGTTTTCTTCTCATTATATAATTTTCACTCAGAGACAGATTTTCTGTGCCAGAGTAAAGGCTTACCAAAACCTGCATTTTGATTGCTGCTTTGTTTTTTTCCTCTGTCTGAATTATTTGAATGTTGAGAAAAATAATGGTTATGGAGAGAAAAGTCCCAGTAATTTTTTAAAAAATGCATCATTGTTACAAAAAAGTGTTAATCCCTTGCATAAGGCCAAACTGAGGGATTAAATTAAGAGTGCATATGTTCAATGAGAAATTTACACAATATACACAATATTTCATAAGAAAATCCTGTCCTCAGAAAAAAAACCCAAAAAAACAAAAAAAACCACCCCAAAAAACCACAGAAAAAACAGCAAACAAGATGCCCAACATTAATGTAGCACATATTTCCTATATTTATCCCTGCTACTCAAAATACATATATTTCTAGAAAATCCCAGAGCTGGTGAAGGGTCAGATAGATCTTGTGACTGCTCATACACTTGTGATGGCTGAGAGTTGTTTTCAGTCAAACTAGGTCAGATCTGCATTCATACCTATTTAATCCAACACAATTCAGAGGTACTTCTGAACTAGCATTGAAAACTGTTATCAAACTGTTAGACTTACTCCTCCATCCTCAAGATCCACATTATTCCACTCTTAACAAAGTTGAGGTTTTTCTAAGGTTTCCTTTCACTTTCCTAGGCACTATCTTTTGCTTACAATGAGAACTTCCCCCCTCAAAAAAGTGGTTTTGGATGAGTTATCACATCACATGACAAATCCCTCTCCTGGTGCTTCAATACCTTCAAAATACAGCACTAAGGAAAGCCTACACTAAGAAACTGCCATTAGGTGTTTGTCCTCTCCACCAAGGAGAAGGAAGTATTCAAAAATGGTTTCATGTTCTATCCTGCAGCTGTTTCACAACCTGATCATCACTTGTTTTCATCTTTTAAAATTTGTGAACAGTAGGACTGGTATGTGAGGACAATAGATTGTTAAAATAGGGACAAGTTTTTCATATCTGGTAAGAGAACTATAATTAGAGCCAGTTTCATGAAAATGGCACAAAGACCATGTTTAAAACCTATTGGAAATATATTTCTGAGAGGGGGAAATGGTGTAACTAATAGGCTTTCCACAGATATCTTTAAGGCATATATTTGTACAAAAGGAGTTCCTTTAGAGAAAAGGCATGCCTTATAGAGAGAAAAGTTTCGTTGATGGTCAAAACAGTTCTCTGCAACAGTCATAAACCATTTGTAGTATTGTTAGGTATTTCTCATTGTTAGTCTTAATCTTTTCTGTCTTTATTGATTAATTTGTTTTCTTTTAGGGTTGTTCCCCTTTTTCCCTTTCTGTTATTTCAATTCGTCCATATCTCTAAGTCTACTTCTGATTCTTGTGTCTAATAACAAAAAAATATTTTCTGTTTGATGGATTTGTTTTATTCCTCCTTCCAACTTTGAAAAGGACTGTTGAGGGTTACTTTTCCCTGTAGCCTCAAACTAAAATAAATTTAAAAAGTTGTAGCTTTTGGTTTTCAATCACTAATAGAGCTATCTAAATTATGACACAAACCTATTGCTTTAAGTGTTAAAGCTTTTCCTCAATTGTACCTTTCTTTTCTTTCTAGCTAGTTTCCTAGGATATTCTCACACTTTTTTTACTAAGCAAAACATATAAAAATATTACTAGTGCAGCCTTTCTCCACTTCCCCATTTCCATTTTCCTATTATTGCTTATCAATTGGTTATTAAAACAGTCATTTAAAATATTGATTTATACTAACTGTTATTTTTAACAAAACAAGCACTTGAATATCTATGTAAGATCTTCTCGAAGCCTTTCTCCTTTTATATTGGCAGAAAGTTGCTACTGCATTTCAAATTTCAGACATATGCTAAAGGTAATTCTAAAGGCAAAAGTCAGTTTTAAAGTATCCAGTATAAATCTTTCCATTTTTTCAAATGCCTATTATTCTTCATCAATTTATGCTGAGGTAGCTTTCAAGTGGCCCACTCAGGACATATATTTCTATGTAGTAGATGCTGCATAAACTTAAGAAAATATTGTTCTTCTCTTAAAGATATATCTAGTCCTTCACTGACAAGTCAAGCATAGTTAAATCAGATGTTTACAAGCTTACTGTTTTCATGCTCAGGAGCTAATCTGATGCAAGAGAACAAAAAGTACAGTCCTATTAGCAAAGATTATGAAATAAGGAAAAAGGATAACAAGATCACACAGTTAAATTCACAGCTTCATTGTAAGGCCACAAAAGAGTGCTGCAGTTGATTAATCTGAATTTCACTGTACTTCAAACTATAAGGCTCTCCATGAAATATTTTGGTTTGAAGTAACATTTATACCCTAAAATCACAGGGATTCTTTCCCAGGATAAAGAATCTGCTATTTTGTTCCAACACTCAGCTACATTCATTATTATCCCATTCCACCTTATTTTAGCCTGAGTTTGTTTACTGTAGAAATGAAGATATTTAGCTAGTTTTCCTGAGTTCTTTCTACCAAAATGGATCAAAGTAAAACCTGTTTCATAATTAGTTTCAATTTGTTGGCTTCCATTCACTGGTTTTTGCTGGTTGTTAAACTGAAGAGTCCATTTCAAAAAGTAGTTTTCATCATCACCTTCTCAGAGACTGTGATCAAGTTACCCTTTCATGTCCTCTTTGATAAACTAAGTAAATAGACCTTCTGGACTCTTTCATTACAAAGTATGTCTTCCAATCCTTTAATCATGCACACAGCTCTTCTCTGAACTTCTTCAAATATGTTAGTATCCTTCCTGATAGCTGACTTTAAAGGGTTGTGAAGCTATCATCATCACTTACTCATCAATGATTCCTTATAGGAATTTTATATATTTTGGCTATTGACAAAACACTCACCATTCACTTTTGGAGCAAAGAATCTCACAGTTATTTCTAACTAGTAGGAAATATTAAGGAAAAAAAAAACAAAAAAAAACCAACAAAAAAGAAAAGAGACCTTCATGCCTGTCAGGGAACCTTTTTTTTTCTTTTAGCATTCAGTTTGCAAGTTAGTGCTACTGACATAGGACAGTAGGCCGAAATTGTATTACCCGAAAGGCAGTTGCTTTGAAATTGTAATACAGAATTAGAAAACTTATTGTTGCTTGAAGCACGTTAATGTTGATTTACTACCCAATAAATGCACAAAGCTTCCACTGAGGCTTATAGGCCAATGAAGAGAAACAGCACAAAGATACTTATGTGATTGGCTGTTTGCCTAATTACAAGCTGTGGCTGATTAGAGATGTTTAGTGTGACTTTCATGCAGTGGTTTCATTCACAGTGTCTAAACTTCAATGCCCAAAAAGCTGCAATCTAGGCTGTCTGTAGGATTCCACCAGAATTTAAAACATTTTTGCAAAGTCGTCACAGCCAGTTCTTTCTCACTCCAGATTTCTACGCAATGGCCTATAAAAATTCTGTTGCTGAAAAAATATTGATTAAATGCTGGGTAATATGCTGCCTTGCATGACAGGTGCACCTATTCTGGGGTATTGTATTAAGCTAATACTTTCCGCATGCCTTGATTGTGACTGCCTCGTATAATACACCTGAACAGTACAGCACAGAGCTAATGCCTGCTGTTCTTCTCTCATATTCATATTATAGATTCTTCTGCTGCACATGTTCTGAGAGATAATGCAAATGGAAAAAACAACTATATTTACATCTTGACCAAAATAGAACAGGAGAGATTTTCTATGTAAAAAGCTTTAACCATCTACAGTTGGATTCAGATGTTTCTGATGTCACTTAGAGGAAGAACTCTTACTTTGTGATTCAGGACCTGTGTATACATGGATAAAGAGCTCATTTAGGAGAGAAATTGAAAAAAATACAGAAAATGAGATTCAGGAGAGCAACAAGGAAGGACGGACAGCCCTCCTCTCCACCCACCCCTCCAAAAAAATCACAAAACTATGGGGGGGGGGGGGGTTTTTTTGGAAGTAAAAG